>JALIGW010000001.1:77281739-77411739 GCA_023053685.1 Diadophis punctatus similis
TTTACTTCACCAGAATGCAACATTGTTAACAACATTCAGCTGCACAAAAGGAAATGCAGTGGGTTTAACGGAAGGGCCTTTATCTTCATCCGTGGCAGGTTTTCCCAGGAACACTAATTAACAGGGAATGCCAAAGCCTAGGTATCCTACCTTATCTATTTATTTTCTCTCTCTGTCTCATAAAAGGAAAGAGGGGAGAGGGGGGGATAGATAGATAGATAGATAGATAGATAGATAGATAGATAGATAGATAGATAGATAGATAGATAGATAGATAGATAGATAGATAGATAGATGAGAGAGAGAGGGAGGGAGATGATAGAAGAGGGAGGGAGGGAGAGATGATAGATAGAGAGAGAGGGGGGAGGGGAGAGAGAGAGAGAGAGAGAGAGAGAGAGAGAGAGAGAGAGAGAGAGAGAGAGAGAGAGAGAGAGAGAGAGAGAGAGAGAGAGAGAGAGAGAATATGAGAATTTTAAACCTAAACCATGTAAGAACCTGGGATTATATCAGATTGTTTCTATTCAAGTTTTCAGGAGCTGATCTGATAGCAGTATCATTTTATAAGTACAGCATGGGTTGTAATTTTGGTTCTGGGTTTCTTCTTTGTAATATAAGCCATCTGCTTTAATGTCACCATTTAAAAACTTTTAAGGGCAACGAGACTTTCCTCAAGATTTCCTCAAACCCTGCTAGTGATCTGGGAAGATGCAAAATGTAATGAATGGGAAAAGAAGTTGAAAACATAAAATACAAAATCTCAGTATCAGAAAGGCAGAAAACACACCTCTGGCGGCTGCATATTTGTAGCCAGTGAAGATCAAGGAAACTCTGAGATAGAGACACCTACCTATCCATGCTTGAACCTTTTCTCATTCCAAAATATGAAAGCGAGTGGCTTATTTGGCTGCAAAGCCTTTCCTAACAAAGCTGAAACACGCTGAGAAAATAACGGTGAAAAGAGGTAAAATATTCACATGTCGTTTCCCCTCTGATATGTTACAATAGATACCAGTAGGTGATGCCTTTCAGGGTGTGAGATATTTTCACAGGTGCTTTTCTCTAATGCTAATGATACTTGGATCTCCATCTTTTTTTCTGTCAGTAGGGGAACAGACCTAAGGCGTTTTCACACAACCTAGCAATGGGCCAACCTTGGGACCTCTATGGAATGAATTCATTGACGGCTGACAGAGTGAGCGATATGGGCGAGCATTCTGCAAAAGCCAGGGACAATTGTCCATATCTGGTTTTACTCCACGTTCCCAGCTTACTCTGTACTTAATAAGTCAATCCTGGAAAGGCTATTGGTGTTAGGCTGACACTGAGAACCTGATGAGCTGTAGTTCAAGTGGTGACTGTTTATATAGAAATGAAAACTCGCCCTTTCAAAGAATTCTTGGAGAGTCTTCTCCAGCCTAGCACCTCCCACATCATTAAGAGTGTCTGTTTCCCTTTTGAGTTGTTGGTGATTCCCGGTGACTTGCCTGAACAATTTCTTGCAGTTGGCAAGATTTTGGAAGTGGTTTGCCCTTGCCTTCTTCCTAGGCCTGAGAGGGTATGACTTACCCAAGGTCACCCAGCTAGCTTTGTGCCTAAGGCAGGACTAGAACTCATGGTGTCTTGGTTTCTAGCTCAGTGCCTTAGTCACTACTCCAAACTGGTTCTCTTCAATATATTAAGAGTGCAGTGATCCATGGTGAGAAATTTACTAATTTATATAAATAATAATGATGTAGAGTTATGAAATGTATGGTAAAGACAGGTTAGATATATATGTATATGGGTCTCTACACAATGGAGAAGATGGATTCCTAAATAAATATAATTAGAAATAGAGATTGAGTATGTATTAAAGAAATTTATATGGGAGTTAGACGAAACAGGATAGAAAGCTAGTTAGAAATTAGAATATTTTATGTTGTGATATAATAATTAAATGAGATTAAATATTTTTTTCCAATTTTTTTTATTTTCTCCATCACTTCATATACAATTCAATACTCATATACCTTAAGATATTACAATAAGAAATACATATTTGTTCAATATAATCAATCATTCAAAAATCAGTATCTTATTTAACACTTGCCTCATCAGTCATCAGTCTGTTCTACTTTATTCTATTACACTCCCTCTCTCTATCCCCAACTTCTACTTTCTAACTCCTTCCCTCCTCCTCTACCCTCTCTACACCTTCTCTTCCTCCCCTTCTACTTCCTCTTTCACTTTCTTTACCTTTCCTTGAGTGCTTTTATACTAACTCATTTTATATTTGACAGACTGATGCTAATCTCAGTTTTAAACTAATCATATCTCTTTTTAGAAAAAAACCCATTATAGTTATATTGTTATTCTTTTTATGTTGTACTCTCTTCTAGGTATATGCTGCTATTTCCATCTTACCTCCAAAAAAAAAAGAAAAAAAAAGAAAAAATAATCTAATTTTCTAGTTTTGTCATCTGGGATATGCACCAGTTAGTTTCAAATTTCCATCCAAATTGACCGCTATTCGCTTAACTTTTCAAGATAGTTACTATCTCCTGCTTCTTAATTTTAAGCCATATTGCTTCCTTTAATTCTTTAATCTCTTTATTCATCGCTTCTGTTTTTTATCCTTTGTTCTAACAAAAAACTAAATGCCCAATTATTCTTTTAATTTCTCATATTAATTATCAAAATTCCTATATTAGTAATAAAAATTCTTTGGTTATTTACACTCGAATTAAACATTTAGTACTTGGAATATAAAATTGTTAAATTTTACCTTTAAACATATCTCATTTCTAAAAATAATAATACACAATCATAATATGCTTTTTCACTTACTAATCATCAAAATTCTTTCTGAATTATTCAGTTAGGTATTCAACTCTCAAAATAATATATTTTTCCCTTTTAAAGTTTTTCATTTGAACAAATTCATGTATAAAAAAAGATTACACAATCATAACATATCTTTTAAGCTCTAGTATTAATATTTATCATTCATATTTCTCATGTTAATTAACATTGTTCTATCTAAAATATCAAGTCTTTTAATACATTAAACAATATTAATCTATATGTAAAAGGACAGAATTTTTTTTTCAACTCTTAATAAAATAGTAGTCCTAAATAAGAAGAAAAAAAACATTTCCATAATATTTCAGTGTCATCATCCATTCCCTTTTAATTTCTTGACTAATTCATTTATATATATATATTTCCTCCACCCCCATCTAATTAAATTCTCTTCCTTCTGTCTTTTGGTTTTATACCAATAAGTTCTCTTTCCCCACGCTCTTTTCCTCCCTCTTAAATTTACTTTCTGCTTATATCTACTTTTCTGCATTCTTTTTTCCATTTTTTGTATCTCAAAATCCTTATCATCAATCTGAACATAGTTATTCTTAATATCAAAATGAGATTAAATATTGAGTAATATTTAATTCAATATTATACTACCGGTATTATACTATTATACTATTATATTATTATATAATATAGAGAATTGTTAGATAAATAATAATAGAAGTAAGGATTTAGTAAATAAGATAACTTACACCGACAAATATATGGAAGAAATGGATACTGAAATGAATTAGAAATGTAAATATTTACAATATATGTATGCAAAATTTTGTACTGATCTTTAGCTGTAGGTAAGATAGGAAGTGGGATTCCTAAGATTATATGTTTGTATGTTATGTCATGTCAAGTTTTTGTGTATATAAAAATAATAATAATAAAAAATAATAAGAAAGAGTGCCGTGATCAAAATCCCCATAAATAGTTTGGAGTAGAAACACAAGTCTATTCAGAAAAATATGTTTCAGTCTGTAGATGGAGATCTGAAACCTTCAATCAAAATGCAGGTAGTCCTTGATTTATGACAATTGGGCCCAGAATTTATGTCGCTAAGTGAGACATTTGTTAAGCGAGCTTTGCCCCATTTTACAACTTTTCTAGCTACATCTGTTAAGTGAATCACTACACTTGTTAAATTAGTAATGCGGTTGTTAAGTGGAACTGGCTTCCCCATTGACTTTGCTTGTCAGAAGGTCATAAAAGAGGATCACGTGAACCTGGGACACTGCAGCCATCATAAATATTAACCAGTTGTCAAGCATCTGAATGTAAATCACGTGACCATAGGATGCTGCAAAGGTCGTAACTTGAAAAATGGTCATGTTGCTTTTTTCAGTGCTGGTGTAACTTTGAACGGTCACTAAATGAACTATTGTAAGTCAAGGACTATGTGTACAGTAATTGTGACAGGAAGCCTATTATTGTTTCACTCTCCTGAAGATACACAAGGAAATTTCTTGCCTAAGTTTATTTTTCAGCCAAGATACATCATACACTAACTGCGAGCAAGGAGATTAGAGTCTACTAAACCCCAACCAATTTTATTGTGTTTTTACAATGAGTATTATTATGGTTTTTATTGAACAGATTAACTGATATAATTAATCAGTGATAGTTATCAGTTGTTTAACGGTGGGAATATCATATATGAGATACGACTGTACCGGGGCGGGTTCCTCTTACCTGCCTACCAGTGCGCTACGTTCACATCATCTCATTTCGTGTGCACGCACACTTGCTATGCGCACGTGTCCCCTCGCGAGATTTTGCTTTTGCGCATGTGCAGGAAGCAAAAAAAGCCCAAAAATTCCAGAATAAAGATGGTGGTGCGCGATGGACTGGCGAAGATGGCACTGGAGCCGCTGTGCGCAAATTGCGCAATTGGACGGCCGCTACCGGTGCGACAGAGTGGACCGCACCGGTAGGAACCCACCACTGGACTGTACCATTTCATTACCATTGAAAACCCATATTCAACAACCTGATCCACCTTTTCCCGTTTTATAGAAAACAGTTTGTATTGCAAAGGAGTCTTCCAGGAAACTTTATGATAATATGATTCATAGACTAATGGTTATATCCAAAAGATGCCAATGCTTTTTCTTTCTTTCTTTCTCTTTCATTCTTTTACCTGTGAGAAATCATTCATTTGTAAAGTCTCGGTGTAGTCTCAGATCCTGTAGATATTTGATTTCTGATGAACCTGACTCATTTTCTACATGCCTCTTTCCTTTATGGCAGATTCACAATTTTTGACAAAATGAATGCTATATGTTGTGTTAATCAAAACACTGCAGTTACAGAATACTCAAGGGGACTAGGATCTTAGCTAAACTATGCCAATGTTAAGCCTAGTAAATAGGCCTCTCCCCAGCAGTTCCTGTGAAAGGTTTGTCTAAGTCAGTGGTGGGTTCCTACTGGTGCGGTGCGGAGCGCAGCTCCAGTAGGAGCCTGGCGATGATGTCATTTTTTGGCGCTTCTCCGCATCCTGAGCTGTCGGGAAAAAGCTCTCCCACCCGCCATTGTGTGAATACTTACTTTTATTCTTCCTCCGAAGCACAGCTGAGAAGCTCCTCAGCTGTATTTCGGCTTGTAATGTTGTCCTGAGCATATGCGGAAGTGAAATTACATGGTGGGACGTGATTTCACTTCCGTGCATGCTCGCGATGCGCACCAGTAGTGAACGTAACCAGAACCCTCCCCTGGTCTACGTAATGTTGAATCTTTCCAATATTCTTACTTAGGGTTGTTGTTTACAGAGAATTCTAATACACAAATAACAAAAAGGAGGAAGTTGCTGACTTTCTTAATGCAATCTATCCAAGCTGCAACTAGAACCCGTGAATTTTAGGCCCTGAACTTATTAGTTGGTCTTAGGTTAAGTTATCTCTCTCAGTCTCAGTCTCTTTGTCAGCAACATGGTAGGAAATAGTATTGTGTTTTGCTTCAAAGGTAATTATGGGGCTTATAACTAGATAATGAAGGTATTAGGGGCCACTTTGATATGAGTTATACCTCTGTGGTTTAAACTCAAAGGAGTAGATTTATACGTACCTTACCCTATGTTATTTGATATTGTATTCAACGATGTAATTTTCTCCTTCGTAATTGAATCTCATTTTTAAAAATATCAGTATTATTAGCTAATGTATCAATACAGCACAATACATCTGCAAAACCTAACATATATTTGCTGATAATGCTGCAATTGGCTTTTTTATTGATATTCCAGCACTGGTAAAGAGGTGAAATGATGAGAAGTGTTTATTTAATTCCTGGAGGGATGAAGGCAATTATTTTCTTGATAGGGAGATGCTTAGTATGCTGCATCACTGCTGGCTGGTGAAAAATGCATCTGAGCTCTGTGAATAACTGTTCCTAGATTTTGCATACATAACAGAGCTGTCTTTGCCCTGATCCTATAAAAGGCATGTTGCCTTGAAGTCCTTTTACAAGTCTTGCAGGTGCCTGCAAACAGCAATGGGGGTGGGGGTGTAGAGACCTTCCCTGTTCCCTCCCACTAACCAGCTCTTTACCGCAGTTATAGGGCTAAGAGACTGAATGCTTTGTAATGAAGGTATATTGTAACATTTCTCACCAGGTGGCACTTTGTTAGCAACAATTAGATCCTGATTGATCTTTGAAGAGCTAATTCTTACACAGTTTTGCAAGGGTCCTAAGAAGGAGCAAGTGTTGAGTGGGAGCACTTTAAGAGTATTAGTGGGGTGGGAGAAAAGAAGAATAGAGCCTCAAGACATTTGCAATACAATGGGCAGGGTCTCCTTTGCACCCCCTTAGCAAGCATTAGTTAGCACAGTAATTTGCTCTTACTCCTGTTATTATCCCCTTGGGCACTAATGGTCACTTTATTAATTAGTTGAAAATTGTATTCTAGGTCAAATGGCAGCTTTGTTCCTCCATTGTTGCAAATTGCTACTGGTAGAGCCCAGATAAATAGGAGGGTTATTGTGAATTGGGAGTGGGCCTTTGCTGTTCAAGATAAAGGCCATGGACCAGCTGCACTTTCCAGGACTCCAGAAATGATTTTAAACATCTTTCCCAAAATTGGTTTTTAAACAGTTATATCCATTTTGTTGGCACAGTTTCTAATCATGGTTTGATCAAGCTCTGCTATATGTGCCAACTTTATATAGCAAACTTTCCCAGGTTCAGAACTACTCCTTCCTGGCTTATTGGCAACAAAAGAATCCACAGCTCTTGCTTGGTATTTGCAGTGTTAAATGTTTCCTCCTCTTCTTCAGTTTGACCCAACTTTGAAACTGCCTTACCACATTTTCTACTAGTCTTTCCAACTTGGTGACCTCCATTGTTTCCCCAAAACCTTGAATTTGTAGCTAACCATCATAGGCTGCAAAGACTGGGAAGATAACAAAATATGCAAAATACTACTCTTTACCAGTCCTCTGGATTTTTGCAATCCAGATTTAGTAGCCCAATTCTACCCCTAAAGTATCTGAAGAGGATCTGGCTGAGAAAGAGCTACTTTATCTGTATAAATTGAGACATTAGTGGTACCCAATTTTAATCAAACCATTTGTATTTCAAAGCTCATGTGCATTATAAGAAAATGTGTCTTTAGCCTTGTTTAAAGTGGCCTTACAGCCTTTTTATTCCATAATGGAGTATTTAGAAGGTGAAGGGCTGGGATCAGATCTTTGTTGGGAATGAAAATATCTCCATACAACTATCTTATGCTCTTCATTTAGATTTATTTATTTAAGAAAATTTATATGGCTGTCCCACTCACTCTCAGGACTCAAAGTGATGCAAAGTTTATGTGTAAATTAAGCAAAGCTGCATGCCACGTTTTTTCATCTTAAGATATGATGTAACTGGTGCATAATGTATCACATGCATTAATCCCAAATCCCAAATAAGGGATTGTCCCCAAGGAGGACAATGAAGAGCAGTACTTCAGATTCAAACAAATTATCTAAGGCTATATTTGCTAGAATGATGTAAATATGATAATACTGTATTTCAGTAAAGGAGCTTACCTTGCTTGCCAATAATGGCCTAACTTACAATACATTTATTTATTTATTTATTTATTTATTTATTTATTTATTTATTTATTTATTTAATTAATTTGTCAAACATGTATAGGATAGTAGTAGTTTGTATAAACATAAGTAAAAAGTAACGATAAAAGAGGACAATAGGACAGTAGGACAGGGACGGTAGGCACAGTGGTGCGCTTATGCACGCATAAGCATATAGCATTGGGATTTAGAGAGAATTAATTTCCAGAGAATTAATGAGAGCCACAGTCAGAAATATAGAATCCTGCTACAAAGGATAAACTGAAAATAACAATAGCATTTAGACTTTTATACTGCTTCATAGTGCTTTACAGCACTCTCTGAGTGGTTTACAGAGTCAGCCTATTGCCCTCAAAAATCTGGATCCTCATTTTACTGACTTTGGAAGGATGGAAGGCTGAGTCAACGTTGCTTGAGCCCTTCAGGATCAGACTCCAGGCGGTAGGTAATCTGCAATACTGCATTCTAATCACTGCACTACCAGTGCTCATTATAAAATAAGGTCTAGTTTGGCACAAATTAAACAATGTTTAATTTTTTCAGGTTTTGTGAGTGCAAGGCCTAGTACAATCTCTTAATGATAAGGGAAATTGGATATAATTTGGATATAATCCCCTTCTGAACTGAGACTCACTTGTGGCAAAGGAGCCAGGCAATTTACAAAAGTTATCATTTTTTTCTGTTCAGGATTTTTAAAAAATCAGAATAATTGCCCAGCATCAGGGATGGTATTTTGGGCCATCACTTGCTTTTCTGTCATTTGACTCAGAAAGTGGATTTTCCCTGAGTTTGCTTTTCTTTCCCTTTTGGTTTCACCTGGATGTTACCTTGTCATCTTCCCATTAGAAATATTTTTGTTTGAATGGCTTGTATTCTGACTCCCTGGGTGATCTGCCTTTTTGAACTATTCTTATTCGTCTTTATCAGCATACATGGATAGCATGAATGTTAGAAGGCTTTTCATCTTAGGCTAACAAGTGGTTTGTTACAAATGGTTTCCACACAGTTCATGTAGCTTTTACCATGAATGGAATATTCCTAGTGGAATATTGAAAAGGGAATGAGGGGTTCTAAGGCTCCAGTATATTCTGAAATTAAACTTTATAATTAAACAATAGTCCCTCAGTTGGCAAGTTTTCAAATGCTGCAGGTGTGAATAATCGCATATTTGATATAACTTCAGACTTCAGTAACTAATAGCATCCATGTGAATATTTGACTGCATCCTGAAAAATCAAATGGCAATTTTTCTATGGGCAATTTCACAGTTCATTTGTTCCTGATGTAGGACAGAGGTGAGCACTTTATACACAGAACGGCCTACAGCCCCTGAATCTTCTTGTCCCTTTCCTTGGCCCATTTGGGTCAAGACAACTGAAAACTGATGGTCCTGTTTTCCCACCCCTTTGAGATGGTGGACAGATGAAAGCTAGCATTTTGCAATTAAAAACAAAGATTATGTAATGAGCTGTGTGGATAACCTTGGGAGACAGGGGGAAGAGCAGTAGCCTAGACTACAATCTGATAAGAGACATCTGAGTCCAAATGAGGAATGGGGATGGAGAAAGCATTTCAGGAAGGACCCTCCCTATTTCTCAGAAAAATAAAGGCAGGGGAGGGGGTAAGGCCTTTCAGACTTGAGAATTCTGTATTATAATAAGGTAGTATTAGTACTCATGGTCTGTGTTTCCTGTCTGGACAACCTCAAAGGGCTGATAAGACTCACCCAATTCCTCCCCAACCTCCCTTGTGTGATAACCCTGCCCACTTTGCATCTCTCTTCCTCCCTCCCCCTTATTAGTGCATTTTATTTATTTATTTTCTATTTTATTTTGCAATTCTTATAGGCCGCCCTACTCCTTGGGGACTCAGGGCAGCGTACAACATCTATAAGAACAGCTGAATACTATAAAAAATACTATAAAAACAACAATAATAAGATAGTGATTAAAAGGATAAAAACAACATAATCACCCCGCCTGCAGGAAGAGCCATGTCTTAATGGCTTTCCGGAAGGCCAGCAAGGTGGGAATGGTTCAGATCTCTGGGGGGAGTTGGTTCCAGAGAGCCGGAGCTCCCACAGAGAAGGCTCTCCCCCTAGGGCCCGCCAACCGACATTGTTTGGTTGAAGGGACCTGGAGGAGACCGACTCTGTGGGACCTAACTGGTCGTAGGGATGTATGAGGTAGGATGAGGTCCCGAAGATAACCTGGTCCTAAGCCATGTAGGGCTTTAAAGATGATAATCAACACCTTGAATTGCACCCGGAGACCAATGGGCAACCAATGCAGCTGGCGGAGTATAGGTGTTACGTGGGTGTATCTAGAAACACCCACCACAGCTCACGAAGCCGCATTTTGCACCAATTGCAGTCTCCGAATATTTTTCAAGGGTAGCCCCATGTAGAGCGAATTATAGTAATCCAAATGAGTGGTGACAAGGTCATGAGTGACCGTGAGTAAAGCCTCCTTCTCCAAATAAGGTTGCAACTGGTGCACCAGGCGAACCTGTGCAAAGGCACCCCTAGCCACAGCCGTAAGATGTTGGTCTAATTTTAGCTGTGGATCTAGGAGCACCCCCAAGTTGCGAACCTGGTCAGAGGGGGATAATTTATCTCCCCCAAAGACCAAGGAGGGACAATCGGTATAATCCTTAGGAGGCAGCATCCAAAGCCACTCTTCGCTACCAAAATGTTCCCCACTAAAGCAACAGAAAATCAGACAATATTTTGTGTTAAACATTCATATTTTTCCACTCTTTAAAATGCAACAAACAGATGATGCCTTGGCAGCCCTTTCCCAGAAAACCTGTTGCCAATGGTACAACAATATGGTAGCATGCAACTTTAAAGGGAAAGGCATCTTACATCTTATTTTTGTGAAAGTGAGATTGTGCCTCCTCAAGCTTTGCAAATCATAAGAACAAAGCAATAAAAAAGCCCATTTATTCAAACAATTAACTGCATCCATTATAAGAACAGAACTTCTCTGCTCAAAAGCATCTTATTCATAGCCTTGAGGAGTGTCATCTTGGCCATCTAAAAATCAAAAGGAAATAGTTATGAAGCAAAAATGAACAATTCATTCTAGTAAGAGAGAACCTCTCCCCTGTAATCATTTGCATGAGAAATAACAACAACAACAAAAACACAGATAATCCTCATTTAGAAACCACAATTTGGATAAATCTTCCATAATATAACTGGCACATAGGTGACCATTCACCCCTCAAAAGACTTTCAGAAACAGCTATGGGTTCATTTTCAGTCTGTTTCATTCCACCCAGCTTTGAACAGCCTCCATTTACCAGGTCAAGATTCTTATAGCATCTGCAGCTTGGCCCAGGATAAAGATGTACAGCTGAATATCATCAGAGCATTGATGATATCTCACCTGAATCAACAGATGACCTCTCCCAGTGGCGTTATATAAATATTGAAGTGGGCTTTTCTTCCCTTATCCCTTTTCCATCAAAAAAATTACTTACCGAGGAGCAAACTGGAATTGTCCCCTCAAGGATCGATGTCTTGGTCTATATTGTGAACCTGAGGTGTGGGAACATGCACAAAAATGAAACAGTAGCAATAGCAATAGCATTTAGACTTACATACCGCTTCACAGTGCTTTACAGCCCTCTCTAAGCGGTTTACAGAGTCAGCATATTGTCCCCCAACAATCTGGGTCCTCATTTTACCGACCTTGGAAGGATGGAAGGCTGAGTCAACCTTGAGCCTGGTGAGATTCGAACTGCCAAATTGCAGGCAGCCAGCAGTCAGCAGAAGTAGCCTGCAGTACTGCACTCTAACCACTGCGCCACTGCGCCTCATATTGAAGAAATATTGATATTTGATATTCTTCAAATATTGAAGAAACGAAGAAATAGTCTAAAGAATATTGCAAATACTATTTATTTCTTTTAGGAAGTGATAGTCCCTCAACATGCTCAGAGTGATGTCTATTCTTGACCCATGCAATCTTTCTGTTTCAGCCCTTGCTATTTTAACTCTTTTGTAACCGAAAGCCTTCCCTTCAGTCACAAAACATCTCAGAACTATAATGACACAAATGGAAAGAGAAACTGGAAGGACAGATTGTAGTTTTTATCATGGGTCATGTGATCTATAGCCTGAGAAAAGATGTTCATTTTTAGAGAGGGGAGGAGAGGGAGAAAGGGATTGAGGAAGTAACATGACAAACAATAAAACCAATATTCAACATACAGTTTCTCTCTTACCCAGCAAGTCTCTAGCTGCAGCGTGCCAGAAACAAGTAAAGCCCCATCCGTGGTATGAAGGCAGCATGTGAAACCATGCCCCCTCCGGTTCGTGGAAAAACCTTTCTCCATGGAACCGGTCCCTGGTGCCCAAACGATTGAGAGCCGCTGCTCTAGATCAGGGGTCTCCAATCTTGGCAACTTTAAGACTTGTGGACTTCAACTCCCAGAACTCTGGGAGTTGAAGTCCACAAGTCTTAAAGTTGCCAAGGTTGGAGACCTCTGCTCTAGATCACCTTTCTCCATTCTGGGGCCACCTAAATATATTGGCACTGCAACTCTTGGAATTAGCCATCAGCATGGCCTTTGTTTCAAATAATAAGATAAATGTCTATCTAAAATATTGCAGAGGGATAATCTGTCTCAAAATGATTTGAGTGTGGTGAAGTAGTTGGGAAGGCCCAGATGAATTCTACTACTCTTCTAAGGAGCTTGAAGGCAGGTTAAGCTAAAAAGTGATACCCATTAAAACACTGATTCTCAATCTTCCTAATGCCACATTCTGCGCATGCGCAGAGGGTAAAAGAACCCAAATCGCGGCGGCAGGGCGAAATCTCCCGACCCCTGTGAAAGGGTTGTTCGACCCCCAAAGGGGTGGCAACCCCCAGGTTGAGAATGGCTGCATTAAAAAGAATTCCTAATGTTACTATAAAAAAATCTTTTCACTAGTATAATTTTCTGCCACTTCATCTCTCTCTCAATCAATAAAGCAGCTAAGGTGTGTGTGTGTGTGAGAGAGAGAGAGAGAGAGGGGGGGGAGAGAGAGAGAGAGAGAGAGAGAGAGAGAGAGAGAGAGAGAGAGAGAGAGAGAGAGAGAGAGAGAGAGAGAGAGAGAGAGAGAGAGAGAGACTTGATCAGACTGATTGTTTAAAATGGTAAATCACACCTTTTGTCATTTCAGCTGATAAATTAACAGATGCTCTAAGCTTGATGTTTTAAGAGGACTAATATAAGGCTGCCAACTACAGACAATTACAGAGCCAAATTGCAGACAATTAAGTGTGATATTTTAATTGTTCCATTGAAAAACTGAAGAAAACTCAAGCATGAAAGTGGGAACCGCCTTTATTGCAATTCAGAGCTCACTTTCAAGTATGTCCAAGAACCATTCAACAGAGATTCTGGACAAAAGCTTTACTGAACTGAAGAACAAATTAGGACAAGAGAAGACAGGCAACTGGTGGGCTGGCTAGTGAAATTCCTTAAGAATCTGATACAAAACAAACACAGAAATGTCTTTGCTTAAACAGGGAAATCCTGCTGATATGTGAGAAAGAAAGATATGCTGGAATAAGATAACTTTGTTTTGATGTGATTATTTCTGTCCTTGGTACAAAAGTTAGCTTTGCCTTATAATTAAAATAAACCCTCTTCTTGTTTACTCAGTATTTTCACTGTATAAAAATCAATTGACCATTCTCAGGGATCAAGACCTTGACTCATACTTTAACTTAAAAAAAAAAGTGTAAGTACGGTAAATAATTTAAAAAATGTAGCTTGGTATTTCAGTTTTGTGTGATTTTGTTTTTACCTGAGGGCTGAAATTCAGAGAAGGAACCAGTTTGTTGAGGCTCTCTCCACTGGCTTTCCCTGCATTGGGGCTGATAAGAATGAGATGGATTTCTGCTCATAAGCCTCCGATGAGAACCTCTGCCCCTTTCATGCTTCCCTAAAGAAAATATTGGACAGTGATAATACACTAAAGAAAAAGTCGCCCCATATTTACATTTAAAATGAAGTTTCTATAGACGAAACAGTTAGGATCCTGTTTTTAAGCTAGAATGGAAAAAAAATGGAACATATAACTACTACCTCTTTAAACTATAGAAGCAACAGTGGTGAGATTTATTATACACAGGTTTCAAGCAAATTGAGATTTTATCAAATTCTTATATAAACAAGATTTGGTATACTGTGCATGCTGTCCTACATGAAGCATGCATATCTCTTTCTGAAAGAACACATTCTCACATGTACATGGAGCACACTCGTTCTTTTGCATGGAATTCAATTTACACAGGAAATCAAATACGGCATTTTTATTTCCAATTTACATCTTCCTTGACTATTCAATTTTTATAACAAATGTTGCTGGACTACAGCACATCAACGTTTTATCTGTGAAGCTTTATCATTGGATCTTATGTCTTAGCAAAGATGGATATACAGTATTCTCATGAATCACATGCACTGGATTTTCAGTAGGATTCAAGTAGCACCTACTTATCATGAAGCTGCTTGGTCGTGGTCTACTCTGGATTTCCCTCCCATTTGCTGAGCTTGCTTTGCAAATCAGGTCCATCAGAGTCTGAAACTTTGTGCATCGTAACTCCTATAGGGGAAATAATATTGGTAACTGAGAAATTTTCACTTGAGTCAAATTAAGACGAAATCATTAAAGTTTGGTTCAGATGTTAAAGATAAAAGTATATGCTAGTAACCATAGTTACTAGTCCACCCAAAGAAAAGGGCAAAATATGGTTAGATCAGGCTTTCTAAAGGTTGACAATTTTTAAAGATGGGTGGATTTCAACTCCCAGAATTCCCCAGACAACATGAGCATTTTAACTCATCTTAAAAGTTCCCAAGATTGAGAAACACTGGATTAGACTAAAGCAGCTTGTCTACTTTTCTCTTCCCGTGTTCTGCACATCCAATTCAAGGTATGGCTTCATTTTTAAAAATGGCTTATGGTCTAATTATGAATATGTCAGGTCTGTCATCTTCAGGATACTTCGCTTCACAGGCATCCTGTCATAAAATGCATGGACGGGGGAGATTGGGGAGGTAGAAGGTGGAAGTGGGGATGACAGGAACCAGAGGTGTCACTCCAGAACAGACTGGCCAATGAAGGATGGAGCTGTGAGAATGGAATGCGAAGTTCCACCAAAGAGGCGCCAAATCTCAAAGCCGTTTCCAAAATATCTAATTCGAATATCATTGGACATTGACGGATTGGTCAAGGGGGGAGGGCCAGGGTCAGTGGTGGGTTCCTACCGGTGCTGTGCGGGACGCCGCACCGGTAGGAGCCCGGCGATGATGTCATTTTAGGCGCTTTTTTCCGGCTTTTCCGCGTCCTGAGCTGTCAGAAAAAAGCCCTCCCACCCGCCCTTGTTTCAATACCGACCTTTATTCTTCCTCCGAAGCACAGCTGAGAAGCTCCTCAGCTGTGTTTCGGCTTGTAATGTCATACTAAGCATGCGCGGAAGTGAAATCGCCCAATGGAATGCGAGTTCAGTTCTGCGCATGCTCGCGATGCGCACCGGTAGCAAAAATAACCGGAACCCTCCGCTGGCCAGGGTAGAGGGAAAAATGCAGGCTTTGCATGGGAATATTCAGATCCTGCTTCGCTTATGCTGTAACCGCTTGACTTTATTAAAAGTAAACCTTTCACTTCAAAAAAGGAGTTGAGGGTCTTTCTTTCCTAAATGCTCAAGTCAAGACGAACCTGACAGAATGAATCAAAACTCAACAGATTTTAAATCTTCCTCATGTACAAGGAAAAGACTGAAATGGTGAGCATGAATCTTAGATTCACTCATCAACTGCTGAATCATGATTTCGAACTATGCACAAACAGCCTCTGGTGTCTTAAAAGGCTAGTTCTAATTTAGAAAAACCTGGGCTTTTTCAACCGAAGAGTTATTTCTGATAAAAGAGTTTTGAAATATCAACATATCAGATCTTCAGTGGACAGTTATCTCTGCATCAACATTTCAGCATTTATATAGTCCAGTGTTTCTTGATCTTAGCTAAGATATCCAAACTTCAATTCCTAGAATTCTGGGAGTTAAAGTCCAAACATTTTATAGTTGCCATGATTGAGAAATGATTATCTAATCCATCCTTTATAAACATAAAGTACTTTTTGAAGTATCTGAGGAGATTGCAAATATTCCATGACTCTACAGTACTTCAAAAACTAGAATTACCGTATTTTTCGGAGTATAAGACGCACCTTTTTTACTCCCAAAAAAGGAGTCAAAAAGTGGGTGTGTCTTATACTCCGAATGTAGCCCCCACCCACTTGCCAGCCGCCACTCAGCCTGGGGAGGAAAGCGTTTTCAGGCGGCAGCACTGTGATCCCCTCCCCGATTCCAAAAACAGAGCGTGCGGAGACCAAAAAAGAGCATCGCGTTTCAGGCGGCGGGCAGCGCCGGTTGCACGCCCTGTTTTGGGAATGGGGAAGGAAGTATTTTCGGGCTGCAGCGCTGGCCGGAACCACCCACCGCCTGAAACACAATGCTCTTTTTTTGCCTCCGCAAAAAAACTTTTCTCCCCATTCCAAAAACAGGGCATGTGGAGGCAAAAAAAGAGCATTGCGTTTCAGGCATTTTCGGCCGGTTCCAGCCATTGCTGGCCACCGCCGTTGCTGCCGTTGCTGGCCGGAGCTGCAGCCGCTGTTCCTGGGAGCCGCCGGCCGAGCCGCCTCCGCCCCCACCGCAGGACCTGCCGCCGCCCCGCCGCCATTGCAGCCCCCGCTGCAGGACACGCCGCCGTAGCTGCCCCCGTTGCAGCCCCCACCCCCGCTGCAGGACCCGCCACCGCCGCAGCCCCCGCCGCCGCCAATACTCACCACCGCTGATACTTGCCGACGCCGGAGCCACCGCTGCTGCTGCCTGAAGCGAGCAGCCTGACAGGTTTGAAGACCAACTTCCAAGTTTGAAGAGCCCTGGGTTAGGGGTGCAAGGGTCTTCAAACTTGCCAAGTTTAAGACTAGTGGACTTCAACTCCCAGAATTCCTCCTCCAGTCATGCTAGCTCAGGAATGACTGGAGGAGGAATTCTGGGAGTTGAAGTCCACAAGTCTTAAACTTGACAAGTTTGAAGACCCTTGCCACCGCTAACCCAGGGCTCTTCAAACTTGGTAACTTTTAGACTTCTGCACTTTAACTCCCATTCCTGAGCCAGGATGACTGGAGGAGGAATTCTGGGAGTTGAAGTCCACAAGTCTTAAACTTGCCAAGTTTGAAGTTTAGGATGGGGGCGTGTGCATATGAATGTATGAATATGGTTCTGCATTGTTATAAAGGAAACATTATTGTTCTTTCTTGCAGAAAAATGTCAAAGCCAAAATGTGTAAAAAGTGTACATGGTTATAAAAAGTATACATGGTTGTAAAAAGTATTCTGCTATACTGGTATTTTATTAAATAATATATTACTACACCATTTGGTTCAGAATACTTTTTTCCTTGTTTTCCTCCTCTAAAATCTAGGTGCATCTTATACTCCGGTGCGTCTTATACTCCGAAAAATACTGTAGTTTTGATTACTAATGCTTAGAGAAGATTGTGACAAATCTTGTGTCCCACTGAATTAATTATGTCACCTCTAATTATGACTAAAGCTGAGGTCCACATTCTCCACATTAACCAAATGTTAGTCAGGAAACTCTGGGAGGCCGCAGGAGCTAAATGTCATATACAGTATGCATCATACATATACACGTTTTATTCATCTTGTTAAGTACAAAAACGGTTTTCCTCAACCTAAAACCAAGACTGTATACTTGCACTGTGTTCCAGGAGCTGATATAAAGGGCATCCTCTATGAGCTTGGTGGTATTTCTCTTGAAAAAGTTTTCCATCAAATACATGCCATGGCATAAAACCATCCATTTGAAAGGGGAAACCGCAGGCACTATTGGCCCCCATCAACATGCTTAGGCCCCGGACAAAGACAGAACCAAGCTGCACTGCTCTTGAATCGATTTGGGCAAGCTGTTAAAAAGAGAAAGCGAGAGCAGCATAATTATTGGCATTTAATACTGTTCCTGTAGCTAAGAACGGTAGAACCTTATATTTTAATACAATACATTCTAAACTTGATGGCTTGGCATGAAAGAAAAATGCAGTAGTTCCATGTTTTGCAGCAAGATCTTCCGGGCCTCTTTTCCCCTCACCGGAGGCCTCATCAAGTGGATCGCCGGTGAGAAAGGAGACCCAAAAGGCCACGCACGGCCTTCCTAGCCTCCTTTTTTCATCACTGGAGGCCTCATCAAACCTTTTGCTGATAAGAAGGGAGGAAGCAGGCAAAGAAACAGGCTGGAGAGGAGACAGATCTTCATAAAGTAAGTCACCTGGCACGGCAGGATTGCCGGGGGGGGGAGCAATTGTGGGGACCCCAAGGGAGGGAGAATGAGGTATCTCTGGGTAAGGGGAGGCCTTGGGTGGTTTGAAGCAATAGCCCCCCCCCCCCCCGGTCTTCCCCACCCTGAGATACTTCATGTGCACTTAACAAGCTGTGTAATCGATCGAATGCATGGGTAAAAGGAGGGAGTGATCGCGTTCAAGATATGAGATTCACACCCACAAATCCTCAGGTTACGAATGGAATGGGCAGGCTCCATTACATTCATAACTTGAGGACTACCTGTATGTCCTGTGTTATATGTAGACCAATATGACATATGGCCTATGTCCCTATTCTTTAGTTGTCTGGATGTCAGCATGGGTGTGCTTTTTATAAAACCACATAATATATGGCTGTTTCCAAATGTAGTGGTGAACAGGCCCATCTATCTGGCAAATAGAATGGTTGCATTAATGGTAGATGTAGAAGCCATTTCCAGTGAACATAATACAATCAGATAATGATAGCATAATGAGCCCTAGAAGAACTTTTACTACAAACACATACAATTTTAAGGTTATTGGCAGCACCAGCATGGTATTTAGCTGGCAGAATTGAATTCTGATTACCAATAATTGGATAAAGATGCTTGTTTAGCTATGAAACGCCCTAGGTAGAGCCAGCTTAATTTTACCTTACCAAATTAACTACCAAAAGAACAAATTGAGTTTAATTTATTATGAGCATGTTAACAAAGGAGAATGCTAAAGCAAGGATATGGTAATAGAAAGCTTTAAGGTACTGATCATCTGCTTTGGACATTCTGGTAAAATTAATTCACTTTGTGCTGAAAGTGAAACATCTTAAAATAATTATTTTGTTCCTAATGTCCTTTTTTAAAATAAAAATGCTACCCATTGCCTAAGACCATAGAAATTTGTAGGCTGTTAATATATCTTTGATTGACCAGTTCCTCCGAAGAGGTGGTAAGTTCAGTTCCCTTCAGTCAGTTTAAGTGACATCAAATATACAGAATATTAGTTCTGTGTTCCCTTTTCCCACCAGAATGCAGTGCTATTTATTTTGAAAATACAGTTATATTATGTGTGTGTTAAAGATTAGAGCGCATGTTAGTCCTTCCTGCCTAATCAAAGAAGTAGCACAGCCAAGAGGGCTAAAAATAAGAAAGATCTTACAAACTACAGCATTTGCTGAGAGAGACAAACTAGAATAACCAGTTCTTAAAAGTCCATAGTGCTTCACGGTAAATATTTAACAGTAAACAAATCAGCAGTTTAGGGTTTATATGCTAGAAAGGTTTATTTGCTGAGCTTCACAAAGGCAGATTTGTGTAAAGTGATACTTTGGTAGGACAAAACTCATATTTACTGTAAGCCAAGGCTCAGAGTGAACCTAAACAGACAACCCAATATCGCTTTACATTTTAGTGTCCCGACGAAGAAGAATTCAAAAATCAAAACAGACCAAGGAACTCACTACAAATAAAGCCATGTTTATTCATCAAACTCAAGCCAATTAAATTCCTTTTCAAAGTTCAAAAGGATTTCTGTTTGAACCAACCCACAGAAGAGTTTCCTGTACTCCTGTTTTGACCAAAGGTGATGCAGAAGATCAGTAGATGGCAAGTGGAATATTCAAAGTACAAGCAGGAATAAATCCCTTTTCACTTGAGTGAAAAAGGAAGCCACGTGTCACCTGCCATTTGGGTGAATGGTCATTACCAAGAATTCTGGAAATTGAAATTCATACATTGGAGGGCACTCAGATCAGAGAAAGCTGATGCAGAAATGACAAGTCCCCAATGTTCACTTCTAACCTAATGCTAGGAAGTCACTCACTACATGTGCTTCAGGAAGGCCACTCCCAATAACAAGTCCCTTCCCCTCCTTCTCAAATATGGAATAGAAAATACTAATCTGATAGGGCTGTTTGTTATGTATGCTGGAACTCAAGTCTGCTAAACAAAGCCTATTTTTGTTATTGCAAACAACACATAGTTTATGTATTTGTTTTCTGAAACTCAGAAATGGAAGCCTTTGTTTTTCTGATGCCACTCCTAATTTTTTTAAAAATAGGGTATACCTCTAATGCTAATATTTACCATTGTCAATGGACCATGCATACATTTCATATCTAAGTTTGTAAACATAAGCACTAAAGACAAAATTCAAAACTAGAGTCCAAAGCGGAAACTTTCTTTAAAAAAAAATCAGCATTAGCCACATTATAGAGTAATGCAAATACTCTATACCAGGGGTCAGCAACCTTAAACACTCAAAGAGCCATTTGGACCTGTTTCCCACAGAAAAGAAAACACTGGGAGCCACAAAACCCTTTTGACATCTAAAATGAAAATAAGACTGCATATATCACTTTTTACCTTTATGCTATGTATAAAAAAAACTATAGTGTGTTGCATTTATGAAATCAATGAACTGCTACAGAGAAAACACATTTTTATTTCTGCATGCAACGAAAACATTTTGAACTCCGAAAAAAAAGATGGGTCGAAAAGCTCAATAAATCATGTGCCGGCGCATATTTTGAGCGACAGGGAGCCGCAGCAGAGGGATGAAAGAGCCACATGCGGCTCCAGAGCCGCGGGTTGCAGACCCCTGCTCTATACAGATAGTCCTGGACTTACAACCACAATTGAGCCCCAAATTTCCATTGCTAAGCGAGACAGTTGTTAAGTGAGTTTTGCCCCATTTTATGACCTTTCTTGCCACCATCGTTAAGTGAATCATTGTAGTTGTTATGTTAGTAACATGGTTGTTAAATGCATCTGGTTTCTCCACTGACTTTGCTTGTCAGCAGGTTGCAAAAGGTGATCACATGACCTTGGGACACTGCAACCGCCATAAATACATGCCAGTTGCCAAGTGTCCAGATTTTGATCATGTGACCATGGGGTTGCTAAGCATGAAAAACAGTCAAGTCATTTTTTTCAGTGCTGTTGTAACTTTGAACGGTCACTATATGCATGGTTGTAAGCCGAGGACTACCTTTAAATTGGTTTTAATGTAGAATTGAAGGCAGGTGTTGGTAGGACTGAGGATCAACACAAAGTAAGAGATCCGAAGTCTGGAAGTGCTCCCTGATCCTCATTTGATACTGGATTCGTAGGAAGGAACTGTAGTTAGGAGTGCTTCTTGCATCATCACATCTACTGTAGTAACAACAGTCTTTATTACTGCAGTGGTGTTACCACTGAAAGGTGTTCAGGAATCATATAATGCAATATATGGCAGCTAGCCAGTACAGGTACAAGGATTACATAATGCATGAAATTAAAGATCTATATTGGTTGTTTACTATGCACAATATAAGATGCTAGTATTCACTTTTAAACGCAATAGAAATTTTTTTAAAAAGCAGAATGATATTGAATATCATAGTTATACCCATAATATGGACAACTTTCTACCCCCTTGGAGTGGAACATGTCTAGAGCCATCTGTAAGTGAGTGGGACCACTCAAATTGCTTCCCTCCCTTTGTCATTCTCTCCTGCTCTTACATAGCCATACTGTAAGGGCAGAAGTTGATGAAGAGGGAACCAATGTTCCTTGGATCAGACTGACTTACCGTATTTTTTGGAGTATAAGACGCACCTTTTTCCCCCCTAAAAGAGGGTGAAAATCTGGGTGCGTCTTATACACCAAATGTAGCCCCGCTCAGCCTCTCAAACAGAGCTTTCGGAGGCTGAAACAGCCTCTCAAACGGAGCTTTGCAAGGCTAAAAAAAGCAGCCTTTGAAACGGAGCTTTGCAAGGTTAAAACAGCCTCTCAAACGGAGCTTTGCAAGGCTAATATACCTGTTCCAGGCTGTTTGCTAAGGACGCTAGCCAGATGGATGCTGGTAGGCAGAATTTTTTTCCTCCCCAAAAACTAAGGTGCGTCTTATACTCCGGTGCATCTTATAGTCCGAAAAATACGGGTATGTCCTTAGATGTCTTCCAGTCTCAAGGGTGACTAAATCTATAATCTCTCTCTCCCCCCCCCGTTCCTATCATCATCATCATCATCACCATCATCACCATCCTCTCATCTTTTTAACTAATCTACCATCTCTCTCTCTCTCTCTCTCTCTCTCTCTCTCTCTCTCTCTCTCTCTCTCTCT
The DNA here is from genome assembly GCA_023053685.1 of Diadophis punctatus similis. Lineage (NCBI taxonomy): Eukaryota > Metazoa > Chordata > Lepidosauria > Squamata > Dipsadidae > Diadophis > Diadophis punctatus. The sequence goes on from JALIGW010000001.1 coordinate 77,304,137, forward strand.
CTCTCTCTCTCTCTCTCTCTCTCTCTCTCTCTCTTTCTCTCATTGATCTATCACTACAGTTCTATGTTCTGTAGTTTACATTTTCGCTACTATTTCATGAATGTGGGGCTGGGCTTCTAGAGTACAGAGATTTATAGTAACACTTCATACATCGAAGTTATATTTCTCCCCACAAAGTCATAAATATTCAAGAGAAAGTAAAAAAAAATCGAAGATGAGGGGCAAAGGATGCATCCCTTTACTTTTGTGTATGTCAAACATTATAAACAAACCTTTACCAGGTTGTGGGGAGCACAACATGCATGGGAGAATATTGGGGAAGCAGATGGGAAAATTTAAAAGGCTTGAATCCCTCTGGTGGGCTATAATGGAGGCCTTCTAACAGTCTGTGCTCTCCACTGAAACAAATGCTGAGATAAAGAAAGCCATAAATATCTTTTTTTCACATTGCATTCTCTGAGTTAGTTTTAAAATGGTAGAGGAAATGCCAGTTGACATAGCAGCAACCATCCATGCAATACTAATACAATCATGAATGAAAAATGAAACATGTTTCATTCATTGAAATATGTTTCACTCCTGCAACAATAGTGAGAAATGGAGGTATATAAATAATTTATTTTTCTTATTTCGACTTAGGGCAGTTCCACACTACCAAACTTTTCACTCTTCAATCTTTCACAAAGTAGTCTGAAACTGATTTCCAACAATCTTCCCTTCTCCTGACCTTGAAACACAGAGAACACTATGGATCAATGAGTGTTTATTCACTCCAGCTGGCCAACAGAAAAACACAAAAAAGTATAATCAAATCAGTATCTTGCCTCCTGAGCTACCATCAATCATGGAGTAATAAACATTTCATTTTCACTTTGCATAGAAAGAAAAGACAATGCTAGCACCCTGTCCTTATTTGTTAATAAAAACAAAATATTTATTTGTGCATCGTCATCTGCTAGCTAACAAAAAATATAAGAGTTGACTATGATGGGGACCTACATAGATGTTGGCATTTAGAAAAGTATGCAAACAAAAGGAGTGAAAAACTCAAATGCTTCCTGGCTGTCATGCCATCATCCTTCCAGTGCACAAAAAAACCCTAAGAATGGTAAAAATGAAATAATAAAAAGTTAGCAATTTTACAAGTAAGCACTTTACTTAACAGTTGTCACCATGGGACAGGGGCTGTTATGGCACTAGAATTGAGTAAGATATTAACACAAAAGGAATAGGATGCTAAACTCCTACCAAGCGATGGCAGATATTAATAATAACTAATAGTAATTAGTAACTGGTTGAGACAAGGTAAGTAGGGTTAAAGAATTCCCACCCAGGGGGAAAAAAACTGATCACTCATAAGATATGGGGAGCTATATCAATCACAAAGAAAATATCAGCTTTGTTGTGGTTTCTAACAAACAGCAGCATGAAATTGACTTTACTCTCCAAAATATGACTACAATTGACTCCAAAAATTTTGTTGCTAAGTGATACATTTGCTAAGTGAATTTTGCCCGATTTTATGACCTTTCTTGCTACATTTGTTAAGTGAATCACTGCAGTTGTTAAAGGAGTAACACGGTTGTTATGTGAATCTGGCTTCCCTACCGATTTTGCTTATCAGAAGGTCACAAAAGGTGATCACCTGTCCCCCTAGACCAGGGGTGTCAAATTCACGTTGATGTCATGTGACGTATTGGAATTTTTCCCCCTCTTCGCTAAACCAGGCATGGGCGTGGCCAGCGCGTGACGCATCCGGCCCGTGGGCCGGGAGTTTCACTAGACGCAGCAACTGTCAAAATATGAGTCGGTTGCCAAGCATCTGAATATTGATCATGCGATCCTGGGATGCTACAACGGTCGCAAGTGTGAAAAACATTCATAAGTCACCTTTTTCAGTAACTCTGAATGGTCACTAAACTGTTGTAAGTCGAGGATTACCTGTAGTACAATGAGATCAACTGGGTCCAGAGGTGATCCCAAAGACTTCCAAAATAACAGATGTGAATGCATACTTACTGTGATTATCCTGCAAACAAGTATTATCCTGAAAAGTATGCAAACAAATGGACTGAAAAACTCAAATGCTTCCTGACTGTCATGCCATCATCCTTCCAGTGCACTAAAAAAAACTAAGAATGGTAAAAATGAAATAATAAAAAGTTGGCAATTTTTACAAGTAAGCACTTTACTTAACAGTTGTCACCATGGGACAGGGACTGTTATGGCACTAGAATTGAGTAAGATATTAACACAAAAGGAATAGGATGCTAAACTCCTACCAAGCGATGGCAGATATTAATAATAACTAATAGTAATTAGTAATTAACTGGTTGAGACAAGGTACTCACAGAACACCACGTCAGTCTTTTGTCTAACTTTCCCAACGTTTGAGCCACTCTGGTGTATTGGCTGGAAAGTTGAATTCCAATACATTTGAAGGGCGCCATTTGGGAAAAGACTGGAGAGTAGAGTCTTAATTGTATAGGAACTTTGTATAAGGGTAGTTTGGGTGTAGATGTAATAGCAATATCGCTTTTAGAGACAACTAATTAATCTTCTGATTTCAGTTCAACACAATTCACAAAACATTGTAGCTAGGCTACCACAGGTTTACCTGACAATACGGATAACTTCAGACGTTGTGACCATGACTGATATGGAACAACCGTACATGAAAGAATGCTTTCCTATGAGCCGATATAATACAGGTAGTTCTTGACTTACAACAGTTCATTTAGTGACAACAGTTCATTGGAAGTTACAACGGCACTGAAAAAAGTGACTTATGACCATTTTTCCACACTTACAACCTTTGCAGCATTCCCATGGTCTCGTGATTTACATTCGGATGCTTGACAACTGGTTCATTTTTATGACAATTGCAATGTCCCGGGGTCATTCCCTTTTGTGACCTTCTGACGAGCCAGATTCACTCAACAACCATTGCTACTAATTTAACAACTGCAGTGATTCACTTAACGAATGTGGCAAGGAAAGACGTAAAATGGGGCAAAACTCACTTAACAAATTTCTCACTGAGCAACATAGATTCTGGGTTCAATTGTGGTCGTAAGTCGAGGACTACCTGTATAAAGTCATAGTCCAAGTATTCCTGTCACTGGAAGGAAAAATGGAAAGTAACTGTTCCCAGGTTTGGGAATGGTTGTCATAGGAACGTTTCAGTCCTCACTGAATATTCAGCAAATATGTTCCCTTACTTGAATTTTAATTATTGCTAGGATTATATAATTGTTTTAAGCTCTAAAAGTTATGCACTTTTGAGTTTTTGGATTGTCAGCACAGAAACTAGGCCAGTAAATATGTAGAACGTGCCACACATATTCTTGATCTTCTTGAGTTTCACCGCTAGTCTTCTACACTACCCCACCTCAAAGCATAGGCAGATGTGAACATTTGCATTCCTGCTCTTGTGTAACAAAGATAGGAAGACAGGTGCAAAAGAATGCAAGAGCAGATGTCAAGCAGGTGTGCCTGCTGTGACTTGCTTACTACTGGCTCCCTTCCCCCATACCACACCTGCCAAGCACAGGTCACTGCTGGTGCAGTATACATTAGCCCAATAAATGCTATCTTCTCTCTTTATCCAACCCCTTTCCGATTAGCCTAAAGAAAGAATGCATTTCAGATTCTCAACTACCTAGTCATTATATACCAGAAGTTGGTATAATATTTAACAGGCAATGCCAACTGATACAGAGTTGTTAATTGTGTCCATCAGTTATGTTTTTGGAAGCTAGCCTTTGCCATTTTTTTAACAGATGGGAGTTGATAAAAAGAAAAAAAAATGACATATGTTCTGCCGGGATTGAGAATGCAGTCTTAAAATCTCTTTACTTATAATAAACCTTATAGTTCAACAGAACTTTCTTCCTAGTACAATAATACATTGACTTGGGAGTAAGTCTAACTAAACAAAATGGAACTTGCTTTTGATTAGTTAAACCCACCATTGCCTGCCAAATGAATTAATCCAGTGAGCAAAGTTATCCTTCCCCATTTGTTGAAATACACTTCAGAACCTAGGCATATCATAAAAAATAGTAGCTGCTCCATTGGAAAGCAAATATAAGGGATGCACTGTATTAACAGAGTGATTCAAGGAAAATCAATCATCAATAAAATCCCAATAAAATCATCAATAAAATCCCAATAAAATCATCAATAAAATCCCAATAAAATCATCAATAAAATCCCAAGGTGGTGAAGTATATTTTGAATAACAAGGAAATTATCCACATGCTTTTAAAACCACATTTTAAAAACAGAAACATAGTATTTCCAGGGCTATTTGGGACTACAAAATTATAGTATTTGGATTGAAAACAATCCAAAATGTTAGGCACACCAGTCCTATAGTCAATAAGAATTTATTAAGGGATATAAAGAAAATTAAACAATAAAATGGACCAAATTTGGGGAATGAACCAGGTTCCATTTTGTGGGGTAAGATTATTTAATAGGAAAAATCTTTGTCTGTTTTGTCTTATTCTTTTTCTTGTACAAATTTAGAATTCTACAGATTGCTCAATGAAACAAACAAAAGCAAGCAATCAAGCATGATCTCTATTTTCTCCAAAAGCTATTTGGATATATAGCAATAGCAATAGCACTTAGACTTATATACCGCTTCACAGTGCTTTACAGCATATTGCCCCCAATAATCTGGGTCCTCGTTTTATTGACCTTGGAAGGATGGAAGGCTGAGTCAATCTTGAGCTCCTATAGAATTGAACTCCTGGCTGTGGGCAGAGTTTGCCTGCAATACTGCACTCTAACCACTGCGCTCCCATAGCGCAGTAGATTAGTTACTTCTCCAAATGATTTTCTGATAATTGTATTAGCAATGACCAGCAATAATCAATGTAATTTAACAAGTTTAATTCTAGTGTAATTAGAATTTAACTAATTTAATTTAAAGTATTCAACAGGGGAGGCGTGGATAGCGTTGCGGCGAGACAACGTGATTTTTGGGAGTCCCGGGATGTCCCGCCAAACTCTGCCATCGGGATGGTCCATTTGGACCGGAATCGCCCTGTAGAGGCAAAAATCAGAAAGAGCGTGCTCTGCCAAATCCAGGGAGACAGCCTACGATTCGGTCCAGAGAAGGTTCTAAAAACCGGCGGAACAGAGAAGACAGCCATTGCGTGCAGGATCAAAGCTGGGGCAGCCACAGGAAGAGAGCAGTGAAGAAAAAGATCGTCAGTGTGATCGTGCTGATGAGAAGTTTCCAATTAAGATTTATTTTTTTTTTGAATGATTTAAGAGCCCACCTTGCACTAGTTGAAAAGTGAGACCCAAACAATAGCTAAGCGGCGAGGAGAGCTTTTTCAGTGCTGTATTTTGATCAGGAAGTGATTTTTGGAGAAGTTTTTTTTGTATGTGTGTGTGTGTAAGGAATGAAAGTGTTTGTTATTTGAAAAGTTGGACTGGATATTTTTGGATTATAGAATCAATGGTACCTATTTTGATTTTATGTCTCTTTTTTGCTATGATTTTATATTAATTACTTTAGTGTATTTTATTTTTTGCCATATTATTGTATAGGAAAAGTAAGATACATGGATATTTTCAGAGACATTATATACAAAATGCTCTATTATTGGTGTGGGAGAAGGTTAAAGGACAATATTATACAAAAGTATCAGTTTGGCTTTCAACAACAGAAGCATTAACATACCCAAATATTATGGGAACAATAGTTAGATATAAAGATATTTTAAATGAAGAAGGGGGGCTCAAAACAAAAGAAGAACTAAGGGAGAAAGGGATCAATATAACATGGTATATGTATATGCAGATACAATCTAGATATGAAAAAGATGTTAAACAGCAGGGTTGTTATTTTATATAGAATTTTATACAGAATTAACAGAACTAGATAAAATCCTAACAGGAACAGAAGAAAAATTAATTTACAGTAAAAATTGTATAGTTATTTATTAGGGATAAAATTGGAAGAAGAACAAGTAAAAGCAACAATGATAGCATGGCCGAAAAACTTTGGTTATACGATAGAATTGGATAAATGGGAGAAGTTGTGGGATAGAAACTATAAATTAACAATGTCAACAACATATAAAGAAAATTTGTATAAGATGTTTTACAGATGGCACCTACCACCAGTGAGATTGGCAAGAAGGTTTAAGGACAAATCAGAGAAATGTTGGAAATGTCATCAAATACCAGGATCCTATTACCATATGTGGTGGACATGTGGAGAGGCGAAAAAGTATTGGACAAAAATTAAGACATGGTTGGAAGAAATGATGCAACAACAGGTTGAATTGAAACCAGAAATATTTTTGTTAGGAATCTTACCGGAAATATATCAAAAAGTGAATGTATATCTGATCATACATGTGTTAGCAGCAGCTAAAATTATATTTGCACAACACTGGAAAAGTGAAGAGATCCCTAGTGATGAGAATGTGATAAGGAAAATATTAGAATGTGCAGAAATGAATAGATTGACTTTAGAGATTAAAGAAAAACAACAAACTGAATATTATGAGATTTGGGAGGTATTTTATAAATGGTTGGAGAATAAAAAAGGGTTTTGGAATTGAAGGTTAAAAGTAGAAAAATATATATTAAGATAAAGAATAAATAAAATAATTGATAGATTATAAGAAATAAGAATAAAAATATATAATGTGACCAAGGTATAATGAAGATAAGGTATTATAAAAATGAAGAATTTTAAAATGTTTAAATGTTTGAATATGGAGAATTCAGTGAAATAATACAAATGAAAGAAGATGGAAAAGGAAAGAGGATATCACACAGAAAGATGTGTAACCAGACGACACACTGCTGATGGATGAATGGAATGTTTATTTTGTATTTGTAATAAAAAAATAAAAAACTTAAAAAAGTATTCAACTGAGATGGAATACCTCAAGTTATGTTATTACTTATTTAATAAGCAATAACGAGGGTTTACATGTAAATGCTGTTCCAAAAACCATGATTTGAAGAGCCGCAGTGGCGCAGTGGTTAGAATGCAGTACTGCAGGGTATTTCTGCTGACTGCCGGCTGCTTGCAATTTGGCAGTTCGAATCTCACCAGGCTCAAGGTTGACTCAGCCTTCCAGCCTTCTGAGGTTGGTAGAATGAGGACCCAGATTGTTGGGGGCAATATACTGACTTTGTAAACTGCTTAGAGAGGGCTGTACTGTAAAGCGGTATATACCGTATTTTTCGGAGTATAAGACGCACCTTTTTACCCCCCAAAAGAGGGTCAAAAACTGGGTGCGTCTTATACACCGAATGGTGCATTTTTTGGGGGGGGGGAGGGAGTTGATGCGACCCTGCCTTAGTCGCTGGTGGCGGCGGCGGACCGCAGGGACGCTGCTGCCACAGCCAATGCCGCACCCGGAGCGCAGGGACACTGCCACCACAGCCAACACCGCCGCCGGAGCGCATGGCCGCCGCCGCCGCTGGAGCACAGGGCTGCCGCTGCCACTGGAGCACAGGGACGCTGCCGCCACAGCCGCCACAGCTGCCGGACCGCATGGACGCCGCCTCCGCCAGCACAGGGCCGCCGCAGCCGCCCCCGTTGCAGCCCACGCCCCCCCTGCAGGATCCGACGCCGACGCAGTCGGTGGTGGGGGTTTTGGGCAGTAGCGGCGGTGGCGGCTCGCTTCGTGTACCGGCGGGGACGCCGGCTGGGACAGCGGTGGGGGTGCGGACAGCGGCGGCGTCTGGGACAGCGTCTGGGACAGCGGTGGGGGTGGGGACCGCTGTCCCCACCTCCACCGCTGTCTCAGCCGCTGTCCCAGCCGCCGCCGCTGTCCGCACCCCCACCGCTGTCCCAGCCGGCGTCCCCGCCGGTATCCGAAGCGAGCCGCCACCGCCGCTACTGCCCAAAACCCCCACCACCGCCTGAAGCCTTCCCCCACGTGCTTTCCCCTACGCTCTGCCTGGGAAAGGGGCTTGCAGTGTTTTTGTTTCAGTGATCTGGAAAGAAGGAAATTGCTAACGGGGGCAAGAGAGGGGGACGCTCATGCTCGGCTAAACTGGTCTAAATGCAATGGTTAATACTGAACCATCTTTCTCCTGGTCCAAAGGTATGTGTCTGTGTATTTTTTTTCCCTCTCCCTGAAAATTTGCACACCCCTTCTTTTCCCAGCTTGGGAAAAATGTGAAGCTAAACCCAAAAGTAAAACACTGCCTAGAAATGGATTCAGGGACCAAAATCCAAGTTTATAATGCTTTGCATCTCCGTTTTTTCCCCACTCCAATTGTGAGACTGTTGTTTTTTTCCTGAGCCCTAAGATCATGCAGAAGTCAATAAATCTTACGTTGTGAAATATTTAGGGCAGTGCTTCTCAACCGTGGCAGCTTTAAGACAAGTGGACTTCTTGCTTCCAGGGAATTCCCCAGCCAGCTATGCTTTTAAGAGGGGATGGGTTTCAGTGTCCAAAATTAAATCATGCTGGAATTCTGGGAGATGAAATTCACTCCCCTCAAAGTACCTTACCTGGGGAATTCTGGGAGTTGAAGTCCACAAGTTTGAAGACCCTTGCACCCCCTTGGCAAGTTTAAGCCTTGTGGACTTCAACTCCCATTCCTGAGCTAGTATGACTGGAGGAGGAATTCTGGGAGTTGAAGTCCACAAGGCTTAAACTTGCCAAGAGGGTGCAAGAGTCTTCAAACTTGTGGACTTCAACTCCCAGAATTCCTCCTCCAGTCATGCTAGCTCAGGAATTGGAGTTGAAGTCCACAAGTCTTAAAGCTGTCAAGTTTGAAGACCCCTGGGTTAGGGGTTAGGGGTGCAAGGGTCTTCAAACTTGGCAAGACTTTTTACAACCATGTACACTTTTTACAAACTTCAAAATTGACAGCTTTAAGACTTGTGGACTTCAACTCCCATTCCTGAGCTAACATGACTGGAGGAGGAATTCTGGGAGTTGAAGTCCACAAGTCTTAAAGCTGTCAAGTTTGAAGTTTGTAAAAGTGTACATGGTTGTAAAAAGTGTACATGGTTGTAAAAAGTATTCTGCTACACTGGTATTTTATTAAATAATATATTACTACACCATTTGGTTCAGAATACTTTTTTCCTTGTTTTCCTCCTCTAAAATCTAGGTGCGTCTTATACTCCGGTGCGTCCTATACTCCGAAAAATACGGTAAGTCTAAGTGCTATTGCTATTTACAAACCACAATGTCTAAATTTGCTCACCACAGTAAGGCAAAACAATGAATTATTCTCATGTCTTATAGTATGATGTCTAAATAAATTTGATTATACATTGGTCTTCTGTTAGGTCAGTAGAAGGAAAAACCAAAGCTAAGGTAAGAATGCCTGATGATACTGCATTTAAAATAGGAAGACTGCCTTACACTTACAGAGAATATGTATTCATTTCAATGTATTTCTTTACTTATTTCGTTAGTTTATGTATAGTATGTAGTGATGAAGGCAGATAAAGATGCAATGTTGTTTTTTAGTCATCTTAAATTGAGGATAATTTTCCTTTCAATGAAACATATTCAGCAATTTTAATCTAATGTATTCATTTTTATATGGGTTTTAGTATGGTACTTCATAAATGTTGATTTCTGTAAATATGTACATGATTTCTATAATTTCTCTTATGGAATTCACATTCACAATATTTGATTATGTAATTTTTGTGCTGAAAACAGAAGCATTTTAGCCCCAATTCCCCGCCAGGCACACTTGATGTTTTGTTGACTTATTGCCATCATTATTTGACAATTTTTCATTTACAATAACAACAGCAAATGTGAAATGGGGGAAAAAAAGGAAAACTGTTCACAGCTTTCTGATTTTAGTGGGAGGCATCATGTATAAAGACTTTAGGAACGGTTATCCAGGAACAGCTGCTTCTGAGCAATTTGTAAGCCTATCTAAAAAGTGCTCATAAATATGCCAATAAAATATGTCAACATTACATGTTCGCATTCTATTTGCTTTAGGTGTTTTTACAACTTAAGGCCATAAAGCCAGGCAGTTAGCAGCTCTGTAATGTAAAGTCTTCGGCTGTATGACACATGCTTCTCTCCCCCCCCTGCTACAATTAAATTAAAAGCTACAGTTTTAATTACAACCCTGAGTCTTTTTCTTACATGATGCAGATATATGACGCTCAAATTCTTTTTTCGACTGAGCAGGTAGAGCTGCCAATTTTTTTAAAAAAAATCCAACAAAAACATTTTTTAGCTGTCAAGAACAAGACAAGTACTGACAAGACATAGAAGGAAGGCAAAGGATGCTTGGAATTTCAGAGTAAATACAGTATATACCAGAGAACAATGGGAAATGGCATGGACACACGACTGGCGGGAGGCTCATTTACCTTGCGGTCAAACAAGGGAGTGTTAAATGAGACTGTAGAATCAGTTCAAAGCAGCCCAACATTCCAAAGGTGGGGCTGGTTGGTAAAGATGCCCCACCTACTGCCTTCCCCAAGAAGTGGCACATGCCCAAAGCTAAGCATGCAGTCATTAAAAGAAAAAAAGACATACACAAACACCCTGTTCACCAGACAAGTATATCACAAGCCCACAATATATTTTAAATGCATATGGTGCAGATTGCTCGACTGGCAACACAAAGCCTAACAAATTAACTTGTGACTGCAAAGTGATTTTTCCATACAGGGATACACAATTAACTAAAGGCTAACTGAACTTGCATATGTTGAGTGGGCAGTACTATAGATACAGGCTATGTACATGAAGGCATGCTTATCTCTGGTAAACAACAGTTTACAGAATTGCCTGAATTGGAACAACAATGTAAACAATAATACAGGTATGTCAGTTGACTTTCTGCAACACAGTGAATTACAGGCTAGTCAGCACATTTGGGCTTAATATGTTGTGCAAACCCAGTCATAGGAATTCAGGTTATCAACGAAGAAGTGTTGTTCATGCTCTTCTATAGAAATTTCTAAAATTCCATTATGGGTTAAAACCAGAGGTCTTCAAACTTGGCAACTTTAAGACTTGTGGACTTCAACTTCCAGAATTCTCCAGCGCTGGCTGGAGAATTCTGGAAGTTGAAGTCCACAAGTCTTAAAGTTGCCAAGTTTGGGGACCCCTGGTTAAAACCAATGTAAATAATATTTGCCCTAGGAAGTCTTAATGACTGTTAGCCAATGGCCAGGCCATTTGAGAACTCTGTGCAGGTAAAGGGGAACCAAGATCCAATATACCTAGAAGAATTAAGAAACCTACCTTAAGAGGATGATGAAAATTTGGAAAAAAGTTGCCCTTATCAAAATGCAAGTGGAAGTATTTGAGCTTTCTATTGCTTGATATATCTGATCTGTCCAAAAATGTTATACAAAGAAGTGTTGACAGAAAATGGAGAAATGAGAGTCTGAATTACTTTCCAACTAAACAATCTGCGTCAACAGTCATTGAGAAGCAAGGGCTCCAATATGGCAGATCTTTCTAAAGTTTTAGCCAGACCAAAACAAAATAAGAATTTCAGATAAATAGTTCATCAGCAAAACAAAGCAGGAGAGACCTCCTGACCCCCAAATCTAATCTCCTGCATATCTGAGTTAACTCAAGAGAACGCCATGCAATGTTCACCTTAGGGATATCATGAGTATTGCGTTAAGAGTTGGGTCAAGCCTATACCTGCAAGTCTGCAAGCTGAGCAGCTGATTTCTCCTGGAGGCAGAGAACCTGAGCCATAAATGCATGCAGATCTTCTAAAGAGAGGCTGTCCACCTAAAAGGCAAAGTTTTAAGACAGAAGCTTAGCTTTTTTTACAAATAAGCAGAAAAATTCTTGCTTTGTTCATTATCTGCATTCCTTTTTGGGGGAATGTCAGTCTTATACCTTATCTTATTTTGTACAAGCTAGTTTTAAAATCTGCATCTACATCAGAGGTCTTCACAGCTACAGTTACTATACCCTGCTGTACATTCATTTTTCCTACTTTAAATACGTACTTTACTGTACATATTTAAACTTTAAATACGTACAGTATGTGCATCCACACACATCCATACATGGAGACACACCATTTTGGCTGTAAATCAGGAGAAGTACAACCCAACATCAAGCACTTTAGAAATACTACTTTTGTTCAATTGTAGTTTTGTTTTGAAAATAAATAAATATTTTGGTTTGGTCTTTGTTAACCAGTTCTGTTATTTTCTGCAACATTAAAAAAGGAGTTACCTTTGAAAAATAACTTCCTTAATGTCTTGACTAAATTAATACATGATAGAAGGGTGACGGAGTGAAAGCAATCTGATCTGAATGTTCACTACAAAGGCAAGAACAAAGATCCAAGCCACAGCAATTTCCGTTAGTTCACTCGCAGTAGACAAGGGGAATTTACAGTTTGGTGAGATGATTGTGAATCACAACAGCCTTGAACTAGAATCTAGCTTTCCCCAGTCTAGTATTCTTCAGATGTGTTGGAACTGAAATTTGCAAAATTTTCAACTAGCTAGTATGAAGATTGGGATGGGTAAGAATTCTGGGATTCACAGCTCCAATGTGAATACAGCATCCAGTGAGCTGGAAGTTGGGCAGCATGTAAATTTAATGAATTATTATTATTATTTCTTTTATTCATTAAACATGAAACTCAGATGTGTCATAAATACCATTGACTGGTGCTAATGGTTGATACGAGTTGCTGCCAGCATCCTCCAAGTATCTTCTTAAAATATATGATGTTCCGAGTAATGCAGTTTTTTGCAGTTCCGCTGGTGTTACTGCAGGAAGCTGCAATTTCTTGATGTGTTTTGTAAAATTCTTGGACATGGTATCAAGTGCCCCAATGACAATGTCACATGTTTCATCTATAGCCTTGTAGTTTCCGATGGCCAGGTTGTGATATTTCGTGATTTTTTCCGGTTTATTTATTTATTTATTTATTTATTTTGGTTTTCTTATATGCCGCCCAACTCCCGAGGGACTCAGGGCGGCACACAGCAAAAATACAAGAACCAACAAATAAACATTGATTAAAAGCAAATACAAAAATTAAAAATTCATTATTAAAAATGATATTGTGCAGATCGGTTCTTTTTCTTCTACTCTAGCATCTCCATTATTATTTATTATTTATTATTTATTATTTATTATTTATTATTTATTATTTATTATTTATTATTTATTATTTATTATTTATTATTTATTATTTATTATTTATTATTTATTATTTATTATTTATTATTTATTATTTATTATTTATTATTATTATTATTCTACACAAAAAACAGTAATACACAGCAAACAAGATTTATATGCTGGATTTCGTATCACTATATCACAAGTCGAACACTTCCCAAGCATCATCATCATCATCATCATCATCATCATCATGAATAATTATTATTATGAATAATTATTATTATGAATAATTATTATTATGAATAATTATTATGAATAAAAATACATGATAAAATACAATCACATGGTAAGCATTGTGACCCAGTAGTGTGGCAAATAAATACCAAATAATCTGAAAAACAGGCAGAGTTTACATTTTCAACATTTATTTCACTATCCCTCCAATGGATTTCATGTGTGAAAAATTCACCTGTAACCTCCAAGGACTATTTGTATTCAGACTTGTTTTTGTCTGGCAGTGCTCTAGTTGCCGAAATAATAATATCAATATCAACAACAACAACAACAATAATAATGGAACCCCTTAACAAAATCCTTACAACCTATTTTTTCCCCAATAGTTTTTCTTTTTATAAACCATCTTCATTACTCCAATCCCATTCTGGGCTCTACAGATGTGAGGTGGATACATTAACTAGAATTAGTATTAAAAATGGGCGGTGGTATCTTTCAGGAAAAGAAATGGTATCGTAACCATTATCTCAGATTACACAACCTTCCACAGATGTAAAGTGTGCAAGCCATAATTTCAAGATAGGGAAATCCCATTCCATGTCCTCTTCAATAATTCAGTGTAAGATTAGAGACAGGCCCAATTCAAGACATCAAGTAATTTAATTTGCAATTTACTTATTCTAGAACAGGGGTCCCCAACCCCTGGTCCGTGGACCGGCACCAGTCCGCTGCATGCCAGCAATTGGTCCACATAAAGAAGCGAAGCCCCATCCATGGGATGCAGGCAGCACACAAAACCATGCCCCCTCCTGTCCGCGGAAAAACCTCTCTCCACAGAACTGACCCCTGGTGCCAACCAAAAGGTTGGGGCCGCTTGCCCGGAGTACATAGAAAAACAAGTTGAACATGCAAGGAAGAACTAGGGTTTTCTTTACTTGCAAAACAAGGTAGAGTAACAAGGAACAGACAACGAAGAAAGGTGTTTCCAGAGCCCGGAGGTCCTCTGCTGAATCTTGAAGTTGAAAGCATGCCAGAAATGTCCAAAAACGTTGCTTCTCAGCCTCAGCACTCCTGTTGAGCCACAGGGTTCTCAAATTAGGATTGCCACCTAGGAAAGAAATCCATTACAGGTGTCATCATCGTAGAAGCAAGCTGTGGAAAGTACAGCCATGGCGTTTCAATGAGAAACCTCAAGCTTGCAATAACTGTAATGAGCTACAACGTGTTATCCGAGAAGGGGCTGTTACAGGTAATCCTCGATTTACAACAGTTCATTTAGTGACTGTTCAAAGTTACAATGGCACTGAAAAAAAGTGAGTTATGACCGTTTTTCACACTTACGACCATTGCAGCATCCCCATGGTCACATGATCAAAATTCAAATGTTTGGGAACTGACTTCACATTTATGATGGTTTCAGCATCCCGAGGTCATGTGATTCCCCCTTTTGTGACCATCTGACAAGCAAAGTCAATGGGAAATCCAGATTCATTTAACAACCGTGTTACTAATTTAAAAACTGCAGTGATTCACTTAACAACTGTGGCAAGAAAGGTCGCAAAATGGGGCAAAATTCACTTAGCAAATGTCTCCCTTAGCGACAAAAACTTTGGGCTCAATTGTAGTCATACGTCGAGGACTACCTGTACTGAGATCCAAACACCTGCTCTGGTTCTTTGTGAAGTGGTGGTATGAGGCTGCATTTCAGAGGGCAGAGGTTTATGAAGCTGAAATGTTTTGCACAATTCCCCAAATAAATTTGTTGGCATATGTGAATAACATAACTCTACTGAAAATGTAACAAATACGTGGCAGATGGGGAGCTACTTTGCCTTTTCTCATAATATTCTGACCTGGAGCCCAGTCATTTACAAAATGATCTCAGAGGGATCAACTTTAATCTTTCATTTTTCTCCACCACACACTTCCCTCCATGTCAATTCGCATTTTGCATGCAGCTACAATGTCAAACATGGCGGCAACGTGATAGTCTACTTTCTTGAACCAGAGAATCTTACAGGTCTTTTATTTACAGCATCTACCAACTGGTTCCACCCCTCGGTCCCACCCCGATGCGGCTTTATTCCTCTAGCATGGAAGGGGTCATTTCAGACAAGAGAATAAACTGTCAAATGTGGCTTGGCATTCTGCTGATGAAGGATGATCATAACATGCATTTGAGTGTTCCTCCTACATTCTACTCAATGGCTTTTGATACAGTCAAAAGAAATGTGGGCATTCTGCAGTGCATATATTTTCTCATTCATTTCCAAAGCGGCTGATCACTGAATATTAAAGAATGGGAGGGGGCATCCTGCTTTTTTTTATAAAATATCAAACCACATGTTCACATATCTGTTCAATGTGTATCCATCCAGCCTTATGATTGTACCATGTGTCAGAAATTGCTGGACAGGGCATTTCCTTTATATTATAACAGTATCTAGTTTTACAAGAGGATTTAATCTGCATATTGGAAATAGTCTCAAAATAAGGACACAATTGTTTATTAATCTTATTACCTAAGGGATAATTAGAGAATGCAAAACCATGAAGGTATTATATACAATGTTTAACAAGGACAATTTTTAGTCCCTTATGTTATACCACATTTTATATATCTTATAATGAGATACTGCCTCCCCCAAAACAGAGATTCAAATGTTACTCTTTATCATTTTTACTTAACTGCCAAAATAATGATGAATCTGAAATTAAAATTTTTCATCTAGTAAGTGGATAAATGCTTGCCAGACAGTATTTTAATTCTGTATTTCAGACAAACCAGGTACCATTTTAAGACCCAATCGCCCAAGCTACATTTGGTAGTGTATCTTTTTTCCTTTTTTTAATCATTACAAACAGAAGTTGCATTCCTGTGAGTAAACTACTTGGCTGCTATAAATAATTACAGTGTTGAGGTATAACTGAGTGAAAAAGAGCTTGTTTATTTAGCAAACAAAACTCACTTAACCAAATGGTACTTTTTTCTGAAGATCCAAAACAGAAAATAAATATTTTGTTCTTCACCCTTAAGACTAGTTTCTTTCCAAGTGTGAATTTTCTTAAGTTTAAGGCCCCAGGTGCATGTGAAAATGTGTACTTTCCCACCCAAAGCTACATGGAGTTTAGGAGTACCACACCATGCTCTACTGCAAGAATATCTAAATATCCCACCATTAAAGGCATTTCTGTTTTTCTCTCTTTCATTACTTATACTGTACATATTGTTTGCAATTTTTTTCTTTTGTAAAAGAACAAAGATCACATGAGCAAATTTCTGTAGGAGCCTTTGAACTGAGAAGCAATTCAGGTATACTTTTAATTAGCAAAATAATACATGAGTAAAAAGTAATAAAACAGGAAAAAAAGTTTATCATTAAGAGCTAATGTGACAGTCTTCAGGTAACCTCTAAAAGTCACTGACGCTAATAATGGTGGCAATAATACAAATATTTTTGGAGGCAATCCTAAATGTATTTATGCAAAAGCCTTGCTGAATTCCATTGGGGTTTCTTCCTAATAAATGTATTTAATACTGCAGCCTAGGCCAGGGGTAGGCAAAGTTGGCTCTTCTATGACTCGTGGACTTCAACTCCCAGACTTTCTGAGCCAATCATGCTAGCTCAGGAATTCTGGGAGTTGAAGTCCATGAGTCATAGAAGAGCCAACTTTGCCTACCCCTGGCCTAGGCTATTTAGGAATAAGTCCCACTAAAATATTATATAAAATCTCAAACCTTTAAATCCCTGAACAGCCTGAGGCTTGAGTATCTGAACAAAGATCTTGTCCCATATATTGACCAACTCAAACTCTTCGGAAATCCTTTTCCAGATACCACTGACAAACCTGATGAGGCAAGTGGTTATTAAGAACTAGGCCTTTTCAGGAGTATCATATTGTGCCAGACAGTTTCTGGTGTTTCTACCTTTTAGAACCAAATAAAACTTATCCTTCTTTTTATTCTTATTTATTTATAAATAAGATCAGAATTTCAAATTTTAGAATGTGAACTTTAAGTGAGGGAGAAAGATCTCCCTGATCTTTCATGAAGGCTATTAATAATTGCTTTAGATTTTCGGATTACAATTTTCTATCTGATTCTGCCTAATAAGCCACAGGGTTTTAGTAAAAAAACAAACAAACCAAAATAGATTCTAGAAGCCTCAAATGATGCTCATTTCCTTGTAGGTTGCCATATAGCTGCCTGGCAATTTCCCTTGAAAGCATCTTAATGTGCCCTCAGCAAAGAATTATGTAAGATATAGATGCACAGTAGATATGGAAAACTGTTTAAAAAAAATAATAGCAATAGCAATAGCAATAGCACTTAGACTTATATACCGCTTCATAGTGCTTTACAGCCCTCTCTAAGCGGTTTACAGAGTTCAGCATATTGCCCCCAACAATCTGGGTCCTCATTTTACCAACCCCAGAAGGATGGAAGGCTGAGTCAACCTTGAGCCGGTGAGATTTAAACAGCTGAACTGCTGAACTAGCAGCCAGCTGAAGTAGGTTGCAGTGCTGCTTTTAACCACTGCACCATCTCGGCTCATAAGAAAAGGAAAACTGTTTCTGACATTGATCTTAGATTGAAGAAGGATGTCCCTTGAGAATTGGCATCTGCCAATACCTCATACAAATGTGTGTGGTCAATTAAATCCAAAGGATTCTTTTCTACTAAATTAATTTTAAAAAATCAGAAAAAAATTGTTAGATTTACCAATTTAATCACAACTTAGTAACTTAGTAAAGGCTGCATGACTGGATTCTGACCAGGCACAACATGGTTTTCTTGCTATGGATTATTATTTTCTGGGAGCCAAAAATGTTGTCTTATTAAATAGACATTTATTAATCAAACTATGATCAGCATGCAGGCTATTTTAGCTGACTGTGATCAGCAGTTCAGCGGTTCAGTGGTTCAAATCTCACTGGCTCAAGGTTGACTCAGCCTTCCATTCTTCCGAGGTAGGTAAAATGAGGACCCAGATTGTTGGGGGCAATATAAATATACATTGCTTAATGGTGTAAACCGCTTAGAGAGTGCTTGCACTATGAGGCAGTATATAAGTCTCACAAATAAATAAATAAATAAATAAATAAATAAATAAATAAATAAATAAATAAATAAATAAATAAATAAATAAATAAATAAATAAACAAACAAACAAACAAACAAACAAGATTTTATCTAGATTTGTTTTATAATGCGTCCAACTACAGTATATGTATCCATATGTATGTGTATTGATTTAAAAAATACAGTTTAAACAAATGTGAACTTGAATTTGTTTTTCTTCACTGACTTCAACTGAAATGCTGTAGTAAAGCATTTTATGATTTAAGTGTCCCAGTGCCAAACTCCTTATTTGGTGAACTATAGTTTCGTCCTCCAGAAAATAAAAGTCCATGAGAAAATTTCAGGCATACAAAATTAGACCGTTCACTTTTTAGAAAAAAATATTTGCTTTGGAATATTGTACTTAAAAATAAACTGGAACTCTTCTGGATTAGTCTGAAAAAGAACGTAACAGACTTTCCTTTCTGAGGAAGTAGCAAACATTGCTCAAAGGCAACCTGTACTATAAATCCTCCTTTTGAGGGAATGTTTTATTGAAATTTCTCATACTTATATTCAGCCCAAATATGATTTTCTGCAAGCAAATTCCACAAGAGATTGTTTGGTGTTGTTGCATCCATAGAAGGAAAAAAATAGCAGAGTATAAAATTCTTTCCCCATGCTGCATGCATTTTAAAAACAGGCTATTCCTTTTTTTTTTTACTATGTCAATCCTCTCTCTAGATTTAGGGCAGATATTTTCTGCCCTAATTGAAATAGACTCACTCCCACCCAAAGAATAGACCAGTAGTGGGTTCTAAAACCCTTCACTACTGATTCGCAGGTGTGCGTCAGAGGTGGGTTCCTGCTGGAGCTGTCCGATATGCAGCTCCGGTAGGGAGCGGCCAATTGCGCAATTTGCGAGCGACCGCTCCGGAGCCCTCTCTGCCGATCCGTCGCACACGTTGCCATCTTTTTCTGTGAATTTTTGGGCAATTTTGCTTCTGCGCATGCGCGGAAGCAAAATCGCACCGAAATCTCGTGAGCAGACGCGCGTGTGTGAGATTTTGGCGCGATTTTGCTTCCATGCATGCGCAGAAGAAAAATTGTGCAAGGGGGCATGCGCGCGTAGCGAGCGCGCCCCCAAAACATGGAGATGCGCAGCGCACCAGCACCTGTAAGGAAGCAACCCGCCGCTGGTGTGCGTGCGACACTTCTGCACATGCGCAGAAACGTTCCGGGCAGGTGGGCGGAGCCTCCTGCCACCAGTGCTACCGGTTCTAAGAACCGGGCCCAACCGGGAGCACTCCACCGCTGGAATAGACCATTCCTTAGCAGTCTGGCCCAACAAGAGAAACAGGCTCAGTTTTTAAGATTTCTTAATTTCAAGTCATATTACTCAGGCAATATGTGTTCAGAACAAAAATGAGAATTAGAATTAAGAGTTCATCCAGCCTGACTTTTTTTTTTAATCAAGAAATTTCTACTGTTGCTTTGCTTTTGTTTCCTCCATACATAATTTCTCCTCATTCATCCTCATTATCAATGCGATGAATGACTGAATCAGCACAAAGTGCCCTAAGGATGCTCGTACAGTATGTTTTTGACTGTCCTAGATATGAAATGGGAATGTGGCTGATTCCAAGTTAGAACACTGGCCATGTACTTCATGTGATCTATGCTAATTCCTAGCAGGTTTTCATGCTTTCCTAACTCTACCTGCAAATATCAGGAACAGAGCAGGAAACCTTTGGCACGCAGAGCATCTGTTTTACTACTGCAATATAGTCCTTCCTCAATTATGTTCATTACTATTTTCTTTTTATTTAGAGAGGAAGGATTTACTTTACATCTCAGAGAACGTGTTTTTCTTTGTTTATACTCGTTTCCCTATGGATGTTGAGACGAATGGAACCTATCAGATAAATCTATTGGACAGAATATCCTTAATCATTAAGCTGAAGCTTAATCAACCACTTAAATTAAACTTAAGTCCCCTGGCATCTGATAAACTAGGTCAGGGATGGGCAAACTATGGCTCTTTGAGGACCTGTGGACTTCAACTCCCAGAATTCCTGAGCCAGCCATGCATGCATGGCTGGCTCAGGAATTCTGGGAGTTGAAGTCCACAGGTCCTCAAAGAGCCATAGTTTGCCTACCCCTGAACTAGGTTATTATTAGAGAAACTTTATGTCATGCTATATTTGCTAATAGGGGGCACCACGTTAGCTCAGCGGTTAAGAGGCTGAGTTTTTCAGCTGGAAAGCAGGCCAGGGTTTGAGACCTGAGCGCTGTATGACAGGGTGAGCTCCCATTACTTGCTCCAGCTCCTGCCAACCTAGCAGTTCGGAAGCATGCAAAATGTGAGTAGATAAATAGGTACCGCTTTGGCTGGAAAGTTACTGCATTCTGTATTTTTATACTGGCCCATATCATGATAACAGAACTGTCTCAGACAACACAGGCTCCCTCAATTTGAGAATTGGAGATGAGCACCATCTCCTTGAGTCAGTCACGACTGACAGGAGAAACCTTTAATATTAGCTAATAGTGAAGATCAAACAAACATCTCTTTATACAGACTAAATGTCTTGAATTATACACTGTTTCAAATCCTAATCTAACATGAAGACTTTGTTAGAAATGTAATAAATATGCAGATCTATTGCAACTAATAAGGATTGAGTGGTTGAGATTATCTGGATCAGCCTTCTCTAATCTAAGATTTTAACATATCCGGAGGACAACAGGGGAGGCCTAATCTAGATCCCGAGCACTCTAGTTTATGGTTAAACGATTATGAACATAAATTGTACTAGTTACTCTGGATAAAGATCTCTGCCAGGAAACAGACAAGCTGTTCCTTGTTACAATCTCTTGATTTCTCCTTATTGTTCCATACTATTAACTGTTAGGGCTGCATTCTTGAAAGGAACAGAAATACAGTCTTGGAATATTTTTGGATTCTACCATGAGTAATTCATATATTTTCTTAAATTTGGTGCATACATCATTATGGCTGCTTCTAGTAATGTGTGATTGTGCACACACACACACAGAGCACACTACTTTTTAGGAACACAAGAATAGTCTTGCAGAATCAGGCCTACAGTGGGGGAAAAAGTATTTAGTCAGCCACCAATTGTGCAAGTTCTCCCACTTAAAAAGATGAGAGAGGCCTGTAATTGACATCATAGGTAGACCTCAACTATGAGAGAGAAAATGAGAAAACAAATCCAGACAATCACATTGTGTGATTTGGAAAGAATTTATTTGCAAATTATGGTGGAAAATAAGTATTTGGTCACCTACAAGCAAGCAAGATGTCTGGCTCTCACAGACCTGTAACTTCTTCTTTAAGAGGCTCCTCTGTCCTCCACTCATTACCTATATTAATGGCACCTGTTGAACTTGTTATCAGTATAAAAGACACCTGTCCACAACCTCAAACAGTCACACTCCAAACTCCACTATGGTGAAGACCAAAGAGCTGTCGAAGGACACCAGAAACAAAATTGTAGACCTGCACCAGGCTGGGAAGACTGAATCTGCAATAGGCAAGCAGCTTGGTGTGAAGAAATCAACTGTGGGAGCAATAATTAGCAAATGGAAGACATACAAGACCACTGATAATCTCCCTCGATCTGGGGCTCCACGCAAGATCTCACCCCGTGGGGTCAAAATGATCACAAGAACGGTGAGCAAAAATCCCAGAACCACACGGGGGACCTAGTGAATGACCTGCAGAGAGCTGGGACCAACGTAACAAAGGCTACCATCAGTAACACACTACGCCGCCAGGGACTCAGATCCTGCAGTGCCAGACGTGTCCCCCTGCTTAAGCCAGTACATGTCCGGGCCCATCTGAAGTTTGCTAGAGAGCATTTGCATGATCCAGAAGAGGATTGGGAGAATGTCATATGATCATATGAAATCAAAGTAGAACTGTTTGGTAGAAACACAACTCGTCGTGTTTGGAGGAGAGAGAATGCTGAGTTGCATCCAAAGAACATCATACCTACTGTGAAGCATGGGGGTGGCAATATCATGCTTTGGGGCTGTTTCTCTGCAAAGGGACCAGGATGACTGATCCGTGTACAGGAAAGAATGAATGGGGCCATGTATCGTGAGATTTTGAGTGCAAACCTCCTTCCATCAGCAAGGGCATTGTAGATGAAGCGTGGCTGGGTCTTTCAGCATGACAATGATCCCAAACACACCGCCCGGGCAATGAAGGAGTGGCTTCGTAAGAAGCATTTCAAGGTCCTGGAGTGGCCTAGCCAGTCTCCAGATCTCAACCCCATAGAAAACCTTTGGAGGGAGTTGAAAGTCTGTGTTGTCCAGAGACAGCCCCAAAACATCACTGCTCTAGAGGAGATCTGCATGGAGGAATGAGCCAACATAACAGCAACAGTGTGTGCCAACCTTGTGAAGACTTATAGAAAACGTTTGACCTTTGTCATTGCCAACGAAGGATATATAACAAAGTATTGAGATGAACTTTTGATATTGACCAAATACTTATTTTCCAACATAATTTGCAAATAAATTCTTTCCAAATCACACAATGTGATTGTCTGGATTTGTTTTCTCATTTTGTCTCTCATAGTTGAGGTCTACCTATGATGTCAATTACAGGCCTCTCATCTTTTTAAGTGGGAGAACTTGCACAATTGGTGGCTGACTAAATACTCCCCCCCCACTGTATATCTACTGTAGTCAGCATCTGTCTCATCCAGTGGTCCATCTGATGCAGAGGGAAGCCTTCCTCATACATGTATCAAACATTTAGAAGTGGACTTTTCTCATGCTCAGAAGCAGCATCTGTCGAGGTTAGTAACTTAGGAAGAATGATTTGCATATAGCATAGTTACGTTGAAAGAACTGTACTGGTTCCCAATGTATTGTTAGTTCATTCTTGGTCATTAAATGTGTATGGGTAATGTTCAGGATTCTGCAATGAATCCTGTACTAAATTAGGGTTGGCTGTACTCATAAATGGTAGGGCTTTATTAAAAGTGGCATCTTAATTTAAAATTTCATCCCTAAACAAGAAAAAGTTGACTCTACTCACTTTAGAATAGGACAATGATAACTATTTTAACCTCTCTACATATGAAAATTGACCCAGTCTGAATCTTTCTTGCGTCCTCTCCTTATGTTTTATTTTGGAAACAATGCTGTTTGGTTTTTTTTTAAATTATTGTAGAGTTGTTCTTCTGATTCTTGATGCATGGAATTTTACTGATGTTTATTATGTTTAGGGATCATAAACTTTTCTGAGGCTTACAACATCTTCTTGGCATACTACAATTAAAAAAAAATTAACTTGACTTCTTAGTAATGCCCGATTCTCAAAACTACAATGTCTGATAGGATATTTTTTTAACAAACATTTTATATTTAGTTCACATTTTAATACAGAAGGAAATCTCGCTCTACCTGGCAGTTGTTTGGGTTGCACTAGGTCTGGCTGCTGCAAGGAATTTCCAGCATATACAAACCACTCCTTGACTACAGGATAAGCTCCACTGGCATCTAAAGAATAGAGAATTGGTTCAATGAGTTCAGATGAGAACAGACATTGTACGATTTGTAAATACAAGGGTATGATGATTTAGGCTCATTCTCATATCTTAATGGGGATTAAACCCCAATGGATCCTACATAGAAATTTTCTCAGAATTGTACGTTTAGAGCAGGGATTCTTAAAACTTTTGCCATCAAACCTCTCTTTATTGTAATCTTAATGCACATGCTTCCCCTAAAAATCCAAACATCAAAATGGAGAAAAACAAACTATAAAAATGCATTGAAACTTTGGAAAAGATTTATTGTAACACCATAACTAAAAGGTTCTTTACATCTACCCTGAGCTCTATCTGCACCTACCCAAGGGAGGTAAACAGTATTCCATATTTTAGGAGCCAGTATTGTTCTGTTAAACTGCTGACTGCTGGCTGCCTGCAATTTGGCAGTTCAAATATCACCAGGCTCAAGGTTGATTCACCCTTCCATCCTTCCAAGGTGTTGCAATAGTCTTCCATGGCCATGTGGAGATGTTGTGGCAATCTTCCCTGACCACGTGTACATCCGTACCAGCACGGTAACATTACCAAGCAGCCTTACAGAAACGGTACCAGGACGAGATAACAATATCTCACTTAGCAGGAATGTACTCTCCCCCCCACCTTTTTCTGTAACCTGCTCATCATCTCTTCTCCCTACCTGTATCCCGCCCTAGGGCAGAGCTTTTTGCCATGTTGTAATGTTTGTATTGGATCTATTTAATCATGTGCCTTATGATATCATTGTATACACCCTTTCTTTGTTGGTATCTAATAAAAGAGGCCCCCCGAGCCTGCTTCGGGGCGCTCTCACCATAAGGAAACAATTGTCCGATCTCTTCCTTATCATTCGGCTAAGATATATGAGAGGCCCGTCAGAAGCAAAACACCACACAAGGTGGGTAAAATGAGGACCCAAATAGTTGGGGGCAATATGCTGACTCTGTAAACCACTTAGAGAGGGCTGTAAAGCACTGTAAAGCAGTATATAAGTCTAAGTGCTATTGCTCTTTGATTGTTCTGCAATTTTCAATACCACTGAATATGGCATCTCTCTTGATCATCTAGGACTGTGATGGCGAACCTATGGCACGCATGCCACAGGTGGCACGCGGAGCCCTATCTGCCGGCACGGGAGCCATTGCTATAGATCAGCTCCAGCGCGCATGCGCGCGCTGGCCAGCTGATTTTCGGCTGGCCATGCCCCCTCCCTTCCCAGGAGTCTCCACAGCCCGTTTTGAGGTAAGTAAAGGGCTTGCGTGGAGGCTCTGGGAGGGCGTTTCTGGCCTCCAGAGGGCCTCTGGGGGGTGGGGGAGGCAGTTTTCGCCCTCCCCAGCCTCCAGGAAAGCCTCTGGAGCCTGGGGACGGTGAAAAACCCACGCCATCGCGTGCCTAAAGCCGGGGGAGCATGGGGGGTCGCGCACGCATGTGCAGGGGGTGCATTAAATGATGGGTGTCGGCACGCACATGCACGACCTCCCGTGCTCCCCCCGCTTTTGGCACGCGATGGCAAAAAGGTTAGCCATCACTGATCTAGGAGGTTCAGGAATAGGGTGCATTACTTTGCAGATGTCAAGTCCCATTTGCCAAGTCAATTTCAGATAGCATCCCTTGCAAACAGATATTCCTCAAAACAGGAAAAACCTGCACAGTGCTTATTTGAATTAAACATGTCAAGAGTTTTTCTGTTACCCCACATCAAAATCATTTGGGTTTGAGCAGAAATACCATAAAAGTTTAGTGTCCGAGAGGAGGGGAAAAACCCGATGATAAGGAAGCTCTACATGCTGTGAAAATGTTGACAAATGCTAAGGCTGTATCTATAGAGATGCAACTGGAGAAATGTTAAAATCAGGGTGTGGTTTCTAATGGAATTCTAATTCTAATTAATTTATCTTGTTTGACTTGTTTAATTTATGTGGGAAAGCTGCATCTGTACCTCATGATAGGAAGAATGCTGTACACAAAGGAGAAAGTAATACAAAAAGTCAACTGTAACTCGGGATGTATTGAGCAGAAGTCTGCTTGAAAGAGTAACAGAATTGATAAGTGAGCAAAATGTGTAACGTGCAAAAAAAAGGTTTTATATTCAGCAAAGGTATGCAGGCCACGTTTTTGGATTCAAGTGTGTAATGGGAAAAAGTATGAATGTGAGAAATGCATTGCATATATGTTTAGAAAAAGTAATAAAACAAGTAGGTTTAAATTAAATTAAAATTAAAATTAAATTAAAATTAAAGGTTGTTAAGAAGAGACTGAACAGTCACTTGTCTGGAATGGTATAGGGCAGTGTTGGCGAACCTTTTCGCTCCAGAGTGCTGAAATGGGAGTGCGCATGTGAATGCCGGAAACCGGAAGAGCAGCCGCCCAGCGCGCATGCGCACGCTGGGAAGATGATCTTCTGGTTTCCAGCGCGCACATGTGCATCGGCCACCTGATCTTCCGTTTTCTGGTGCACATGCACTCACGAAGACCAGATGGCCATTTTACATGTGCGTGCCGGAAACCGGAAGATAATCTTCCTGGTGCGCACATGCGCACCGGGCGGCTGCTCTTTTGGTTTCCAGCACTCCTGAAGACCAGCTGGCTGACGTGCCAGAACCTGGAAGAGCAATGTGTGCCATAGATTCGCCATCACGGGTATAGGGTCTCCTGCTTGAGCAGGGGGTTGGACTAGAGACCTCCAAGATCTCTTCCAGCTCTATTCTATTCTAAATTATGAAACGTTTAGCATGATTACAGAGTTGATGACTGCTTGATGAGTGTGGTGAGAATGGCATATGATGGAAGTAAAGTATGCAGGAGAGTAGAATAATTAGCAAATGGTTCAATACTCAGTAGGATGTAAGATAAGGATGTATGGCAGTGATGGCGAACCTTTTTTGGTTGGCATGCCAAAAAGGGGGGGATGCGTGGGATCACGTGTGTGCGTGCCCAAACCCATAATTCCATGCACCCCTGCGCATGCGCGTATGACCCCCCCACTCCCAGCATGCAATGGCACACCCATTTTTTGCTCTCTCCAGGCTTCTAGGAGCCTGGGGAGGGCGAAAACGGCCTTCCCCACCCCCTCTGGAGGCTGGAAACAGCCTGTTTCCTGACTCTCAGTGGGCCCAGAAGGCCCGAAAATCAGCTGGCCGGTGCGCACATGCACGCCGGACCTGAGCTCGCGTGCCCACTGATATGGCTCCGCGTGCCACTTGTGGCACCCGTGCCATAGGTTCGCCATCACGGATGTATGGTATTCCCTTGGCTCTTTAATGCATTTATGAATGTAGAATTCACGAAGAATTATTTGTTACATTGGAGGTGTTTGGCTGGGGAATATAAGTACTTTTGTTGCAGATGATACCACATTAGCTGACAAACTGAGTAATTTGCATGAATGTTAGATAGCTTATATAATGCAAAGAGAGGTATCTATTTGAAAATTAATCTATCAAAGATCAACGTAGCTGTGTTCCATATACCTGGAATAAAAATGTATGCTTCCAAAAACTAAAAAGTCATACATAATGTTTCTGTTTCATCCCAAGTTTTGTGCTAATACTGGTATGACTACGCAATCCATTTGCAGGATTGCTTCACCTTAAGTGGTACTATTTTTTCCTGTCAAATTTCTACTAAAATTCATTTTCCTTCATTATTATTTTAAACATAATTTTGGGGGAAAAAGAGTTAATATCTTAAGGACAACTCTTCAATGTCATTTAGGATTATTATTACAACACTTGGGAGGAAAGCATATGTTTTTGTTAAAATAACATTAAAAAATCTATATTAGGCTACACAGTTTTGCTCTGCTTGCTCGATTATTAACAGCTTTCATAAGTATTTGATTATGGGGTTTTTACAAGATCTCCTTAAAAGGTTCAAAAATGCACCAGCACTCAAGTGCACACAACTCCCTTCAATTATTTCCAATGGTCTTCTTCTAATTAATTACATGTGGCTTGCCTACAGTATCAAGGACTAAATTGCGTATCTATGCGAGCCTTGCATTTAGAAACTGCACAGATCGCTTTTTCAAAGCTTGTGCATAAGCATGTGACCCAACTGCAGTTCATTACTCCCAGACTTCAAGGATTCAACAATAAATTTCTATTGCACCCTTTTACCTTTTGCAGACTCCAGCAGGATGGAATAGATGTGCTGGCGAGCAGGGCGATAGATAAGCGCTTGTCCAGGAAGGGAGGTATCATATTCGTCTTCCAATGTGTTGCTGCACTCAACTTCTGCATGCCTTAGGATATTGTATATCATATGATTTTCGGCTTGTATGTGTTGTTCTTTAGCTATCTGTCACAAGCAGAATAAAAAAAATTATTTGCTTTTGCTGTTGTCATTCTACGCTTAAGACTGAATTGGATTTTTTTTTTTTGTTTCAGAACACACCTTTCATTCATTCCCCCCCGCCCCCAGTTTATGAGTGCCACAGAGACCCTAGCAGTGATGTTGGTGACATCTGGAGGGAATGAAATTTTCAACTCTTTTGTTATAAGAGATTAAGATAAAAAAGATGGACTAAACCTAGTATTGATTTTCTCTAGTTATGTTACTGTTTGTTTCATTGTTTGTGTGTGTATACAGACAGTGTTTACACACAAACATTAATACAATTGAGAGAGTCCAGAAATATTTCACAAGAAGAGTCCTCCACTCCTCTGCTCGCAACAGAATACCTTATTCCACCAGACTTGAAATTTTGGGCTTGATAGCTTAGAGCTACATCGCCTTTGATCTGATCTAAATGTAGTTCATAAAATCATCTGTCACAATGTCCTACCTGTCAATGAATACTTCAGCTTCAACCACAACATTACATGCGCACACAATAGATTCAAACTCAATGTAAACCGCTCGAAACTCGACTGCAGAAAATACGACTTCAGCAACAGAGTGATCAATGCCTGGAATGCACTATCTGACTCTGTGGTTTCTTCCCCAAACCCCAAAAACTTTAACCTTAGACTGTCTAGAGTCGACCTCACCCCATTCCTAAGAGGTCTGTAAGGGGCGTGCATAAGCGCACCACTGTGCCTACCGTCCCTGTCTTACTGTCCTATTGTCCAAATTTACCTGTACCTACTTTGCTTTTGTTTATGTTTATACCATACCTGCTATCTTCTCCATGTTTTGACAAATAAATAAATAAATACATAAATAAATAAAATAAATAAATAAAATAAAATATACACACATATCAATCACCTCTTATGCCATCTTCAACACCATAAGGCCATAAAAATGAACCTAATAGTCCACATAGGTGGACTATTAGTCCAACTTTGTTGTGTATCATTGGGAGACTAACGAGGATTTAATGTAAAAGGAGAAAAGATTATCCTCTACCCCCTCCAAAGAAAACAACATAGAGAAGTACTAATACTGAATATGGTAGATAAAATATCCATCTATGTAGCCAAAGTACCAATTCTTTGTAATTGCCTGAATTAGGGTAACCCAGGTAAGGAATTACCTGAAAGATCTCCTGATCTAAACAAATAGGGAAATCTTTCTTCTGCTCTGCTGCTAACTGTAATGTAGACGTGAAGTCACAAGGAAGCCACGGAGAATTTTGTCCAGGCAGCAGATAAGATTCTATTCCTTTGCGCAGTATTAATTTGTCTGATCCCAAAGGCAGCATTTTTTCCAGATCCATCAAACTCTCAGAAACATGTGGAAGAGTTGAAATATAATTTGCCACAGCAATAATAGTATCTGCTTTCTTGTTACAGCTTTGCCTTTTTGCCCGATATGAAGATAAACATTGATTCCGAAAACCTTCCATAGCTCTTTCTGGAACGATGTCTGTGCCAAGGAGGCAAGCAAAAAGGGGAAGGTCTGGGATACTGAGACCAAGCCAATGGCAGAAATTTTGTCTTGAGTACATTACTGTTTCCAGTGAATCCAAGTGTAGCTTACTAATGGAAAAATAAGGAATGGTATCATAAATCAGGTAATCTGTGTCATCTCCAAGAATTCCCATGCAATTGTTCTTTTGTGCATAATTTGCTATTTCATAGTCTGCTTCTCGCAATGAACATATCATCTCCTGACCAAGAGTTTTCAAGGCAAAACGTGTAAATGTGGCCAGTCCAGATGGTATAAAGAACATTCCTCTTCCAGGTTGCTGCTTATTGGCTTTGATGAACTCAAAGATCTTAGCTATTTCTTTGTTATTTCTCAATCTTCGTTGGACCCACTCGTTTCGCTTTTTTTGCTCCACAAGGCCATCAAAACAGAATACTAGTTTAATACCAGCAGTTGTAAAGCGATTTATGAAACTGTCCAAATTGGAACGATATTCACGCCATTGGCCCCCACAGACCCAAGATTCTGGTGTATACCAGTGTCGAAGACAAGACATAGCATCTACTACAAGGACAGGAACAGATCCAGGGTAAGTTCCACAATGGTTTTCAGCCACATCTTTCAGATTTATCACAAGGCATCCATCCGGACAGGCAGTAACCACAAATGTATACAAGCCTTTAACACCCATATTTGTACTGCATAGGAAAACTCTATTTCTTCCACCAGCTAAAAAAGAGAAAGAAGAGAATAGTTGTCATAATTGTTTACCAAGTGCAATTTCAATCCATTTCAATATCATCCTAAGGAGAGATAAGATGATAGGATTTTAATATTCTATTAAGTTGATCTCAGCATTATTTTTCACTACTTAAAATAGAAATAACTTTCACAGATCTTCAGATAATATTTCTATTCACAGTACCACATAACATCAGAGTCTTTATACTTTGAGAAATATGTTTTATTTGCGGAACAATATACTATTTTTGAGAAATGTTGAGGAATGCTTTCAGGGGTATGATAAAGTCAAGGTAAATGTGGACTTTAAAAATAATGTTAGACATATCCTATAAGCCAAAATTGTCTTTTAAAATGCCTTTATGGTTGTCACCACAAGAAGCCTTTTATAGAAAAGTAATGATAGTTAAACAAAATTGGTTAACCTAGGCTGAATTGCTAAATTTTGTAAAGAAGAATTTAACTTAAACTTAAGAGGAAACTCGGAGTTAAGTTTTATCTGCCATTGGTTTCCTATGATCAGCTAATGGAAAGTTGGATAAAAAGAATTACGATTTGAAAACAGTAAAACTAAATTGGATGTAGAGCTCTGTACAGATGATGATCATATTATTGTTAGTATGTATACATTTATTGAAAATGATACAGAAGATAATAAACCGAGCTTTGCAAGGCTAAAACAACCTCTCAAACTGAGCTTTGCAAGGCTAAAACAACCTCTCAAACTGAGCTTTGCAAGGCTAATATACCTGTTCCAGGTTGTTTGCTAAGGACGCTAGCCAGATGGATGCTGGTAGGCAGAATTTTTTTCCTCCCCAAAAACTAAGGTGTGTTTTATACTCCGGTGCGTCTTATAGTCCGAAAAATACGGTACATTGAGTAAAATTTAAAATTAAAATATATATTTAAGGTTTCTTTCTTTCTTTCTTTCCTTCTTTCTTTCTTTCTTTCTCTCTTTCTTTCTTCTTTCTTTCTTTTTTACCAAAAGCAAGACTTATAATTTTGGTTCTTCTTCTGTTTTTTATGCTACTGAAAATAAAATCTCCTCATTTCTAATACAGAGAGAGTAGAAATTAGCAGCACTTAATTAGTGCCACATCATTCTTTCACACTGCTGATTTATCACATTTTCGTTACTGTACAAAATACCTTGGAAGTGTTATATTCAGTATTTTCTATTCATGAAAATGACTGTGGATTTTTAACTTGCAACTTTAAAAAATGCCTCTAGGTTTTCTTTAATCATTTCTACCCCTTATGTGCTATTATCACATTCCTTTTTACTAAGGTGCAAAAATAAATGTTTCAATCGGTCTAGAAATAACACGAAGCTACTGATGGTTGCTTTCTATTATGTTGTTGGGAACACAATCTTCTTTTCTTTAATCTGAGAACTATTTATGAACCTAGTCTGTGCCATAAGAGTCTTAATTTATCGCTGATTCTTCATATGCAAAGGTGAAAATATTAGAATGAGTTTTTCTTAAAATCTGTTCAAGGTAAACAATCAGATTTAATTCTAAGTGATAGCCAGGATTTTACCATGAGATAATGTGTTGGCTACCAACTTGGGTGTCTTTAAAAGTGGGACAAACCAATTCATGAAAGTAATGGGGATCACTGCTTAAACCTTGATGGTAGGTAGCATGACTGTTAATTTAACAAAGAAACAAAAGGGTATACAGGTGCAAAGGAAAGGGAGATTGAACACAAGGAGTTTAACCCGTTAATTAATTAATGCACAAAGTATGGATAACAAGTTAGCTGAAAGTACTGAAGCACAAATAAGATATAAGGGGAATTACAGGAACATGGTAAGATAAATTCTGCCAGTGGAACACTGACTTGAGCAACAGCAATATAACCGCTGATGTACTGCAGTCCATCAGCAATGAACTTACTTGTCAGATATCTACTTGGCTGATGGTAGCATTAATGTTGAAAGCACCTGGGCTCAGATAAAAGGCAAGCCAACAGAAGAAATATATTGCTAATAGTCTGCTGGAGACTATCAACCCAGTCAGAAGGAGATGGAGCATATAAAAACAATTCTGCACTTGCACCAAAGCATCTGTCTATCCCAGAAAATATAATGCCATTTCATTTCCACCCTCTGACACCCTGATAAAAGTACTAACCAGATTTAATGGCCTCTTTGACTTCCTTTCCTTTACTAGGATGAGAAGGGCTCCAGTATGCATGTATTTCCAGAGACTTCTGGTTCCTGATTGTCTTTCATACATGCATGGTGAGATACACAGAACTTAAAATATAAAACTTTAAATAAAGCAAGTAACATTTTGAAACAAAACTAAAAACAAACACCAACTCCTTTCAGCCCCATATAAGGATATTTTATTTCAATGGTATTTTACTTTTCTTCTGGTTTTTAGTCTCAAAGCAAAAATCGTAAAAGGTGGGAATATTACTTATGAACAAAGGGTTTTGTTCATTTGTTGAACGTCTATCTGGTTTCAAATTTAAAGGCACAGTAATGCAGCACATTTAGCTACTAAGCACAGATGACATCCTCTCTAGCAACAAATAAACTAGATAAACAAGATTAAAATAATGTCAATAGGATATAACTTCCTACCACATTCAGGAATGTGTGACAACCAAAAATTCAATCAGTGCATCTCTCCTCTTATAATAGAAATACAATAAAGGGGACACACACACACACACACACACCATTACATTGTTGGTGAATGTTGATCTTCATTTCATTTCATTTTTTGACACAGGGGCAAATGATGCTAATCAGAAGTTAATTACAATTTTTGAAAATATCTGGGCATAAATGCCTAGCCCACTCAAAACTATGGTGTATAATGATCCTGTTCATGCACCACATTATAGCTGACTGTAATGTCTGCTTTCAGTAAAATAGTTCAGGTATATTACTCAACAGTAAGGACAACTCAGTTTAACCTGACATGCCCTCATGCTTACTGAGTAAGCCAACACAAGATTTCAGTTTTTGATTGATGCCTATCCAGCAAACTTCATTAAACCTGAAAATGTATTTAGGATTTTAAATTTTAAATGTCACCTAAATATATTTAGGATTGCATCTCATAACTAAACAGCAGAGTAAGCTAAATACTTGGACATTCAGTATAACAGCCACAACAGTACTACTGAACCTCTGGCAGTTTTGGTCTGGCTTGCATATGCATCACACATAAAAGCACCCAAAACTTTGATCACACCCCTTGGTCATCCCTTGATGTTTTTGACCATGCCCTGTGGAAATCCAAGATCCTGCCTTCCATTCTACCCCTTGCACCGTTTTCCTCCCCTTGAAAAATATCTCAATGTCCAAAATGCATATTGTTCATTATTGTCTTCAATAAATCATTGCATTTGCTGGAGACTCCTCCATGGTTTACCCAAAAATACTTAATTCAATTAATCTGGGTTCATTTTCTAGCTGCCCACAACTCACTGCTGGGTAAACTGACCAAATGGCTGTATCCTTACAACACAATCAAGTACAATGTTGCATGAACCCATCTTATTCCCTATTACCATCAGCTCTTAGGTTTTTCTATCTCTCAGCAGCCCCCAAGTTCACGAGCCGGAGGAAACGGGCTTAGTTCTGAGCCGGGAGGGACGGGAACACCACCATGCAAAGGACGGTGTTCCCCTGGGACAGATTGCTAAGCAAAGCCCACTCTTGAGTTCGGAACAATTTCACGGCCCTTGATTGAAAAATCTGTTGGAGGGAATTGACGTTCTAAAATAAGTACTCTTAGGACAGCAGCCTTAAGGTTGTACCTTATGTCTCTTAACTCTCGGGATTCTAGGCCGGAATATTAAGAGGTCAACTCAGAGCCAGATTCCGGGTTTGCGCTGAACGCTTCCTTTCAATGTATCCCTTTGCAGTATTGTTGACGGAGCGTGCGCACACTTTAAGTCTCTATGGTTCTTTCCTCGGGAAGACGGGCTCGGCGGCGGTCACGTGATCCTCTACCAGACACGCTCTTTGCCCCTAAAGCATAAAGAGCTGGCGGAGAAGACAAATACAAAATGTAGTGTTTTAGGAAAAGGACGCGTGTCTCTGTTACATGCCACTACAGCGTGGGAGTTAAATCTCCCCTGACAGCTACAGTAATTTATAGAAACAGAGCAAGGCAGGGCCCAAGACCGCTCTGCATGATGTCCATACTTGCTACAGTTTTGTATACTTTTTGTTTTGGACGTAAATACTACTTTCATATTGTATTTCTCTAAAACAACTTGCTATCTATAACTCTCTCTACCCTTCCATTGGAAACAATAAAATAATGCTTACAGATGTTATTTTTAATCTCAATTATACATTTAGTTAAGGTTTCCGGTGAAATAGTTCAGTGCAGAAGAGGCTTAATGTGAAAAGGCTTGACTGTTTTGATGGTAGTCGCTGGTGCAAGGGGTGAGGAATTGGGTATTTCTAAAAAGATGCATGCCCTCAAATATTCTGCTGTTGCAGGATTTTGTTTTTTTTAAAGACTTGTTTAAACAAAGAAAGAGGAAAACTATTTTTGCTTTATTTTTATTAGGGGTCTGTCCCTTTTTTGAAGCTAGGCTTTAAAAAGGTGGTTTCCTAGCAGCAGAATGCAGAAGGCCCATTCATACAACAATAGACAGAGAGGAAAGAAAGGGGCTGGTTTGTTTAAACTGCTTCTGTCTTCATTCACAGCCTGATATCCATGGGCATTGTGTGGGCTACAATGGAGCTAAAGGATGTATTGTGGGTGAAAACAAATCAAAACAGAGGAAGCGATGATCAGAGAAGAGTAGTAGAACAAAATTGTCCCCAAAATTGAAATCTTACATCTGAGATTAGACATACTTTTTAGCTGCTTGGCATATTGACCAAAGTTTCTATTAGCTACAATATTAAAAGTCTAATAAAACTTTACATGGGGATTTTGACTATTTGCAAAAGGTAAAAAGGTGCACTCACAGTAATGTTTTGTTCCTCGCCATTGTTCTTCTAGTGTTATAGGAATTTTGCACAAAAAGGCATTAGCAATTTCTCCAGAAAGTTTCTTTATTGGTGGTTAATTTTTTTTACTAAATTTTAAAATATTCTCTAAGATATATTAAATAGGCTGCCTTCTGTTCCCTTATCATAGCAGAACCACGAGTGTCTCTCTGAAAGTTTTGATGGTCCCATAACTGACTTCAATAGGCAACAGGTGGAAACTTGAATAACTTCACATATCTTTCCACAGGAAAATGGGCACAGTAGGGAGCCAATTGGAGGATTAGATCAGATGTTATTGCCAATGAAGAAATTAAATGCTCAGGGGAACACAGATTAATATATTTAGTGACTTTGCATATACAAAAGCTTACC
The DNA here is from genome assembly GCA_023053685.1 of Diadophis punctatus similis. NCBI lineage: Eukaryota > Metazoa > Chordata > Lepidosauria > Squamata > Dipsadidae > Diadophis > Diadophis punctatus. Next base: position 77,340,005 of record JALIGW010000001.1, read on the forward strand.
ATTGTAGCTACATCTGAATGCCTATGAATAGTGTGGACCATGTGCAGCCTTTCACTGCAGGTGCCCACATCTGTTCTTCTACAGGCAGATGCTCACAGAAAAAAGCCCCCCCTTCCAGAAGCAGAGGATCTATATCACCCCCAAATTCCAAAATCACATCTGAAAAAGGACTGAAAATCATTTTCTGAAAAGAACTTCTGAAAACAAAACTATGAGAAAAGCATTAAAAGAAAATGGGATGTTCAGATTTTCTGCAAATGGCAAAAAAGAAGCAAAGGGATATTCTAGAGTATTTATTAGCAAATAGAGATTTTCTGTGAGATTGCAATTTTAAGTGCACTTAGTTTGAATATAGTTCCAGTGAATTCTGAAGAAAATGTAATATGTTTGAGTTATATTAGCAGGAAAAAATGGATAAGTAGATAACCTCCTAATAATGCAATTCATTCCATGGTTAATTGCACTACATTAGTAGATTATATTCTGCATTTGCTATTAAAAGCTTCATGTTAAAAAGCCTTGTATAAAAATATCCTCTTGGATATGACCTTTGCATATATTTCAAATTGGAGTCTGTACAAGCAGAATAACATATTACAACAACAATCCAATATTTAAAAGTAATGTTTAATAGAACTAAATGAGATTTTTGAAGTCAAAACAGACACATTAAGGAACTAATATGGTTAAATTACACAAATAATATACATTATGTTATGTGATAGGTTTGTTAATATTGCTGTAAGCTGCCCAGAGTAGCTCGATAAGATGGGCTGCAAATAATTTTAACAAAGAAACAAACATCAACAATACAATACATTAAACATTCTTGATAACTTTTCAGGGTGACTTGGGTGGGGCATATAACTTAAAATGGTAATATCTTTTTACTGATAAAACAAATCTTCAATATATTAAGATAATATTCTGTTGAAAAGAAAATTTACATTTCTACCACAGGTGGTAAAAAAACCCAAATTGCATGGGAAGTATTTTGAAAAACATGCAATCCCATCTTCATTTTCTTTTTTGTGATATGTATAATTGTAGTTTACAAAGATATTCATTCTGACTGATATCTGGTCCCTGTGGCAAATATTTATTTCTAAAAGCAACATATTAGCACATGTTCAGAGGGATAATGAACACAATTTAAAAATGCTAAAGCCACATTTTTACATAAATTTTGGGTCCTACATAATGCATATGTTTATTTCTTATCACTGAAGTTATTAACAAGAAGTTATGCCAAGCTATGGTTTACAACCCCTATTGTCTACAATCGCTAGAGCTTTTTCACCCAGAGTGTGCCTAGTGTGTTGTTTATTCTAGGTGTCACAATCTAGAAATGTTATATTGGGGCCTAAATGTTGCTGCATGATTCTAAATACATTTCCTCTGCACATGCTTCGTTCAAAGTTCAAAACGGAAGGTAGGATTTTAATGCAGCTTATTCCGTGAGTTCCATGAACAGATTGCACTTCAGATGGACTTATATAGTGAACTTTATTTTGTTGTATTCTTACTGTTTTTATCTTGATTTATAACATATATTGTTGATTGCTTTTCTGGTTTTAATGGGGGATTGTATCTTGCTCTGGGTTCTTAGAGAAGGAGGAAGTTGATACTAATGATTATATTAATGTATGCATAGGGTCTGGCTTATGGTTTCTATTGATTTCTTAAGAAATTGTGGATTCTAGATTTAACAGTGTAGAGCCCATCCCTCTTTTGATAATAAATAATGATAAGTCAACAAGTTCATCTGCTAGTGAAATGTTCTGACAACAGACCAGTGCTTTTGTTCCCATTACAGCCATATTATATATCTAATTAGAATGAGTACAAAGATTAAGCCTGAGCTCACATCATCTGATGACATCACAAATGTTCTAGAGAAGTGTCTTATAAGCAAAAATTGCTGCCAAGTTATTGTTTATGTGACAAAGGAAAACTTATTTCTAAAATATGCTTAATTTTGATTTAGCTTCAGGTCAGAGTCTGTTTTAGGTTATACTTGAATATAAAATTATAGGCCCTCTTTAGTATAAGTGGAAAAATGGGATAAGAGCTCTAATTTTACATAAGTTTTGTACAGGTAATTTTTTAGTTTATGAAGATAGTAGCTTGCAAGTATATATGTGTTAAATTTTGAGAACGTACCAGTATTTGATAAATTCTATTTTCTTCCTAGTGTTTTCCTGCAAGTGCAGGGTCCACTTTTTTCAGATCAACCAAACATTACAGGAATTTACTGACCAGCTTGTTGTCTAGCATCATGGATTGAGAGAGAATGACTGGCCCAAGGTCAACCAGCTGTCTTTCATGGCTCAAATGGGACTAGAACTCAACCCGTCTCCTGGTTTCTACCCTGGTGCTTTAACCATTAGAACAAGCTGGGTCTCCTATTTGATCCATTTTGAAATTGTCTACAAACAGTATTTGTTTAATATGGAAATCTGGACTTGGAAAAACAAGTGTCCTCCAAAAGTCTACAATGCAGATTTTACCACCACATTTCTGCCCACTATGGGCAAAACGTCCTGAAATAAATATTCTAAGAGGAAGCATTCATACCACTACTTGCATCCAGTTCTTTCCAATTGTGAATTTTACTTGATTTCTTTCCTCCTTTTCTCCTATTAACCTGTTGGTTGGTTAAGGTGCGTTCAGTTCAGGGAATCATCTCGGAAGGTATTGAATACTACTAGATCTAAGAATCAGCTCTAAAACTTCGGTCCGTTATATGTATAGCTCAAACTCCAAGTATGCCCCTGCTCTCCACCCACCAAGAAATCTTCAGCTTCCGCCGGGGAGTTCTACAAGCAATCTGGGGAGAGGTTGAAACAGGATCCCGCGGGAAATAACATCCTGCCTTGGCAGGCGGATCTGCAATGGTTGCTAAGCCTCAGAGAGGTCTCTTCTCGCGGCCTGGCAACTACCGGCAGCCCCGGGAAATGCTCCATGGGTTGACGTCCAGGCAAGCGACTGACCTCAGGTTTGGGAAAAGAAAAAGAAAAAATCAACCAAAAGCCCTTTCCGGATTGGGGAAGAATTGGGGTGGGGGGGGGAGATAGCCCCAAATAGGCGCTCTCCATTGAAACCAAAGAAATCAGGAGGAGAATGAGAGCGAGACTTCCTCCTCACCCCTTTCCTTTCCTTTCCCTTCCCTTCCTTCCTTATTCAAGGATTTCTCCCTTGGACCACAGCCTAGGCAGGCCCCCTGATCAGATTTGCTGAAGCAAGGGCTGGAAAGAGCAGCTGGCGGCAGCAATCTGATGAAGAAACAAAGGAATGCCCCGCCGGTTCTGGGATCCCAGGTAAACACGCCTGCTTTATTATGGAGAGGAGAGGAGCAGATGATTTGCGATTGGAAAACGGAGAGGGAGAAGCGGAGTCGGGGGAAGGGGGGGAGCGGTCGCAGCGAGCTGGTGCTTATCTGTCATCTGGCTTCTCTGTGTGCCAGCTGAGCCACGCGACCGCCCTTTCTTATTCTAATCAGCACATGCCTTTACAACTTTCGACAAACCTGCAGAGCAGCCGAAACTTATTCACCCAGCTCTCTTAAAACCAATACATGGGCTCCGACCTTTCCAACGTGGGTGCATGGCATGGGGAGGGGGAACCCCCTAATTCGGTGAGTGCAGGCTCACTGTGATCCCTATTTTCTCCCTTCCCCAAACTCTCTCTTCTCACCCGTTTCATTTTTGCAGCGTGTGAAAGTCCCGAGTTGCTGGAGCACCAAGTCTGGGGAGAGGATTCCTTTCCCACATTAATTCTCAGTGACCTGTACATGTGAAGCAGAAGGAGAGGGGGGAAGAAGGGAGGAAGATTGAGGATTGCTGCAGGAAAGGCTAAATAGGTTGCCTAAAGCCAAGAAACCACGTTTAATAATATTACTTCTTTAAAGCCAGAGCCTAGGCAAATCAGGGAAGTTTAATTGCCATTGCATTTAATTGGGATTACACTCAAGTGAAGTGTGTTTTGAACTACACCTGTTAACTCTCCTTTGGACTGGGTCACATGTGAATGTGGGCTGTTTCTGTTCACTGAGTTTGTCTTTGCAGCCATCTTATCATTGGCGTCCCATTCTAAAGGCCCCGAAACAGATGGGCAACTGAGGCAGTGGCTTCAAGTGAGCACATTGAGGAATAAATTTGATCCCTGGAGATGATTTAGTGTGAGACAGTGTCAAAACAAACATAATCTTGGATAACAATTTTGGTTTTTATGATTGATGCAGCTAAGAAGACACCACACTGGCTGTGTGTGGCTGCTTAAAATCCATTTTTTTGTGGTAAAACTCCGATCTTTATCAAAAAGTAGTCCTCAGTTTCTTGTAAGTCTTGTCTGTCACTGTGATTGTTAGAGTTGGCGCAAGACCTGCTGATGCAGGAAGATAAACATGCAGGAGCATTTTCTTCCAGTTAAGTAATGTCAATATCTAGCCATTCCTTGGTAGCCATTACTAAAAACAACTGTGGAACAACCAAAAACTGTTTTCAAAGAAGTGCCCAAACTCATCCCACTGAGGCAATTTTTTTGGTCTAATGGTCAGCGGACCCTAAGTATTACCTATATCTACAAGGCAACTAAGAACAGTACGAAATCCCTCTCCCATAGTAATAGCTGTTTAGAACTTCCTGATTGGCAAGAGTTGGCTTTCTCTGTTCTGAATTCTGATGAAGCCAGATGAGTATTCTGGATTCATAGAGAGAAAGGAGACTCGTTGGAAGATCAACACTTCTCAGAACTTGCATCCCTCATGAAGAAATAAATGTCTCTTTAACCTTTGAGATAGTCTTGTAGGCTCTAGTGATGCCTTCACAATTTTTGCCAAAGTGGAAGACCACCACTGTAGATACCTCTTCCTTCTGTTTTCATTTTTTTATTCCATTCGATTGTGTCAGATTCTTATAGACTGCCTGGACAAATCCCTGCAGGTTTTTGACAATATTTTTCAGAAGTAGTTTGCCATTGCCTCTTGAGAATCATCCAGCTGGCTTTGTGCCTAAGGTGGATATAGAAATTCTCATATTAATATCAGCTAAATATTCCACACTGTGCTCACCCATATGAAAGTTGTGGACCTATCACAAACATGCTTTAAAGACAATATTGGAGAGCATCTACTTCATTTCCAAATTTTCTGCACATATTGATGTCCATTTTCCACTGATTTGAATTATGATCTATATATCCTTTTGACTTTAGCAGAATTGAACTCCAAAAGTAACCCTAATCTCCAAGTCTTCACGATCCATTCAAGCTCAAGCAAATGCATTGAGTTTACTTGAAAGTAAATGCAGTTGAAAAATGAATGAGACATATGACCTCTGGGAAAAGAACTAAAGCCACATCTATTCAGCCAAGGTGGTTTTTGCCAATATTTGATCTTGGTTGTGGATTGATCCCTAAATCCATTTAGGATAAGCAAATTGGAACTCTCCAGATGTTTTGGACTATGACCCTCATAATTCCTTGCTATTTTACTGGGGAATTCCAAAAAAGCTGGAGTTACCTTGTTTCTTACCATGAACTGAATCAGAGTTCACCCAGCCAGTGTACATGAAAATATCTAGCTTGTTATATCAATCAATAGCTTGGACCTCAAAGCAATTTCCTCCATGTGAATACCTCATGTCTTGGAGTTATCTTTTGTAGGTGAGAAGCTTCCAGGAGATTAAATTAATGGCAAGCTGATATGATACTATGACTAATTAATAACAATCCATTGGGTTGATTATTTTTTTGCATATTTATAAAAAACCCATCTAACCCTATTTTAGCTCACTGCCTATATTGCTGAGGATGATGATGGAAGTTGCTGCCCGTTTCTTCTGGAAGGCGCTGGAATTGGGAAGGACGGTTGTTTTAGTCCAATATCAAGGGAATGTTTCCCACCAGTGAATGAGCCATTATAGAATCAGTACCTCAAGTAAGTAATGTTAGCAATATCATCCTTCTTAAAAGTGTCATTTTGCTTACTCAATGGATACATATGGGGTGGTGAGATGAGATTGGTTAATCCTAAAAGTCAAGAGCTTCCAAATGGAATTATTGAATCATTCTGACTTGGATTCTGTGGATATAGTGGAATTAATGGAATTTGTTGCTATAACCATATAAGACCAAGTGGTTCAATGTTTGTCTAGCGGCTAGACTCTAGCCCAAACTGTATCTGGAAATAGAAGTAATACCATAACTGGGTTGCCCAGATTGAAGCTCAACTTGTGTTCATATCACCATGCCAGGCACGTTATGATGTAGATTCCATTATTTTCAGGTTGGTGATTATTCAATGTGCAGTTAACGGCATGACTTTTATAGACTGTTGGTCATTAACCTAGAGGTAGAGGCCGAGACATGCTCACGTCACACTTCTGATCGTATCCTGCAAAAGATTACCTGATTTTACTTCTCCCAAACTGGCAGGAGAATTGGCAGTTCTTGAAGTTGCTGGCTTCAGTTTTCCACTAGCCAGGAGAAATGGGACCTTTTACAATGTGATGCAATCTTGCTTGTAGTATCTTACCCAGGGTGCCCGCTGGCCACCTACACCCTTCTCTAGAAAGCTCCATTCTGTCCTCTTTTCCATTTCCCTTCAACAGCCTGCATCCTGTGCCCCTTAACTCAATTTTTAAACAGTTTTTTAAAAACATCTGCACATTTTGCTATTTCCTTTTTTAAACGGATGCTTCCTTTTTGTATTACGTCCATAGATACCTTAATTCTGTCTCTGTACAGAACCATACAAATTCAATATGAATGACAGTTAAATTGAACCCTCTGTGTTCAAGGAACTAAATGGGAAAGTAAATATGTGTTGCCTTGATGCTTATAAACGTAGGCTTTGGTTTGCATATTGGGTGGAATTATCTTTTTGCTTAACTCTAGTTTCTTGAGTATGCTTCAGTTGATTGGATTCACATCACTTCATGATTTAGGAATATAGAAGAGAAATTTATATATCATATTAATGATTAAGAATCCAGGTAGTCCCCTTATCATTTATATCCAGTACAGGTACCACTTGACCAAGGACTCCCTAAAACTTCTTACTTGAACTTTCTCCAGACCAAACAAGTTCTCTGCCCCTTAGTTATGACTGTTGTGTGGCAGAGGAAATGCTCGAGCAAGATACATTCTTGATCTGCTCTTTATTGTCTCAGTGGTGGGATTCAATTTTTTTTACTACCAGTTCTGTGGGTGTGGCTTGGTGGGCGGGGCAGGGGAAAGACACTGTAAAATCTCCATTCCCTCCCCACTCCAGGGGAAGGTTACTGCAAAAAAATAATAATAATAGATGGGGGTGGGGCCAGTCAGAGGTGGTATTTACCGGTTCTCCGAACTACTTAAAATTTCTGCTACCGGTTCTCCAGAACTGGTCAGAACCCAGCTCTGGTTTGTCTTGGCTATTTCTGGCCTCAGAAAAGGCCGCTCACAGTCTTGCTGGAGAAGGGTAACTACAAAGGTTTTTTGCATCCTCCCCAGAAAGAAGTTGCAAATCTTCCACTTCTCAGATCACCCGAGACTCTCCAATCTGAAATTCTTTCAGAGCCTTTTGGAGCCAACTGGGCAAATTCTCAGGCTGCTCAAAGGGACAGGGTTTCTTTTCTCTCTGTTTTCCCCTCCGCAGAAAGAGCTTCAGGTCCCCACCCTCTCAGATCTTGCTTCCTCCCCCCCCCTTTTTTTTCCTAAACAGGAACAAATTCACCTTCTAACATTTTGTCTGTGCTGGTTAATGAGTTCAACATAGTACAGTAAATTTGCTGAGGAATCAAAAAGTATTTAAAAGGGGCTGGTGGTGCTGCCTTAATGAAAATGGTAAGGATTTATCACTTTTTTTTTTCCTGGCTGGGTTTTTTCCAATCACCCTCCTTTCTCTATCAACCCCCCCCTCCCCAGTCTATTCAACATACTTTAACTTAAGCTGCCTTTGCACTGAGTTGTGGGGGTGGGCAGGGAACAGCCAGCTAGAGAGACTGAAGCTGAAAGTGTGAGAGAGTGGAATCTAGAGACACGCAGGAGCTAGGATGAAAAAACTGCCATTTGGTTAGGAGCAGATGGCTGGCCAGGGGGGTGGATTGCATCTAAAGGCGTGTCATCCCCCTTCAGCTCGAATCCCTGAGGGCTCCCCTTGTCTTCAAAATCAATGAAAATTAAAGCGCAGAGAAAGGATGAATGGAGAGACCTCGAGTCTCTTCTTTGTTCAGCCCAGCTACTGGTGGGCAGGAGTTAAACTACAACAGCCTCCTATAGAAACACTTAAGTTAAACAGTCTCCCCGTTAGCCCAGAAGCATCTGAGAGAGAGAGAGAGAGAGAGAGAGAGAGAGAGAGAGAGAGAGAGAGAGAGAGAGAGAGAGAGAGAGAGAGAGAGAGAGAGAGAGAGAGGGAGAGAAGGGGGGGAGCAAAGCAAAGAGGAAGGGGAGAGCAAGGGAAAAAAAGGGCTTTCTGCTTGATTTCCCCAATACAGAATCGCGTGGCATAAATTAAGTTGGAAGAGAATAAGCTCTTTGGGCAGGATTCTGATGGATTTTATGACGCCTTTCAGTTCCGCTTTGCAGACCTAATCGAGAAATCTGTGCTGCGTCAATTTAACAAATCCTTGAGAGCGAAGGCAGGTTAGTCAAAAAGGTTTGGAAAGACTTTTTTTTAATGGGGGGGCAGGGGTGATCCAGGGGAAGCAGGCTTTTAAGCCCTTGCACGCGTTTAACTTTGATTCACACTCCTTCCCATAACAGGAATGTCAAATGAATCTCCAAAGAGTCTGGCTTCTAAGATCAAATCACCATGGATCCTAAATCTACTATGCCTTTATTCTACGACACTGACTTAACTGACCTAGGAAAAGATGCCACCATAGCAAATTTCTCTTTGCATCTCTTCATCCTCCAGCATGGCAAATGTCTATGAAAAACAGATAAAGAGGGTTTCTCTTGCACAGGAGGGCATGTTTTGCACAAGTAAAACATGGTATTAATGAGATCCAGAAGGGTGGTTTTTATCTTTTGTATTCCAGCTCCACTTCCATTTGATAGTATCCCTGGTGAGAGAAATGCTTCTGGCTCAGTTTTTTGGAGGAATTTCCAATATATTTCTTAGCTGTTGTAGATTGTATACTTATCTTATGATAGTGCCTCTGAAAATGGTCTCAAAGGCCAATAGGGAACCTCTAAAGCGTTTGAGTCTTACTCACCCTGTTTACAATCCCTGAAGACAAACTGCTACAATGAAATCTGAGCTTTTACAAAAACTGCGAATAATTGAGAGTAACAGAATAATAATGTTACTTCAATGTATAAAACTAATTACAGATGAATGGATGATACTCCTTGTTTAAATAAATATTTACATGAATCAGTGGTATAAAATTAAAATATGTGTCCAAACTCGAAAAACTTGCAAACACTGCAACCCTAAATGAGACACTACAGGATTTCATCCAATGGGTTCCAGAGGAAGTGCTGCCCAGGGCCTATTTTAACTTACTTAAAGTAGTTAAAAGAATTTTTTTCCTTTCTAAACAGGTTGCATCAGACCAAGAATGTAATGCAACCACAATTATTTTCTTCAGAAAACATTTACATTTGCAATATACAACTAAAAACATATCTGCTGTTTTGCTATCATGAGCAGCAAAGGATCATTTATGTTTCTGTGGAAATGCACTTACCCAGGCATACCGTACTTTAATTTATTACACACTCAAGATTTCCTTCTGTTTTTCACAGAAAAATTTCCCCTCATTTTAGATCAGTCTGCCTACCATATATACCTTGTCCATCAGTATTCCCCATCCAGATGCACTTGTTGTTCATTGGACTACAATCCCCATCAACTTGTAGGCCAATATACATGAAAAGCACTGAATGCAGAAAGCTTACAATAAGTTATGGGTTAGCAAGAGTAAGCAGATGAACTTAAGCAGTTACCCAGTTGATTATTCTCAGACTAATTTATCAGTGCTATTGGGAATTTTTTAAAAACATGAATCACTGCCTGGAAAAAGAGAAGATAAATACTAAGCTATACTTACAAACCTGTGTCCATGCATTTGACATGCAAACTTAAATAAACAGCAACATTTATTCACTGGTTCTGTGGCATATTTGGATCATTTATTTTTCTGGAGCAGCCTGAATTCCTTAAATATAGGACCTCTTAAAAGCAGACATTCATACCATGGTTAGAGTGAAAATCACTGTCTGTCCCATTTTGAGGTGATTAGTTTGAGGTGAAGCTATGAATGTCATTTTATAGTTTTCTGATCTGGTTGGCTTTCTGAATTTGCCTTTAATAAACTCAGACTGCTTGGTGCAGGTTTCCAAAATCCATCATTTCCAAAATCTGATCATTGGGTCTCTAGTTAAGAGTGTTCCAATCAACAAATTATGTGCACTGAGGCAAAAATCCACCCAGACCTATCAGAGACCAAGCCACATGGCTGGAATGTTGCCTCGGCTTATAAACTACCATTAGTATTCAAAGAACCAAAATTTAAGATATTTGATCAGAAAGAGCCAACATTTTGCAGAAAATGCATTCCCTATGCCATGCTTTGACACCTTGCATTAAACTAAGTTTAACAACAGTCTTCTCCCTCCAAAAACTGCCCCCTTAATTGGCTAAATGTACATAATCAAAAACCAAACTTTTATGGCATACCATGCTGGGTAAACCCAGCTATTAGATTGAACGTTAAATTTCTCGTATGCCACCAGGAAAAGTAGACTTGTCTTCTCCAATGCATATCCAATTAGTGATTTTCTTTTAATTGACCTTCAACAGCAATTGGATTTGATGAAGTGGTTTAGATTGTTTTTTCCCCCTCTTGCGCTCCTCACTCCCCCCCCCCCCCCGCACGCCCAACACGCACATTGTAAGGCAATTTGTGATCAAGCCATCTGCTTCAATGAAAGTCGCATTTTATCATTGGAAAGGCCGTTCAAATCCCATAATGCGGTCATAAAGATTTCCAGCGGGCCCGTACGAACAGGGAGCTAGCTCTTCGTAGCCAAACCTCTCTTTCACCATCGTAAGCTGCCCCGGAATCTCTAGCATTTCAAATGACGTTTGCGCAGATAGTTCAGGCTGCCTTAAAACTGCCTGTTTGTGGAGGGGTTTTGCAACGAGGCCCATCTTCCTTTCCCTATCAAGGCCAACTTCCTGGCGTTGCTGTTGCTTAATTCTAAGTTCTTGCTTCCAGGAAGGCAGACTTACTAAATTTTGCTCTGATAGCAGAGCGTTCTTTTCTCTTACACGCGTGCATTTTAACCAATATAAAAGCTTCCGCGTTGATAAATGCGTTAAAAGGGGAGGGGCAGGAGAGGAGAAAAAAAAATAAGGTTGACACAGGGTTTTTTCCCCTCGTTTCGGATAAGGTAGGGAGGGGAAGGAAGGCCGTGGAAAGGGATTTCTTTTTAAAATGGGCGCACATTGTTGTAGAGTCAGTAGCGTGCGCTGAGGGGAGCTCTTTCTCTCGGTTGCATTGTGCAGAGAGCAGGTGCTTGTCCACATTACCATACAGCTGAGGGCACAAAGCGCCAACTGATGCAAGCCTCCCCATAATAACAAACTGCCTTAATGACAGCCACGCGAACGACCCACACCGCTCACGTTAAACACACACACGCACACAACACAAAAAGTACGCTCAGAGAAGGGGAAAAAAAGGCAGAAAGAGACAGCTCAAGGCACGGGGAGAGAAGGGGAGAAGAAACGAAGTTGGGGCCTCGATCGTTGCAAGTTCGCCAAGAATTCAGGGGAAAGGGGGGAAAAGGGGGGGAGATGGAGTGGAGCGAGGGACTGAAAGAGCTTCTTTTGGGGTCTTTAAAAAGCAAGGCTGTTTACCCAGCCAAACTTCCCTCGTCCGTCCCTCCCACTTCTCCCCCTCTTGGAACTTAACACAAGGCAAGAGTCTTTTCCGGATTGTTTGCAACTGAAAGTCTTCGGGGTTTATTGCGCGTAAGGATCCAGGGAAAAGCGCGCAGGGACTTTTTGGAACCTTCCCATCCAACTCAACGCCCCTATCTCTGGCTCTAGGATCCCCAAAACTTCATAGCGCAAGCAACCGAGGGTTTAACCGCCTTTGAAAAACCAACAGACTGTACAAGACACTTTGGGAATCTGACTGCGTCCACGTCTCCCGAATTCGCGTTTCCTTCCCTTGTCCCAAGACTTGGGGCGTTATGAAATACAAAGAGTTCAAGAGATGCTGATTCCCAGCGGAAGAGACTCCTCTGCGCTAGATAGATGCGTCGCACTACAGTTCCCATCACTTTGGGTCAAGGTGATGGGAATTGTAATCCGACGTCGGAAAGGCTGGAGGGCAGTGGGCGGATTTACGCATCCCTGCAGACTGTGCTTAAGCAAAGGAGCGAGAAGGAAAAAAGCTCGGTGCGCGCACGCGAACACATATAAGACGTTTTAAGACGTTTCCAAAAAGCCAGCGTTTTTGCGATGCTTGAAAGGTTTCCTGCCTTTTCCTATTCAGAGAAGAAAAAGCGCTAGCGAGACTATTGGGAAAGAAGAGCAAGGGTGTGCGTGTCGGGTGGTGGAAGGTCGGTTCTTGCGGTTACCAAATTTGCAGGCATGTAAATCAGCGCCCCCTCCCCTTGCAGATTTTGGTGGGAGCTGAAGGGGAGGGGAAGACGAGGGTTGCCCATTTTACAGCTCACTGACCATTTGGTGATCCATTGAGAAGGGAGGCTTGGAAAAGTGGTTCCTTTGTGACCGCTCTAGCCAGATTGGGGGGCTGCTCATTTGCATCTCATTAGCCATGCAGGCGGCCGGCGAGATATAAGGCAGGCAGGCGCCCGAACGCAGGCAGATCCTTAGCGCTACAGAGCAAGCCAGCGGGCAAAAAATTAAAAAAAAGAAAAAAAAACCGGAAAAAAAGGGAATAATTTTAGCCCAATCCAGCAGGCAGTTTCAAGGCGAAAGCAAAGCTCACCCATGACTAAAGCGGAGAGCAGACATTAACGCGAGAACCGCCAAGCCATCGACTTTGGAAATCCACGAAGCAACATCGTTTTGCTTGGGGTTTTTTTTTTTCGGAAGGGGGGGGGCAAAAGGCTTGGATTTCTTTTTTTGTTGTAAAGCAACACATCGATCGGGATTCATTGCCAGAAAGTGGCGACCAGCAAAGCTTGGGGGATTTGAAAACGGCTGCTTGTGCGTAATCGCCAACCCCTCCGCAAAACTAAAAACACATGCACGCCAAAACAAAAAACCCGCCACTCTTCGCCTGAAGCCACCGGGAATTATCTTCTCGTCCCTTGAGGGATTTCCAGATCGTTGATTATTTTAATCTGCTTTGGGAAGTCTTTTCTTCGTCCCTGGGAATTAAGTGGCTTTTTCTCTCCTTTGCTTTGGTTGGAGCAAGAGAAACCAAAGCGCCAAGAACTGTATCTGGACGGGGAAGCCAAGAGGAGGGTAGTCCCTTTTCCTTGCGCCTAATTCATCTTTAAAACAAGATCTGTCAGTCAACTAAAGGGCGTATCTGAAACGCATCGACGAGGGGGGTCGCGGGGGGGGAAGAGAGACTCCAAACAAATCATCATTCTAATCCCCCCTCCGGCCAGGCTCGGAGCGGAGAAACGTCCGGACCCTCGACTTGATAGAAGCTCATCTTGGTTTGCCGTTTCTTCCTTTGGAAAGGAAAACCGGGGACAAGAAGGGAAGAAGCCCAGACCTCTTCCTTCCCCTTCCCCCGCTTCATCAGCCCTGCCAAAATGGGTGGACGGTCCACGCTGGCTTTAGTTGTCCTTTGCGTGCTTCAGCTTCCCTGCCAGGTAAGCCCTCAGGGCCATGAGGGGATGCGGAAGGCGGGGGGGGGGAGTGCGTGCCGACGGGGCTCCGGCATTCCACCATCCCAAAAGTTGGCGGCCCCTCTCTGGGAGCGCAGGTTGGAGTGGGGAAACACGCGAGGAGAAGCGTCGGCAACCTGCGCCAGTCCTCCCTCGAGAATTTTTTGAGAGCCGAGTACCGCGTCTTCACACGTTCCCACGAGAAGCTTCCGCGTTCGCGGTTAGGAAAAGCGCGGCTCGAGCGCTTCCTTAGGATTCCCGGGTCTGCAATACTCGGGACACGTGCTCTCTCTCTCTCTTTTTCCGCGCGTTTCTTCCCCTCACCCACCCCACCGTAGGAGCGTCGCGAGGTGCCGTGTGGGCATCAACTGGGCGCGTCGCAGTGCACAATTCGGCCTCCGCGCTCGGCTCGGCGGGAGGTTGCCCATTACGCGCGACGGCGCGCGCGCGGGGGGGGCGCCTAGGACAAGCGCCGCTGTCCGCTTGCGGCGCCAGAACTTTCATTGGTCCATTTGCCCCGCCCCTTCGAGGCGATTCCCGGTCCGACCGCGGCGCTGCCCCTGAACTCCAAGCCCCTCTAACCGTGTGCCATTCCCCCCCCCCCCCGGCCTTCTCCGCAGGTTTGGACCTCCGGCGTCTTCGAGCTGAAGCTGCAGGAGTTTGTCAATAAGAAGGGGCTTCTGGGCAACCGCAACTGCTGCCGAGAGGGCCTGGGCTCCGCCAATCCCGGCGCCGGCGCTTCGGCTGGCTTGCAACAGTGCGACTGCAAAACTTTCTTCCGCGTGTGCCTTAAGCACTACCAAGCTAGCGTGTCCCCAGAGCCGCCTTGTACCTACGGCAGTGCCGTCACGCCGGTTCTTGGAGCCAACTCGTTCAGCGTCCCCGACAGCGCCGCCACCAGTGGCAGCGAACCGTCTTTCAGCAACCCCATCCGGTTCCCCTTCGGCTTCACCTGGCCGGTAAGATCGCCCGAGCCTCTGAGGAGAGGCCTGGGACTGAGAGAGGAGGGGGAGGTTTGCATGCAAGAGGGTAGACTGGATTTAAGTCCACATCAAATGGACTTTAAAATGTGTAATCAGGTAGCATTTTGAATGCTTCAAATGTGTAATCAGGTAGCATTTTGAATGCAGTGGAAGAACCTGTCAATTACTTGGAAATGACAATGCCACTCTGTTTATTTGATCACTGATACAGATGAGAGCCATCTTTTAATTAGGGGGTTGGGATTTTCTTGCCAGTGGTAAAAAGTCTAACTATTACTTTGGCAATCTGTATTGGGATAACACTGCTATAACATGTCTCAGTCATCCAGGTCATGGTTGTCCCAAAGGTGATTTTTCAAGAGGCAACTGGACTGCCTTGTTTTTCTTTTGCATTCTTTTAGAAAATAATGCAATGACAACTGTCTGCAAAAAATATAAATCCTTCCATTCCCCACCATCCAGTCAGAGCTGAAGAAGCTTCTTGGATGAGAAGCGAAACATCTTCAAAGAAAAACAAAGTCCAGTTGCCTCTTGAAAAAGCACCTTTGGGACTGCTATAATATATACAATATATACATTTTACACACACACACACACACACACACACACACACACACACCTATAAATTACTAGTGAGGAAATGACCTTGGAATGCCATTCTATCTAGATTAGGAAATGGATGTTCACAATGAAAAATGCATGGTCCAGAAATCTAGAGAGGATGGGTTATTTTTAGTCTTTCCAAAAGGTGGAACACTTAATGGTACTCTTGAGTTCACTTAAATGGACAGATTCTGGGTTTAGAATGAAGGGATCCAATTTATTTCAAGTCAAGTCATACAGAAGGAGCTTCCATGGGAGGCTTTTATTGTGCAGTTTACAAAATATTATATGGGTTCAGATGTTATTTGCCTCGGCCTTGACCTCCTGTGCCTTATTTTCCTCTTTCCCCATGATTTTTTTCATGCCAAAGGAAAGGAAGTGTAAAGGAACAGCTCTGCACCCATTTAAAATGTTAGAAGCCTCTTGTTTGCATGCTTTAAGAGCAGGCAACGGGTTATCCTTTAGTTAGAACAACATTTCTCCAATGAGGCAACTTTTAAGATGTGTGGACTACATGGCTGCCTGGGAAATTCTGGGAGTTGAAGTCTACACATTTGAAAGTTGCCAAGATGGAGAAACACTGATGTAAATGTTTCGGACTACATTTCCTGCAGTCTGCTGCCATTGGCCTTTCTGGCTGTAGTTAATGGGAGTTGAAATCTCAGAATCCTGGATGGTACCAGGTTGCCTTCAGTGAGGTAATCAAAATGGGTGTCTGTTTTGCAGACACAGAACTTTTTTGTCATCCTACAAAAAAGTGATCCTTTCTAAAGACCTTCAGTTAGGTGGCTGCTTTCCTGGTGTTTCCTGGAGTATTCAATGCAGTTGAATACTCGGGTTACCAGTGCTGATGGCTTGGAGGTAGTTCTTATCTATCAGGGATTATTGTTCTACAGTTCTAACCTATTTCTCTAGATTGTGTGTTATGCTGAAATTCTGCCACTGGAAATGCAAACATTTTTGCAGACTGCGATTTGGCAGTGGCAGGTTGACAGTTGATCATCTCTAGGAGCCACAGCTGATCCATTGAAGGGGATATTGAAGGCAGGATTGACAGAATATCTGAACATAACCCCACCCCCTTGTCTGCCTACTGTAGGAATACCAAAGTTGTTGCCAGCTTGGCCCACCACTCTTCTAGCGTCCTTCCCCCCCCCCCCGCCATCCCTCTTCATTAAGGGGGAGGATTGGCAGTCATGGCTGTTCCCAGCCCCTCACCGTTTCCCCTCACTGCTCCATTTTAATACCATATCCTGTATGAACAGGCTGAAAAAACAGGCCAGGAAGCAAGTTTTGAAAAAGTGCTGCCATTTCCTTGAGGGAAAAAAAGAGAGGCCTGAGTCAGGGGATCAGAGAGTCATGCTGGCTGTTGTGGCTGTAGTCTCCTGTGATTATATTATTCTGCTGACTGCAGGACTTCACATTCATTGTTTCTCCCTTCTCTGTATTGTGCAGGGCACTTTCTCTCTCATCATTGAAGCTCTGCACACTGACTCTCCTGATGACCTCAGCACAGGTAAATAATGTTTTCCTAAGTGGTATATTCAGGAGTCTTTCTTAACCTGGAGGCTTCCTAAGTCATGACCCCTATGTTACCTTCCCATGATGGGGAAAACAGTCTGGCACACCTGGAGGGAAGACAATTTTACACATTCCTTCTAATCTAATTCCCTATTCAATGGGCTTTTCTTCCATTATCTTCAGCCACTTGGCTAGAGGTCAAGCCCAATAGCATTCTGTGGTCTGTTCACATAAACATCTGTCTTCTGCAACATACTTAGAATACCCAACCCTTCCCAAAGATCTTCTAGGTCTCCAGTGGTACATCACCTTTCTTATTTAATGAACTGTGTCGCTATTCCATTTCCTTATCCCACTCTACCCCTCCCTCTTCAGAGAATCCAGAACGTCTCATTAGCCGCCTGGCTACACAGAGACATTTGACTGTTGGGGAAGAATGGTCCAGTGACCTGCATACCAGTGGTCGCACTGACCTCAAATACTCCTACCGATTTGTGTGTGATGAGCATTACTATGGAGAAGGCTGTTCTGTCTTTTGTCGCCCTCGGGATGATGCCTTTGGCCACTTCACTTGTGGAGAACGTGGGGAAAAGATCTGCAATCCAGGCTGGAAGGGACTCTACTGTGGTGACCGTGAGTATCCATAGATGAAAACTTCGATTTTCTTTCTGTTGATTCTGGTTACTCTGCATAAATCCAAACATGCCCCACTCAATGAATAATAAGGGAAATGAATCCCCCTTTGCCATTGGACAAAATGATGGTGGTTTCCCTTAGGAGATTGTCTGTTGGTATAGCCCATTTCCATGCCCAAATGCTAAGAAGTAAATCAATGCAAATAAATTATGTACATAAACACACTCTGTGTGTGTGTGTGTGTGTGCGCGCACACACACACACACACACACACACATATACATACACCCAAAACTATGAAACTCTACTCATTAAGATATGGGGCAAGGATCAAATACAACATGAATAGCATTTGATCCTGAAATGAGGAAATTAAAGCAAAGCAATGATAAAAATATATCAATTATTAATCATATAATTATTATGTATGATGACTTCACTTACAAGGACAAAAGAATAAAGGTCTGTAAAGATCTTTCATTATTTTCAAAATTATGATCACAGTCCAGCTAACATTATGTCTTAAGACTGTTTGTTTTTAAGGGTGATTTGGAAGAAAGAGACTGACTTTGAAGAAAAGGTCTCATTTTTTAAGAATTGCCTTAATTTTATTGAGCTGATTCCTTAAAAAAAAACATCTGTTTTCAAATTTTCATGGAATCCTGAAAAAATGAAGCTGCTATAATGAATAGCAGAGAGATGCTTCAAGATCCAAAACAATTCTTTGTAATTTTGAATGCAGAGATCTATTAAACATTACTCAGTTTTAATCCCCATGGTTCTTGCTGGGAGACTAAAATCTGAGAATTTCAAGTGCTTAACATCAATGATTCTATTCTTTGAAATTGCAAGTGAAACAATACCTCTGCAAAATGTAGGCTCCTATCTTAGGTTAGAAATTTCCTTCATGCACATCAGCCAAATTATGTACAGCAGGTTCTTCAACCTAGTAGCCTCTAGCAGTTTTAGTCCTCAACTTCCATAATTCCCAACCACAATACCATAGTCCCAACACAGCTGGAGGGCATTACACTGGGAAAGGCTGATACAGAAGCTTTGGAAAAAGTTGATAGTGTTTTAGAAATCTCATTCCATCTTTCAAAAAGTGAAGAATTTCATATTCCATCTTGAACAGTAAAATAGTGGCCATTAGGGAATCAGAGTAACAGTCAAATTATTTTACATGGAGGCCTGACTGTTCTTTATTACTCAGTGAATGAAGCAATGTAAAGAAACTCACGTACATATTCAGTGACAATTTAAACAAATTTGCTATAGAATAAGGTTTTTTGAAGATCATCATTTTTCTCTTGAATAAATATGGCTACATTTAATGGACATTAAATGAAGTTAGCAATACCTAATCATGATAAAGAGATTCCTCAAGTGGGCAACCAGTAGGGATGGGGAGGAGCAGGAGTATCCCTGCTGCAATTCTTAAACTTCTCAGCTGCTCTTTTCTGCTATGGCAGAAGACCATGGATGTTAGATTAAGCTGAGTCAAATATCAATGCCAAAATCAAAGTATAGAGCAGGGGTCAGCAACCTGCGGCTCTGGAGCCGTATGTGGCTCTTTCATTCCTCTGCTCCCTATCGCTCAAAATATGGGTCACAATTGCCAATGTGTGACACCCATTGGCATGCAATTTATTGAGCTTTTTTACCCTCCATAGGCCAACCATGGATAAATCCAAGAAGAAAAACAGAACGTTTAATTCAACTACATATACTAGTTTTGTGGCTGCTCAGGAAATATTCACGGGAAAGGTTTTGTGGCTCCCAGTGTTTTCTTTTCTGTGGGAAATGGGTCCAAATGGCTCTTTGAGTGCTTAAGGTTGCCGACCCCTGGTATAGAGGCATCTTGTTGGCTTCTTTATAAGGGGAAAGGAAGATAATGCCATCTTGTCATTCATTTCAGGTGGCAAAATGTCTCCGACAACCCTGACATTAAAGCTTACAAATCCCTCAAAGGGCTGTATTGTTCATTAATTAATTAGTAATGTAAGCCAAATTGATCCACCTAATTCCCTCTATTATTTATTGAGTACGTCCAACAAACTGACATGGCATCGAAATGGCTATCATAATTTAACTGTCCAATAAATGCATTTTGCAAGCATTTTGTTATGAGCAAAGAAGGTAGTTCTTATTTTTTTTAACCTGCATTCCAAAGTTTCTATTAGATAGCATGTTCATTAGACCATCGAACAAGATGGTTACTGTTCAAGCTTTCAGATTCTGTAGAATTATTCAGTGTTGGATAATAAACGATCTAAGATATGGGTAAGGTAGTGATGGGGAGAAGAACAGAAAAAAATGACAAAATGTTCTCCTTTTCTTCATTTTATCTCCCCTTTCCCACCCATTTCCTTCACTTACTGTCTAGCTAGTAGTTCTGTGACATCCTGCTGGCTTAGTAAATATATACCGTATTTTTCGTAGTATAAGATGCACCGGAATATAAGACGCTCCTTAGTTTTGGGGGAGGAAAATAGGGGGGAAAAATCTACCTACCAGGTATTCATCTGGCTAGCGTCCTTAGTCTGTTCAGCTTCAGTACATTATTTTATCCTCTGGTTAGGGCTGAAAAAGCCTTTTTCAGAGGGAGTAGGAATGAAAACAAGCCTGCAAAGACTTAGGGCAGGAAAAACTGCTTCTGAGGGAGTAAGAATAAAAATAAATGCAGCAAGCCAGGAAAATCGTTAGCACCTCGTTAGGGCTGGGAAAAAAGCTTCGAAAAAACTACATTCGAAGTATAAGATGCACCCAAATTTTCAGCCTCTTTTAGGGAGGAAAAAGGTGCGTCTTATACTCTGAAAAATACGGTAGTTGCAATCTTACATTTGAAAAGTTATTAAAAACAACAACAAAAATCTAACTCCCCTATTTTCTGCACTTGGCATTTTACTATTATTCTAGACTGTCCTCCCTGAAAGACTAAATTAGTCTAGTAAGAAGAAACTAACATAAACTGGTTTAGGAAAGGCCTGGGTGGCATAGGGTGACACAGGGAAAGCCTGACGGATGTTTATAAAAGGGGAAATCCCCTCAATAGATGTTTGACCCTTAATTTCAGTGGGTTGTCAGTCATTCTTAAAAGGAGAAGAAAAAGTCTCTGAAATCAATTTGTTGATTTTATTTATAGGCAATTTTATAGGTAATTTTATTAAACGTCAATAGTGATAGTGAAACTCAGAAAAGTAGTTAGAAACATATTCCATTAAACCCAGATCTACTTCCAAGTAACCTGGATTACATTTTCCATAATTCCTGGCTATCTTCTATGCCAGCTGCAGTTTATAAGGGTCATAGCTCAAAACATCTGGGGGGCATCAGGTGGCCTAACCTTGAACTAGACACTCTTCATTCAAAGTCACACACTGGCTGCATTACAGGGACATAACTGCAAATATAAATATCCGGGAAGCAGAACAAGTAAGCACTCATATACTTAACTAGCCAAAATGGATCATAAATAACATGGAAAACAGCCAGGGGCAATACTGGCCAGAATCCAAGAAATTACATGATTAATTCTTATTCTCAAGAGGTTTTAGGTTCGTGCCTCTTAGCAGAGTTAAGTAATGTTGGTATCTGTACTTAATGGAATTTGCCCCTCCTTCCAGTTTAGTTCTTTATTATAATTTCATTAATTTTCAGATATGTCCAGCCCAGCCCTAATCAGTTTGGAGTTATCCTTATGCTTCTTTTTTTAAAAAAAACCCTTCACATTTGAATTCACAGATTTTCCTAAATAGATTATGATTTAGCATGAAATCTTCAATTCTTTCATGAGAAACAAGTATTTTTCCTTCTGGATGTTCCTTGGGTTTAAAGTTGCTTGATACTTTGCCTGGTGGGAGAGTATTTAAAAGTAGTGATGAAGTCAGGGCAGGGAAAAAAAATTCACTGGAAATGTTTAATTTTTACTGCATGCCTCAAGTAACTGTCTAAATTTGGGCTATTATGTTAAGTCATGGCCAGTGTGATTGACCTCACTGAGAATTAGTATGGCATACCGACTTATAATTACTGGTCCAGGAACTGGTATGTTGGCCTTGAGCTCCTGGAGGAAATGAAACAAATAAAACACTTCATAGGCCCAAGGTCTACTGGAGTCGTGCAGAGATTGGAAGGGGAATCTCAACTTCGACTTCAGCTTTGACTAAAAGTACTTTGGCAAAAACACCGAATCGAAATGTCTCTCTTCAAAGTGATGAATCGAAACAGTTGGCCATTTTGGTCTAGGCCAGTCATGGCGAACCTATGGCACGCGTGCCACAGGTGGCACGCGGAGCCATATCTGCCGGCACGCGAGCCATTGCCTAGCTCAGCTACAGTGTGCATGTGCGCGCCGGCCAGCTGATTTTTGGCTCGCATGGAGGCTCTGGGAGGGCGTTTTCGGCTTCCGGAGGGCCTCCGGGGGGAAGGGGGAGGGCGTTTTTGCCCTCCCCAGGCTCTAGGGAAGCCTCTGGAGCCTGGGGAGGATGAAAAATGGGCCTACCGGGCCCACCAGAAGTTGAGAAACGGGCCATTTCTGGCCTCCGGGGGTGCGGGGGAGGCCATTTTTGCCCTCCCCAGGCATTGAATTATGGGTATGGGCACTTGCGCATGTGCGATAGCACGCACGCACTTTTGGCACCTGAGGAAAAAAAGGTTCGCCATCACTGGTCTAGGCTCTAAAAAGGCCTGCTCTGTTCGTGTAGAGGCCCCTTTCCAATGGATGGAAGCAGCCAGCCGAATTGAATTGGAATGCTAGTTGGATGCTTCCATTTGATCTGTCCAAGTGGAGTCATTCGATTTTCCCAGTTAAGGGTGCTGCCTTAATGAATGCTGCAGTGGTCCAGATCAAGTTGCCCCAGGATTCAGAGAAGCTGCTTTGCACAGGCCCAAAATCTAGTCTTTGGCAGGAGGGCTACCATGGTTCTGATTTGCTTATGGGTCAAGTTAGTAAGAAAACCCTCATGTGACATGATCCCCAATGCATGCTGCCCCCTTTAATTAGATTTAGGGGAGGAGATGAGAAATAAGATATTGTTGGAAGCTTTTGGAAAGAAAAAAAAACCCTTCCTGCTTTTCTTTCCAAAAAATTCTGAACCTTGTGAGCAAGTTGTTAGAATGCATGGTGCATTTACTTGGTGGGGTTGGGGAGAGGGAAATGATGTCAACCCAAAAGCCTGTCCCAAAATTGGCAGGCTTGTCTCGTCCGCACACTTGCCCCATTCATTCCTTCTCTCTCTCTCCTCTCCCCCCCCCCTTTAACAATCTGATGATCAGTCCTGTTCTTCTTCATCTTCTGTTTCTCCTTCTGGGCTTGTCATTGTCTCTGGCTTGCTTTGTGGGGTTAAAACTCACAGTGCCTGCTTAATGAGTTCCATAACCAGGCAAAGTAATGAGCAGAAGTCTTCCCTCCCCGCCCTGCTCCCAACCTCCCTCCTGCTGGCCTGCTTACCTCCTTCCTACGTCTGTGTTCTTCAGGCTCCACTCCCCCTCCTTCCTTTGGGGGTGTGTGTGAAAGAACTTTAGACTTAATTATTTGAATAAGAAAAACCCTTCCCCTTTGCCCAGAAATCATGCGCGTGCCATAGATTAGATCTGGGTAGGGATAGGCTGATGAGAAAGCACATCTTGGCTCTGATTGGCTGTAAGGAGTTGGGGTATTGTTGCAGTGGGGCAGCTGCTGGGAGAGAATAGACAATGGAGCAGCTGTCCCGGCTGGCACCCTGCACACCAGCTGTCTATCCTTATCTGTGCATGCTCTCTCTCTCTCCCTCTCTCTTATACTTGCTGAGGATGCTGAGGATACCAAGAGGAGGAGCTCTGGTATTGAATGGGATGTGGGGCGAAATAGGACTTCTGACCCTTACTGGGAAGAAAAGGCGGATGGGATTTTGTGCAGGATTTTGTGCGGAAAGGAGTCATTGTGTGCTCTCTTTTGTTTGTGTGCAACTGCATTAAAGGGAATGTTCATTCCTAGTGATAAGTAAAGCCCCTTGTTACAAAAGCACGACCACTACTCTTAGCAAGCTCCGAAGATTCATTTAGCTGCTGTCACCAACTCAACTGTCATGAAAAAGAATTTGACCTAAGCTCACAAGGCTCCAAAAGGCTTATGGATATATTTTGCTTTCTTTGTCTTTTGCAGCAATTTGCTTGCCAGGCTGTGATGACCAGCATGGATTCTGTGACAAGCCTGGAGAATGCAAGTAAGTTTCCAGACCTCTCCTTCTCCTGCTCTCGCTCCATCCTTCTGCTGGCAAACTTGATTTGAGAATCCCAGATTTGATTATATTCAGGCCTGCTTTACTTCTTAACCTAATGTCCATGTTAAGTCAAATAAGAGGGAGCCAAAGCACCACTCCAGAATTTATGGATATTTGGAAGAAGTTGAATGGGGCTTAGTGTCTAGTAGGAGCACATTAACTTTCAAACTTAATGGATACACTGTGCCTTCTATCTAGCCTTTTGAAATCATGGAATAATTATAATTAATTTGATGGAATAATTAGATGGCGGTTTATGGGTGTGATTACTGGAATAACTCAATCAAGGGGAGAATAGATGTGTTTTGGTTTAGAGCAGGGAAGTCTATGCCTCTCTGATGAACTATAAAAATATGTGGCCCTTGGGAAATCAATTTCTCCGTCGGCATAATCGTCTTTGCAGAGTTAATGTGGAGATTAAATGGGATTAGCATCCTTAGTGTCTTGGAAGAAGGGTGATTTATAAAAGTGATGGTTAATAAATCAAGGCTACCAGCAGAAGGAACTTGAACTCAGGAATAAGGACAACAAAAATCAAAGAGATTAGCTTGTTCACATACCTAAAAAGTATTTCAGGTAGCGAAAAAGCTTCTGAGCTTAATAAGATCAGTAACGTTGGAAGAAGTACACTACTTAAGAAGTTTGATTTTTGTTTAGTTTTAATTTAAATAACTTTCAGCTTGTGACGGGACTCCCTGGACTAAAATTGTTTGAAATTTGTTTTCACAGATGTCGTGTTGGTTGGCAAGGGCGTTACTGTGATGAATGCATCCGATACCCAGGTTGTCTTCATGGTACCTGTCAACAACCTTGGCAGTGCAATTGTCAGGAAGGATGGGGCGGTCTTTTTTGTAACCAGGGTAAGTTCTATCATTTGTAACTTTTCTTAGGCTTGGATCTCTCTTAAATGTAGGTAACGTCCTTGCAGAGCCACAGGTAATCTTCTGGATGTAACCTTTTTGTCTGTAACTTCTCCTGCAGATCTAAATTACTGTACACACCATAAGCCTTGCAAAAATGCTGCCACTTGTACCAACACGGGCCAAGGAAGTTATACCTGTTCTTGCCGTCCTGGTTACACGGGTTCCAATTGTGAGGTTGAAATCAACGAATGCGATGTCAGCCCTTGCAAGAATGGAGGAAGTTGTACTGTAAGTTAATGCTACCGCTGCAACTAGTCTGAAAAGAAGGTTTTGTCCCAATTGTTAAGATAACGTAGTAAAGATTGCTAAACAGGGTGGGTCTTTCTTCCAACAGGACCTTGAGAACAGCTACTCCTGTACCTGTCCACCTGGCTTTTATGGTAAAAACTGCGAGCTGGGTGCAATGACTTGTGCCGATGGGCCTTGCTTCAATGGAGGACGATGTACAGACAATCCTGAAGGTGGATATGGTTGTCGTTGCCCCGTGGGTTACTCTGGATTTAACTGCGAAAAGAAAATTGACTATTGCAGCTCCAGTCCTTGTGCTAATGGTAAGCCAAACCGGTACCTGTATTTGATCACCCATTCAAGTTAATGGCCATTTTGCCCTAAACATCCATGGGAAGTGAATGACCTTCCTGCTGCAGTTCACTTAACTTCTAAAGGGAAGCGAGTAAACGTCTCACTGCAGGTCATTTGCCATGCTATAATGGGAGGTCTTGATTTAATGGAGGAAGAGAGAGAGAGATCCAAGCAGCGCTGAAACTTGCTAAGCCACACTGGTTTCTGTGGGAGAGAAGTGACAGTTGGTGAGTGTGTGGTCCTCAGAGTAAGCCTGACACTCTTCAGTGATTCTTAAACAATTCTGAGGCTGTTGTGCAGCTTTTTATAAAACCGCGAAACTGATAAGAACACAAAAAGACATCAACTGAATTTCCCCCCCATTTGGAGAAATTTTATTTTGGCATTTCGTAAGGAGAAAAAGGGCGCATTTAATATGAAAGGGATTTCTGTGATAGCATTTCTGAGAAGTTTTATCCGCCTTGCCCAGCTTAGTCTAGAGATGTGGGATTTCAATACTTATAATTCCCCAGTTCAGCCACCATTGAGCATGCTAGTTGAGGGATTATGGGAGATGAGGTTCAACATAGCGAGAGGGCATCAGATTCAGGAAAGCTGAGTTGTACGTCAGTTTTGTTTCTTCCTTTCCAAACTAGGCTAAAGGCAGAATCCAAAAAGAAACCTAGATAGAAAATGTCAATCTGAAAATTTAAATCAGTATAATTGGCAGCTGGAATGATCCAGTCATTGTGCAGTAATGTGCAGCCAGACTAAAATTCGCCCCTCACTTTTGTTTCAATTAGTCCAAGAGACTTGTCTGTTCTTCAACCTAACATTGAAAGCCTTGTAACCTTTATTTATCAACCTACATGTGAAATAAGGCCAAAAGAGCCTGAAATCCCGTTTGTAAGATTGCAGACCTATATGTGGGAATTTCCATTTAAGTGAGCCCATGTAGGATGACAGGGCATACCCATCTTTAGCAAAAATACAGTCCTTATAAACATGATGACTAATGCCACCAAGTCTCCACATGATGCCTACTAGAGATGTCGGGGTCTCAGTTGGGCGGGTTGCTCATTTACCGATGCCAGTGTGCTGTGCGCGCATCTCCACATTTTGGGCGCGCATGCGCGCCCCCTCGCACGATTTTGCTTCTGTGCATGCGCAAAAGCAAAATCTCACCAAAATCTTGCGAGGGGACGCGTGGGTGAGATTTCGGTGCAATTTTGCTTCTGCGCATGCATGAAAGCAAAATCTTGCGCATCCCCTAGCAAGATTTTGGCGCGATTTTGCTTCCGCGCATGCGCAGAAGCAAAAAAGCCCAAAAATTCTCACAAAAAGATGGCGACACGCGTGACGGAGCGGCGGAGACAGCACCGGAGAGGCCACGCGCAAATTGCGCAATCGGCCGCTCTCTACCGGAGCTATGCACCGGACAGTTCCGGTAGGAACCCACCACTGGTCTCAGTCCATCTGATTGGTGATGAGACTGGCTGCCAATTGATCTTGAAGTACCAGGCTCAATGATGCTGACTTGATGAGTCAGTTTACCCTTTTCAGTTAAAGCAGGTAGTAACTATGTTTTATTGAATTGCTCCACTTTAATCTATGGGTGGAAAGTTCATATTTGGAAATTTTCGAAAAACTTCCAAAACAAAAGGCAACTGTGTTTTCTTTTTTTTCTTTTTCCTTTGAAAATGTTTTGTTTCTCATCCAAGAACTGAACAAACTTCTTCGATGAGAATTAAAAGGGAAAAAAACCCAAGTCCAGTTGCCTTTGGAAAAAGCACCATTAGGATAACTATAACCTGGATGATTGAAAATCTCTATATATTTATTTTGGAAAAATTCTGAAGAATGGTTCAAATATTTGATTTCTGCAGGAGGTTAAATGTTGTCTCTATCATAGAAAAAGGGTCAGGAGCAGTAGTGGGTTCTAAAACCCTTTGCTACCGGTTCGTGCACTCGCGCGCAGGCACAACACTTCTGTGCATGCGCAGAAGCGTCCCGGGTGGGTGGGTGGAGCCTTTCATCGCCGGCGCTATGGGTTCTTAGAACCGGGCCGAACCGGGAGCAACCCAGCGCTGGTCAGGAGGAAGGATTGAAAGACAGATCAAATTGAATCTTGACACCCGGAAAAAAAAATAGAGGAGTTCATAAGGGGAATCAAAGAAAGTAATTTGAAAACAAGCACCACCAAAAGTTAGCATGGATTTGTCAGGAATATGTTGTGCCACACTGCCATTAATGTGTGTGCATGTGTGTGTGGGAGTTAAATAGACTGCAAGAATAATGTAAACATAATACACTGATTTGAGAAAGTATTGACAGTATTGTGATTAGCTGGCTAGTTAAACCTGGTGTGGATGAAACATAATTGACAGCTGACCCTTTCCCCATAAGTTTGCTGGTGGATTCCCACAGCAAATAGCCATATCTGGGAAGAGCAGAATCCCACCCTGTGCCTTTAGGAAGTGCTTGGGACTTTGAGACCTGAATCCAAAGGCTACTGGCAATGCTGTATTCCCTTCTCTTTGCCTAGAGATGCAGCCAAGAGGGAGGCTCAAGCACTTCAGAGTATTTGGAAGGGAATACTGTGTGCTGAAAACATTTATGGTGTCTTCTGTGAGGAAGAGGTTAGCTTTTTCAGGGGCACATTCTTTCCCACCCTTCATGGGATAGTTGTGCAAAATAGGGCACTTGACTAGGATTTGGTGTTCCACACCAAGGCAGTTGATAGGAAGTAGTTTATCCTTATCCAGCAGTGGATCTGATTTAGTCTAAATGTAGTCTTGGAGTTAGTTAACTGACTGAATTAGCCTCTTTTTAATGTTCCCATAATACATTCAGCCCCACTTTAATTAAGAAAGTTGTGCGAACAGGTTTTAGAAGACAAGAAATTGGGGTGGGAAAGATAACCTTATTTTTGCAATGTTTTGAGGAGATTTCATTTGTTCATTTCATGTATGAAAAAAGTATCTTTTCTGTTGTGTACAAAAATAGCCTGAGGTGGCCCAGCACAGAATATGTGCTGCCACATTGGCTCTGTGGTGAAAATAACCTGAAGGCTTTTATTCTGTTTTAAGGCTGTTGATCACTTGTTTTGCTCTTAGTTGCTTGGACAATATTACGTTAATCAAGTACAAACCCCCACAACATTTAAAAGCAGCCAGATAAGTGACCTGATTTTTAAATAATCTAAGCATCCATTCACTAGAGTAGGGGTGGGGGAACTATGGCCCTTTTATGACCCGTGGACTTCAATTCCCAGAATTCCTGAGTCAGCATGAGTGGCTCAAGAATTCTGGAAGTTGAAGGCCACAAGTCATAAAAGAGCCGTATTTCCTCACCTCTGGATTAGAGTAATCAAAGCCTGCCTTTAAAATAGTCATAAAAAGTATCCAGACTGTTATACAAGTAATATGATAGCCTAGAACAGTGATGGCAAACCTTTTTTTCTTCGGGTGCCGAAAGTGCGTGTGCGCGTGCTATCGCACATGCGTGAGTGCCCACACCCATAATTCAATGCCTGGGGAGGGCAAAAACGGCCTCCCACGCCCCCCAGAGGCCCTCTAGAGGCCGGAAACTGCCCATTTCCCAACTTCTGGTGGGCCCGGTAGGCCCGTTTTTTGCCCTCCCCAGGCTCCAGAGGCTTCCCTGGAGCCTGGGGTGGGCAAAAACACCCTCCCCCATCCCCCTGGAGGCCCTCCGGAAGCCAAAAACACCCTCCCAGAGCCTCCGTGTGAGCCGAAAATCAGCTGGCCGGCGTGCACATGCGCGCTGGAGCTGAGCTAGGGCAATGGCTCACGTGCCGGCAGATATGGCTCCACGTGCCACCTGTGGCACGCGTGCCATAGGTTTGCCATCACTAGCCTAGAAGAATGTGCCATCTATTCATTCATTCCTGTTCTGTTCTGATGAAAAATAACTACATTATGTCAACAGCAAAAAGCTCTATAGCAGTAAACTTCCAAGGTACTGATTTTATAAATCTTGTCTTCTTGAATCCATAAAACTGTTTGGATGACCTTGAATGGTCCCTGTCTCTTATTCTTTGTAGGCTTGTTATAAGTAGGCAGCACCCTGGATAGATATAATAGATCATCAATAGCACTGTCAGTCCCTATGACTAGTTCCTCCTATTTATCATTGTCCTCTCCAAACCTTTGCAGGAGCTCAGTGTGTGGATCTTACGAATTCCTACATATGCCAATGTCAAGCTGGCTTCAGGGGAAGACACTGTGATGATAATGTGGATGACTGTGCCTCCTTTCCTTGCTTAAACGGAGGGACCTGTCAAGATGGAGTCAATGACTATTCCTGCACCTGCCCTCCGGGATACAATGGAAAGAACTGTAGCACTCCTGTCAGCAAATGTGAGCACGATCCCTGCCACAATGGGGCTACTTGCCACGAAAGAAACAACCGTTACGTGTGTGAATGTGCACGTAGTTATGGGGGCCTTAACTGCCAGTTCTTGCTTCCTGAACCCCCTCAAGGGGCAGTCATCGTTGACATCACCGAGCAATACACAGAACGTCAGAGCTCCCAGTTCCCGTGGATTGCAGTATGTGCTGGAATTATCTTGGTCCTTATGCTCTTGCTGGGCTGTGCTGCCATTGTGGTCTGTTTTCGTCTCAAAACACAAAAGCAGCAGCCTCAGCAAGATGCCTGTAGGAGTGAAGTTGAGACCATGAACAACCTGGCCAACTGTCAGCGAGAGAAGGACATCTCCATAAGTGTCATTGGTGCCACCCAGATTAAGAATACAAACAAGAAAATAGACTTCCACAGCGAAAATGCTGACAAAAATGGCTACAAAGTCAGATACCCGTCAGTGGATTACAATTTGGTCCATGACCTCAAGCATGAGGACCCTGTTAAAGAGGATCATGGGAGATGTGAAGCGAAGGGCGAAACATACGATTTGGAAGCAGAAGAGAAAAACACAGTACATCCCAAAAGGTATGGGAGTATCAGAGGGGGGTGGCTGAATGGGCCAGGTTTTTAATTTGCCAAAAGTGAGGGTATATTGCAGTAGTGGGTTTCACTTCCCTTCGGAACTGTGAACGCGCATGCTCTTGCTTGGCTTGCACACGGTGCTCTGCGCATGTGCAGATCGTCCATGATGACGTCCGGGTGGGTGGGCGGAGCCTCCTGCCTCCACCGCTACCTATTCGCCCGAACCAGGACAAACCGGTAGCAACGCACCACTGGTGTATTGAAATTGGTCGCGAAACCAACCTCATCTGAAATTTTCTCTTTGCAGTGAAACATCTGAAAGGAAACGGCCAGAATCGGTATATTCCACTTCAAAAGACACAAAGTACCAGTCAGTGTATGTCATATCAGAAGAGAAAGATGAATGCATCATAGCAACGGAGGTAGATATATTCTCTCCCAGGCTCAAAACCCGTCCCATTGCACTAATGCACCACTTCCTCTAATGCAGCTCAGTTTGTTCCAGTGGAAGCCCTAATGATGGTTTTTTTTTGCTTTGTAGGATGAGTTAGTAGGGTAATTTCAAAATTACAGCCCATGAGATTATGAATCTTTCCCATAATAATATGCTGTATTGTCATCCCATCAATAGCCATTGGTGGACAGGTTCCAATCTTCCAATTCAGTCCAATAAAATGCATTAGTCACCCAGAAATGTGGGTGGGTGGGAAATAAAACCACTTTCCTTAAAATGCCTCACCTGGAGGAGACATTTGATTCTCCTAATGATCAAGTGAATACCGTTTTATGTCTTAATGAGTATCCTTGGATTATTTTTTTCACCCTGCCTCTCTTGAATTCTTGCAGGTGTAAAAGAAAGATGACATGGCAAAATTGTTTTGAAACAATTTTCAAAGGTGATAGGCCCCAATGAATGCTGCTGAACAAGGAAAGGGAGAAAGATTTCCTTCACTGACTGCTGCTGAGAAACTAAATTCAGACTGAGCTGGTTCTCTACTGAAGTTAGCAAAAGGGACTGCAAATAATACACGATGGACGCTAGGTCAGGCTCTGTGTTCAAAGATACCTGTTGCACTGCCTTTTATGAAGATTTATCATTGCACTATGGTCAGTTGATTTTTTCCCCCCTATATGTATTTAAATGAACGGACTGAATTCCTACACAAGAAGTGTGCACTGCCTGGAGTGTGTATTTTGGATTCTATGAGCCAGTTGATTCTTGAGATACAGACACTGCCTTTACTGTCCTTTTTTTAATACTAAAATGTGTTTTTATTAGGTGGGGAAAGAATGTGTGTTATTTTTTTTAATCTGTAAAAATTATTTTCAGGATATTTGTAAAGTTGGGGTATTTTGTGATTTTTTTAAAAAAAATAATTTAATTTTTTTGGTAAATATGTACAAAGGCACTTCGGGTCTATGTGACTATTTTTTTTTGTTTGTATATAATGTATTTATGAAACATTGTGCAAAATGTTATTTGAGGTTTTTTTTTTACTGTTTTTGTTAATAAAGAAATTCATTTTTAAAATATTTTTCCAAAATAAATATTATTAATGATATCCAAGGCATATGCTTTTTTTTTTTTTGCAAAACACTTCTGCACATTCAAGTTGAGAAGCTGCTATTGGTACAGCAGCAACATCAAAGAAAAGAATGTTGACAGCGTATGTGTCAGGCCTGAAAGATCAGGTCCATATGTGAAGGTCTAATTATATTGATTTATTGCTAATCATGACTGCACAGGAACTAACAGCACCTGCTTGGGCTTAGATAAATATCAACAGAATTCAAGGGAAGTTGGGCTTAGTTTGATTATGACTACGTAGAGATTCTAGGCTGATCCCTCTTTTAACTCCACCCCCAGATTGAAATTCCATGTTTTATTACTAATTAATCTTAGAATTTAAAAGGCGTTAGCAGTAGGGGCCCTGGAGAGATCAAGGAAGGCAAGATGGTAGCTGTGTAGTGCAATCAAAGCCTTATCCTTTTGTATTTCCATAGGACAGTAATCAACAGAAAAGCAAAACATGTCACATATAAAAGGGCAGGGCTATAACAGAAGTATTATGTCATTGAGAAAGAGCAAACAGAGATTCAGCATTGGGTTGGATAGATCAGTTTTATAAATAATATGAATAGAGTTTCTCACATTTAAATGAGTGTTATAAGCCAAAAAGCACATAAAGCACTGAACAGGAGGTTGGATTAAATGACCTCTGGCTCTTTCCAAATTCTATGATTTTATGACTGTTACACTAGCATTCAATTAGAACTGTTTCAGGTTTGGTGGTAGAATGTGAACACTTGCCCATTCATGGAATATAGCTATTCTATTTATTCACTGTATAGAAAATATAAAAAAAAAAAACTCGGGGGTTTGGGGGTTTAATTGCAAAAACGCTGAGTACCTAGTTTATTAGAAAATCACAAGACTTGCATTGGAATAAATTAGTAGACTTAACCTATTGGAAAAAGTTTATGGCTTTCAATTTCTTGCTAATACCTAACAAATGGACACTTTTTGAAAGCTTTCTGGAAGGCCTAACACTATGCGATGACAAGCTCACTGTATAGAATGGTGGGTAAAGCACATTGCACATAAACATTCCTTTCACACAACGGATCCTTCAATGTTGATTCCGAGTTCTAGTTTTAATAGCCCAGTTAAAAGGCTTTCTTGTTACCATACTTCTAAAACATCCTATATACTACCATGCTTCTTTCAGTCCTGTTTTGGTTTGAGATAGTGTTTAATATGTCTATACCAAAATGCAATACATAGCAGTGAAACACGATTCATTTTTGAATAAATATGGATCATAAATGGATGCCTGTAGCCTCATTTTTTGGTATGGTGCATGCATCATTTTGTTTCTCTCTCTCTCAAAAAAAAACAACCTCTAAGAAATTCTGATCTTCTGCAAGGAACCTTCTTTATATATATATATATTTAACCAGATAGTTTTTATTAACCCATATCCAAACAAACATAATGGAAAATAAAATAAAAATAAACATACACAAAAATATTTTTGCTGTTATTAATTAAAAACCCACATTTGTAAAAACATTCCATTCCAATTTAAATTCTACTAAATTCTAGTATAATTTGGTACAATACACATGTATTTAAACCCAGAGTTTTCTCGATAATTCTATCAACATACATGATTTTACTCCAAAAAGGAGTATAACGAAGAGCATGACTATAACGTATGAATTAAAGTGTCCTCAGATTGCTTGCAACACCAAGTTGAGTTGAATTTGACTGAGTGAATACTACTCTGAACAGATTATGAAGAGAATCCAAGTGATCTTTTCACATGAAAGAAAGCAAAAGAGGAGGAATATTAAAAGAGGAAGAAAGAACCCGAACGCCATCACTCTGCTAAACAAATAATTCCCTCACCACTGTCAAACTATTCACTAAGGCTGCATTACTATTACTATTAGTCTTCTCATTGTTCCTATCACCCATCTCCTCCCACTTATAACTTGTTGCTTGTATCCTTACGATTTATATCAATATTAATATTGTTTCCTGATTGCTTATTTGTACCCTATGACAACCATTAAGTGTTGTACCTCATGATTCTTGACAAATGTATCTTTTCTTTTATGTACACTGAGAGCATATGCACCAAAGACAAATTCCC
Organism: Diadophis punctatus similis; assembly: GCA_023053685.1. Lineage (NCBI taxonomy): Eukaryota > Metazoa > Chordata > Lepidosauria > Squamata > Dipsadidae > Diadophis > Diadophis punctatus. Next base: position 77,373,931 of record JALIGW010000001.1, read on the forward strand.
TGTATGTCCAATCACACTTGGCCAATAAAGAATTCTATTCTATTATTCTATTCTATTCTATTCTATTCTATTCTATTCTATTCTATTCTATTCTATTCTATTCTATTCTATTCTATTCTATTCTATTCTATTCTATTCTAGATTAGAAAAAAGAAGGAAAATGAGAAATATGTTACCTTTACTATTACTGCCGATGTCATAGCTGCACAAAGGAATGTAATTAAGCTGTGCAACACCAAATTTAGTACCATAATCAGTAACAAAAGAATCTGAAGCTTACAACTGCAATCGCATATCACTGCTAGTCCTTCTATGAAGTCTTTGAAATTTTCAACTCTGTGCTGCATACTTTGTGTAGATGTGAAGATCTATATCTTAGAAAATTTCCTCACTAGCGTTGAAACCTGCATTTTTTTTCTTTGATTAAGAAAAAAGTAAAAAGAACTTCGAAAGACTGATGTTGGCTATCTTAGTGACACGGTATAAGTCCTAATCTGGCCAAACGAGGGCAATTCTTTTCAAAATGAAAGTGGACATGGAGAACTTCCATATAGAATCAATGATCTTCCAAATCTATTGGGTTCTCAGTAGAAGTGGGAAAACATCTGCTGATAATTAACAGAACTGCTGTCAAAGTAAATAGCGTAAACAATCTAACTGCATAGTCCAATGGCCCAGTTCAGTATAAGGCAGCATCATACAAGTAGTCCTCGTTTAGCAGCCACACCTGGGACTGGTAACTTGGTTGTGAAACAAATGACTTGCTAAATGAAACCATGACTGCGTCTATGAACTTATTTCAACTGTCCTTTACTTTACAGACCAGCAAAGTTGCTTTTTCATCATTGTTGTAATTGTGAACAGTTGCTGTATGAACCAGTCACTCAATGAGGACAACCTGTGTAGTATGCATTTATCCAGAAAGCCCATATTTCATAAGCACCCAAGAATCAGCCCGATTCATCAATGTAGGAACAGCAGCATGTTGTGATAGGATAGCCACAACTTTAGCCTTCTAATTCCTGATCACAGTTCCAGAATCATTACACATAAATCCCATATCCCTCAAGGGATACTGCAACGTGTAATTTTTAATTGAATTTTAGTTTCCTTGTTTTGGTCATAGCAAAGGATAGATTTACCCTGTAGTTGTAACCAATGAATGAAACAATAGCTGAAAATAGGACCTTCACTTTACACAATAGCAATAGCAATAGCACTTAGACTTATATACCGCTTCATAGTGCTTTACAGCCCTCTCTAAGCGGTTTACAGAGTTCAGCATATTGCCCCCAACAATCTTGGTCCTCATTTTACCCACCTCGGAAGGATGGAAGGCTGAGTCAACCTTGAGCCGGTGAGATTTGAACAGCTGAACTGCTGAACTAGCAGTCAGCTGAAGTAGGTTGCAGTGCTGCTTTTAACCACTGCGCCACCTCACAATGATTTAAGAGACTCAACAGCAAAAGCAAGAATAGGCAGACTAAAAAATATTAATGCACAACTAATGACAGTAACATGGATAAAAACCAGCTAACTTTAAAAGCTCTGAAAATGAATACTTTCCTTTCATCTTCTTAGCTCATTTATTTATGATCTGTTATCATAATAGTCGGCTTTTCCACTGGCCGGTATCTTAGGAAAGAGGAGAAAACCCAAATGCAATTTCCAAGCCAATGGCAGTGGCTCAAGGATTGTTTAAAGCATTGTGTAATTGAATAGGTTATTGCAGTTTACACACAACACCCCCTAAATTGTATTGGCAAAAAGATCAAAATTATACCAACTGATATGCAACTAAAACTCTCAAGTACCCATAGCTCACCAACTCAGGCTGCATTCTGAGGATAATCATTAATGTCTCTTCCATCACTATTTCAGCCACAAGAGATGCTTTGAGAAATGCTTAACATCTAATCCAGGATGAATCTTGCTCAAGTCCATTGACTTAAGTGGTTTCCTCCCTGTCTCCTTTAGCATTAGATTTGGTCCATTTAATCCGACAATGTTGTTTTACACTTCATCCTGCTTTCCTTGCTTTCTAGTTTTAATGAAGGGGAAAGCAATACAATCTTAGATACTGACAGGCTATTTGTATAATGCTGCCCAGGTTGGCTTTGAATTAATTCCAGGAAGTGTTATCTATTTGAACAGCAGCTGTGAGCATCCAGAAGTTGGGCAGGTTTATCTAGGTTGTCTATCTGTCAAATGCAAGAGTTCTTTTGACATTTCCTCTTGAGAAAGACAATGCCATGCTTTGTTCAAATTTGCTGTTGTCCACTTACATTTGTCTTGTGGCATAATTTTGTAACAACATGTTTTCACGAAGTTCAAATAAGCAGTTCTGTTTTCATAAGTGTGTGGAAAAAAACCCCCAATGGTTTACTTACCTCAGCAAAAATGCACTTTTATTTTTGACATACATTTAGTATTTCACTAATAAGTTTATAATTCAAACTGATAGAAAAAAAATGGTTGCCCTTTACTTTATAAAAGTTAAGCATTTAGATTTTTGAAAATGCTGTTAGAGCTAAACAAAAGGAATTATTTTGTTTAACTTATCTTCTTTAGCTTAGCTTCTCTTATTTTATTTTTTTTACTTGCACTCTTCAAATATGAGGTCTTGCCTCTTGATAACATCTAAAAATAAAACTATAAAGTGGAAAGGGAGTTCTCAGCTCCTGACTTAGAAAAATCTGACCATTTAAAAAGCTTTGTCACCAAACTGGAATTATGGCTATCCATTTGGGTTTACACATGTGGGACATATTTTCATGCTTAGAAGTCAGTTTTCTGCTTACATCCCATGTTCTTAGAGTTCAGAGGTAGGAAGGGGAAGAGTCCCTGTGGTTTTTATTCCGCTAGCCATATAGAGGGTGATGCTCATCTTCATTTTAAGACCATTGAGCCAGAGTATCTGAAGACATTTCTACAGTTATGTGGTCAGTATGAGGTCATGGAGCCCTGTTATCTTCTCACTGAAGTGGTACCTATTCACCTACTTGCATTTGCATGCTTTCAAACTGCTAGGTTGGCATGAGCTGGAGCAAAAATTGGAGCTCACCCCAATGTGTGGCACTCAGGACTCGAACCCAGGTTATCAGCTTTCCAGCCAACAAACCAGTGTCTTAACCACTGAGCCACCACGCCGCCCAAGAATTGAGCGGTACCTAATAAATAATGATTTCAGGTCCGTCCAATCTTGTATCCTCCAAGAAACTCATCACAAGTTCATGATTAGATTTTCTGTATTCTACAGAGTTAAAAATCTTTAAAATTAGGACTAGCAGACCTGGGTGAAAAATCAGGACAGTCACTAGATGCTGCCATCTAAAGATCATCTGGATTGTTTGCACCCCAGAATCTATGTATGCTATAGATCACAGGTGTCACAGGTTGCTGTCACATGACTTTTTCCCCCTTCGTGCAGCTGGGGTGGGCGTGACCTGTGTGTGACACATCTGGCCCGTGGGCTGCCAGTTTGATACCCCTGCTATAGATCCATTAATCTTTTAGTTTAGGGCTATTAGTTGTGTATCAGAACTTTCTGAAAGGTGTCAATCACCTAGAAGAGCCAGATGAGGGGAGGATAATCAATATAATAATGCAACAGTTTAAAGGAGATCCTCATTAAGGACTTTGCTCACTAATAGTTGAGCTGCAGCACTCAATTCCCAGAAACGCAGTTCTGTTCCGACCATCCATGATTTGTCTTTGAGTGCTTTTCAAGTAGGAAAATGGAATGACAATATTGTGTTTGGAATGGTCTGTCTTGCGTATTATGAGTATAAATTCCGACAGTTAATTGTAGCTTAGAACACAGGACAAAACTGTATTAGGAACCTATGGCTTCACTCTTTGGCTTAATGACAGCTTTATTTGGCTACTTCACATACCCGATGACAGAATATCTATCATCCCACTAAACACCACTAACAGCAATTGTTCTAAAGTTGAGGTGGGAAAACACTCAAACTAAGCTTGGGCAGGTAAATATGTCATTCAAATGTTGCTGAACTCCAATTCCTAGAGACCTCCCTAGCATGGATAAAGGTAAAAGATGCTGGAATTTGGAGTTCGGAAACCACTGGAGGGCTAAAAGTTTTCCAAACTGTGAATTAAGTTATCAGGGCTGAGCTAAAAGATTGCTGTTACATATGAAACCATTAAACTCATTGACAGATTTCCCAGCCTTTCTGCATGGAAGCTATAGCATAAAATGGTGTTAACAACATGCAGGGAGAATTGGATTGTTACTGTTTCGTTGCAAGAAAGGTTTTCTTTGAGCATTAAAAAAATAAAATAAAATATCTTTCACAGCTGAAATATGCCAGTCAATTACCATGGAAATGCCATTATAAAGAAGCCACTGCTTCTGCAAGAGACAGAGATTTTCTTAGCCTTTTCCAGAAATGTTACAGGAAGTGTAATGATGAGGATAAAGAACAGGTGCTTTCAACAGCTGTTAATGTACCACAAGTTGCCTTTTTTTCCAATTGGTTTTTGTTACGGGATCAAGATCTGTTTTTTCCCAGAGGGTTTCATCATCAAATATTCAAAGAATCTTTCTTTCTTTCTTTCTTTCTTTCTTTCTTTCTTTCTTTCTTTCTTTCTTTCTTTCTTTCTTTCTTTCTTTCTTTCTTTCTTTCTTTCTTTCTTTCTTTCTTTCTTTCTCTCTCTCTCTCTCTCTCTCTCTCTCTCTCTCTCTCTCTCTCTCTCTCTCTCTCTCTCTCTCTCTCTCTCTCTCTCTCTCTTTTGCTTTTAAAATTTAAGAAAAAGGGTAAAAGTGTCATTTTCATTTGGTTAACATGTAGCCTTCAAAGTTATAACTTTTCAGCAAAATTAATAACTTAGTTGATTGCTTTCTGCATATGAGCAATATAAACACATCTTTTGGAAACCCAAAGAAGATTTCTGATGAATGGCTTGCTATAAAAAGACTTTAGAATTATTAGAAACACAAACATTGACATAAATACAGTATATCCGAATCTAATTTGCAAATGGATAATGGCTTACTTGGTTATATTGCTTTACATTCCACCTGAATCAGAGTAGAAGTGGCAAAAGGAGAAATTAATATAAATACATTTCCTAATTTGTTAGATAGATACCTTGTCTTTCTGCCATGACCTCAAGGGAGCATACATACCTGTTCTTCACAACTCTGTGAGGGAGATTGTGCCAAAGTAGAATGATTAATTTTAAGTGACTTAGGAAGTTTCAATAAATCTTCAATTTTACATCACCCCTTACACTGGCCAGGATCTCTTCTCAATATTACTACTCAATTGCTTTATTCAAGTTTGATCAGAGACCGAGGCACCGGCAGGCTGCAGCTGCTGCCGGATACCATCAGTCCCCGCATGCTTGCCGGCTCTTGTGTATGCGCCGTGGAGCGGGGCGCCCAGCCGGGCTGATCACCCTGAAATCGTGTTTCCCCAAAAATAAGCCCTAGTGCTTATTTTGGGGCCCAAAAGAAAATAAGACTGGGTCTTATTTTCGGGGAAACAGTAGTTAACCACCATATAGACTTCATACAACCCTATCAGTCCATCCACCTGTCCATTTTATTTGTTTGTTTCCATTTGATACTCAACATTTTCTGGCTACTGAATGTATTCAATTCAATCCATGCTGAATTAGAGAAGATTTGGTTTTTCCTGATAAAAATGTGTGCAGGCAAGAATGCACTTTTCCCGAGTTAGATTCTACTGAGTTAGATGCTACTCGGTTAGAAATCACTAGCCAATGGCTTAAACGAAGTCAAGTATTGGCCCATGCCCGCAAGTGGATGGAAACATTTTAAGGTGGGGAAGCCGAGAATAGCAGTTAACGTAATTAAATTTACAAAGACATTTTTATTGGACCAAATATCATGAATCTAAAATGTGAAATGTAGGCTATGGAAATGTGCCATGACTTTTTACAATTCTGGAAGTGATGAAACACACTACCATTCTTTGCCAGAAAACGTATGCCAAAATTAACTTAGTAAGAGCAGTAAGGTTTGTTTTGTGTGTGTGTGTGTGGGGGGGGGGATCCAGTGTCACTTCTTGTCATTTTATCATGAATTTCTTTTGCATTATTGTAAAGATGTGCTATAAAATGATAGAAATACAGAATAAGTGACTTAATTTTTTTAAATTTTTTAAATTAGATTTTTAAAACATTAAAAAAGAAACATATATACATATTTACGTTTTTCATTCCTGTGACATCCGTTCAAAAGTACTATACATGTACATGATTCCATTCTATTATCATTTTATAAAATATTTACATTTACAATCAATTGGAAATTTTCTTATTCTTTCTAATTTCTAACCAATTGTAGATTTTCCCCCACACTGCGTAATATTCTCTCTCTTCTCGATTTTGTAATTCTAATGTCAATTTTGTCATTTCTGTGCAATCCATCATTTTTTTTTATTATTATGTTCTCTGTTGGGGGAATTTCATCTTTCCATGTTTGGGCGAAGGTTATTCTGGCAGCAGTTAAAATATGTATTATAAGGTATTTGTTTTCTGTGGTCCATTGTCCCCTGATAATCCCTAACAAAAATGTCTCTGGTTTAAGTTCGATTTCGGAACCTGTCATTTCTTGTATCCACTTCTTAATTATGTTCCAATATCCTCTTGCAACTGGACAGGACCACCACATATGGTAATAAGTGCCGTGTATTGGTATAAGTGACTTTATTTGTATTTGTATAAGTGACTTTATAACTAAGACAATATAAACGAACAGTACTTTAAAAATCAGAATGCGTAAAATTTATGCCAGTTTACTTTACACTTGGCATGGCAAATTCTTTTTTCTTAAAAAAACAAAGTATCTATTCAAACGTGAGGATTGTTATTTAAGATATTTAGGATATCCTAAATTTAGGATATTAGGGCTTGAACTGGCTGTCTGGACAGCCTGGTGTCAACACTTGTCAGTTGTAAGAAAATCTTGTTTGTCTTCAGAATAGTTCATATTCCTCTTCTTTTTCCAGGATGGGAGAATGTTATGAAGCTATAGAATAGTTTCCTTTGAGTTGTATTCCTCTGGATAGATGGGATTTCAATGTTTATAATTCTCAGCCATTATGGGAACTGAAAGAATTATGGGATGACCTCAAAATATACTAATATATCAAATATACTAAGATTGCAACTCCTAGAATTCTAATGAAGTCGTTTAAACCAATATTTAATTCAAAATAGTGGAAAAATAGCATATTGCACAAAGACATATTTGATGTTTGTGCAGAAGATGGCTATAATATTTGCCATTTTGTCCTTTGTCTTTACCAAAACACTTATCCCCAAATCTACTCTGAATTCTTCCGTTTGGGCTGCTCTGTTAAAAAGATTTCTATTTCAGGAAGAGCAGATGTTAAATCTAAAGGTAAGAAAGGTCATTGGGATGGTTTGTTGATCACTATGGAAATGATTGGCCATTGGCTAATGATCTTAAAGACGCATTCCTTTTGTCTGCAATAAATCTATCCCATAGTGTTTCCCTTTTGATCCCTTTATATGGAGACAAACAAAAAGATGTGTTTGTAGTGAATAACTGGAGCTGATATTCTTGCCAGCTGTTAGGGGACATTTAAAAAAAAAACCAAGGGGGGAAGTAAGGTCAATGACATCTGGTTAACAATGATGTTTCCAAATAGAACTATTTGTTGGGCGATCTGGAAAAAAAAGAAGGTAATAAGAGATGCTGCCAACTAGTGGCTCTGCATTCCCCTTTTTGAAAACTGAAAGTGATGACATGGAATCAAAATCCCAGTAACATTAATAGGAACCTGATAGCAAAGAAATGATGACATCACATTAGCTCGTATTAAATAATGCAAGCATTTGCATTTCACATTGTAAACTTCCAAATTTAGCTCCCACCCTTCCGCTGTCAAACTACTCAATGGATCCACCCCTTATTTTTTGATTCTGGGATGCAAAATATTGGAAAGACAGGCAGAGAATGAGTTGTTTTGTTCCTCCATCCTTCGCTTACCTACCCACCGTTCTCTTTCTTTTCTGCTCAATAGTTAGCCACAAAGATTTTCACCCCAACTCTTTTGCTCTATGTTGGCTTCCCAGTTTCTTTTTTCACCTTCTTTCCAATTTTACTGATCATGTTCTGAGAAAATGTCATCAATAAACACATTTCTTTTTAAGCATAAAAATCTTATTTGTTGGTTTTTTAAACTACAATTTAGCTTGACCACGCTCGGTACAAGAGACTAGGATTTTCAAAGGAAAAGATGAAAAGCCATATTTTCATTCTCCGGTTTTCCTCCCCGGCTCTTCAAGTAGAAGGTGTGTTGACTTTTGCTCCAGACTAAATTCAACTTAGCCTGCCTTTCTCTTTCTGCTCGTTTCACGGAAGTCTAAGCAGCTCAAATCAGTAGATAATGAAAATCCCAAAATGGAAACAAGATTTATTTTTCTAATAATGTTGTTTCCTGAGGTCAACAAAGGACAGGAAAGGAGATGACAATTACTTAAATAAACAGGACTCAGAGGGGAAAAAAAATCAACATGCAAATGAAACCACAAAGTCACCAAACTGTGATCCCAGCAAAAAAACAATTTTTCTACAAATCTATTAGAACTTTGTTATTTTTAGCCAAATGGCCTCAAGGAATATTTTCTATTTGAAAGACTGCAATGCTTTTTTTTTTATTCCTGTAGCAATGGTATTCCTAGAATTAATACTTCTGTTACTACTAATAAAATACAACTCCTTGAAAATATTTTTCAAAATAATAGTCATACTAATCAGCCAAAGGGGATTTCTGCAGATTAAAGACCAATTTGGGATTAATTACCTCCTAATGAATCTCAGACTTTTAATACTCCCAAGAATGTATAGCCCACCACTACTGTTTGTTAATAACAGTATATTGAGAGATTTACTAGATTTACAATTTGCTTTAACTACCTTAAATTATTTCGAGCAATAAAAGCAAGTGTATTTGACTCATGACACATGGGAAAGCACACAGATCTGAGAGAAAAACAAAAACAGCTTGAAAACAATCTTTGCTTAGTTATAGAGAAATCCATAAGGGTGGCATTTGTCATATAACATTTGGACTGAAACGGCTTGCATTTTGATACCAAAGCCAAAGTGTCTATCTTTGTCCTGTTCTTCAATAACCGAAGGACCAGGAAGAGGCCAAATAGTTTATTCTGGCTTTGCACGGCAGGAAAATAATCCCCCAAGGGAAGAACTTATGTAGCTTCTTTCTCAAACTTGGTAGCTTCCAGCTAATTCTGGATTTGGGACATTTTACTTCCCATATGTTTGAGGTAGTCAAGCTGTGGAGAGCTCTGATGTCTTTGGCAAACAAAGCCATATTTTTCAGATCTTGATAACTCCTTATGGCAGGCCCCTTCTGTACCCCCACATTCGCCAAATCTGCGAACATTAAAAAAATATCAGATAATTTAAATTCCATGAGCTGAACTGTGAGAGCTCAAAATGTAATTATTGAGAATAATCACAGGATCATTTTGTTCTTGAATTAAACTAGTATTCTGCCAAAGCCCATTGAATCACATTGTCTAATTCATACATTGGCATTTGTGTACGCAGTCAATGGTTAGTTCAATACCATGATTGTGGCTTTTAACATCATAACTGTAGTAGCATGTACATCAGGGGCGGGTTGCTTACTTACCGGTGCCGGTGCGCTGAGTGCGCATCTGCATGATTCGGGCATGTGCGTGCTCGCTACGAGTGCCCCCCCTTGCGTGATTTTGTTTCTGCGCATGCGCGGAAGCAAAATCTTGCCAAAATCTCGTGAGGGGATGTGCATGCATGCGAGATTTTGGCGCAAGTTTGCTTCTGCGCATGCGTGGAAGCAAAATCTCACTGAAATCTTGCTCGCGCGCGCACGCCCCCTCACGAGATTTTGGCAAGATTTTGCTTCCGCGCATGCGCAGAAGCAAAATTGGCCAAAAATTCACCAAAAAAGATGTCGACGTGCGCGCCGGACCGGCGGAGAGGGCTCTGGAGCGGTCGCACGCAAATTGCGCAATTGGCCGCTCCCTACCGGAGCTCCGTACTGGACAGCTCCGGCAGGAACCCACCTCTGATGTACATAGGTGTATCACTCTGTGATCATCTGAGTTAAGGACAATATTTGGGAAAATAGTTCTACCAATACAACAATTGGAGGTATTGACCAACTAAGCCTCTAATGGAGCCATTAAAGAAAATAGCCTTTTGGAGGCTGGTCAAACTCCTTTCATGACAGTCAAGTTGGTGACACCACCATAGTCTGGGAAGTCCCATATTTTAGCAAAAAAATAAAATAAAAAACCTAAATGTGGATTCGTAAAAATAAGCTAAGCCAATAACTCCTATCCAAAGTTAGCAACTAAACCAATAAATAAAATTAACAACCTCTTGAGTGACCACACATTGTTGGATGCTAGGAAGAGCCTGAAAACTAGGATGAGAGAAATAAAATTGCTAAGATGGGGTAGGTGGCTGGAACTCTGGGTAGGAGCCATTCAACTTAAAAGCATTTTATTGCTGATCACACTGATTGGAGATATATTAATAGAAAGCAAATTCATGAGTGGCTAGCTTGTCTGTCATTCCCTGCTTCTCCAAATCTGCTTCCCAACATACATACAGACTGTTGCTAAGCAGCCAATAGAGTGTAGTAAAGCTGCTAGTGTGGCTTTTAGTGATTGCAGTGAGAAATTGTCAGAAACAGTATCACAGCAATTCCCTGAGTTTCTGCACATAGGAATTCTGTCTGGGTATTCCTACACCTGATTAGAATTACAAACAGAATCATGGGCTCTGTTGTCTAACCTTGTTGTCTTCCTCATGCTCCTGTGCTCAGCCCTACTATTTTTCATCTATTAGAGCAGTCTTGTCTAAACTAGGGGCTCTCCAGATTTGTGGGCCAACTTCAGAATTTCCTAACCAACATGGCTACACATTTGGAAAGTGCCAAGTTTGGGGCAGATTACTTTGAAGAGTGAATATCTGCAAGAGAGAGAGACAATACATCTCTGCTGCATAAGTTCCATCTCTTCAAAATGTGGTGGGAATAGACTTCAGATAGATTCAAATGTTATGTGTCAACTCAGTGGTTCATGATAAACTACTTCTGAAACTGAAATCCTACGGCATCTCTGGACCCCTTCATGACTGGATAACTGTGTTCCTGTCAAACAGACAACAAGTGGTCAAAATAGGGAGTGCCCTATCAAATCCCGTACCTGTTAACAGCGGTGTTCCCCAAGGCAGCATACTAGGACCAACACTCTCTATACTTTATATAAATGACCTTTGCGATCACATTACAAGCGACTGTGTTCTCTTCGCCGATGATGTAAAACTCTTCAACACCACCGACAACACTGCTACCCTCCAAAAAAACCTTGACTTTGTGCCAGAATGGTCAAACATCTGGCAACTCCAAATCTCAACCAACAAATGCTCTGTCCTACACATTGGCAAAAAAAATCAGAACACCAAATACAAGCTGAACAGACAAGACCTTGCAGACGACCCTCACCCTGTCAAAGACCTTGGAATACTCATCTCAAATGACCTAAGTGCCAAAGCCCACTGCAACAACATCGCCAAAAAGGCTTCAAGAACTGTTAACCTAATCTTACGTAGCTTCTTCTCCGGTAATATCACACTACTAACCAGAGCATACAAAACATTCGCCAGACCAATCCTTGAATACAGCTCATCTGTCTGGAACCCACACCGCATATCAGACATAAATACATTAGAAAGTGTCCAGAGATACTTTACAAGAAGAGTCCTCCACTCCTCTACTCGCAACAGAATACCTTACGCAACCAGACTTGAAATCCTGGGCTTAGAAAGCTTAGAACTACGTCGCCTTCGGCACGACCTAAGCATAGCTCATAAAATTATCTGCTACAACTATCCTGTCAATGACTATCCTGTCAATGACTACTTCAGCTTCAACCACAACAATACACGAGCACACAACAGATACAAACTCAAAGTGAACCGCTCCAAACTTGACTGTAGAAAATACGACTTTAGCAACAGAGTGGTAAATGCCTGGAACTCACTACCTGACATTGTGGTTTCGTCACCAAACCCCCAAAAGTTTACCCTTAGACCAGTGTTTCTCAACCTTGGCAGTTTGAAGATGTGTGGACTTCAACTCCCAGAATTCCTCAGCCAGCAACGCTGGCTGGGGAATTCTGGGAGTTGAAGTTCACACATCTTCAAACTGCCAAGGTTGAGAAACACTGCCTTAGACTGTCCACTGTTGACCTCACCCGATTCCTAAGAGGTCAGTAAGGGGCGTGCATAAGTGCACCAGTGTGCCTACCGTCCGTGTCCTAATGTTCCCTCTTATCAGTACTCATCTTATGTATATAAACAATGTTATATCTATGTATATTACCAACACGTACTTGACAAAAATAAATAAATAAATAAAAAATAAAAATATGTTTCATTGATATCTATACTTGCCTTAATCACCTTAATTTTAGGGTTATTCAGGCTCAAGTCTAGCATGGTTGCCTCTGACTCTCTTATTTTAGTTTTTTTTTAACAGCCAAAGAAGAATCATTATAAAATTAGAAATCTAATATTTCAAGTAGTCCTCACTTAGTAACCACAGTTGAGTCTGGAACTTCTGTCATAAGCCATTGTGATAATTAAATGGATTTACCACATGACCTGACTCGAGTTTACGGCTATTTTATGATGGTCACTGCAGTCGTTAAGTAAATCACATGGTTCTTAAGTAAATCACATGGTCATTTAGCAAATCCACTCTCCCAAATGGGCACTTTTTTTTGTCAGAAACCTGCAAAGAACACCAGAAACTGGTGAAAAATGTCACAAATTGCAGTCATGTGACTGCAAGATGCTCCCCCCCACCATTGTAAACATTACCTAGTTGCCAAGTGCCTGAAATGTAATCATGTAATCATGGGGTATGTACGTGGTTAGCAGTTGTAACTTTGAGGATTAGTCACAAGTGTCTTTTGAGAGTTGGTCATAACTTTGAATGGTCATTAAATGAATACTATCTGTACATCATGGAGAAGTACAAATATACATTGCAGAATGTATAAACCTATTTACTGTTGAAAAGTATCTCCTGATACTGATGAAAATGCTATCTCCTGAAAGCCCGAAGATCATCCTAACAAGAGACATAAAATCGTCACCAGAGCCACAATAAAATATTTGCATTTTAAAGCTTTTTAAAAAAAGCTGATGAAACAAAGCATGTTTATTTTTTTAGCATTGTGTTTGCGTGTTTAGCATTTTTTATCATTATTTTATTTCTTACCAGTGCTTAAGGTAAAGGTAAAGGTTCCCCTCGCACATATGTGCTAGTCGTTCCCAACTCTAAGGGGCGGTGCTCATCTCCGCTTCAAAGCCGAAGAGCCAGCTCTGTCTGAAGACGTCTCCGTGGTCATGTGACCGGCCTGGAACCAAAGATGGTATCTATTTTTCTACTTGCATTTTTTATGTGCTTTCGAACTGCTAGGTTGGCAGAAGCTGGGAGAAGTAACGGGAGCTCACCCCGTTACGCAGCACTAGGGATTCAAACCGCTGAACTGCCGACCTTTCGATTGACAAGCGCAGCGTCTTAGCCACCGAGTCACCGCGTCCCCAGTGCTTAATTGGGTTCAATTTTCTTAGGAAGAAAGTCAAAGCAAGCCAAAGTTATTCTATGATATTTGAGTTCATTTAGAGATAAGAGAGGGTTAGCATTACATGAGTAAATACAGGAGTTACAGGTTAAAAACATCAATACATTTCTTAAAATCTACTACATCCTAATCCCAAATGTTATTATAGACCCCAAATACAGCTTTTATCCTTTTTAATGTCTGATTCTAACTGCCAGGTTTTTTTTTAGAAAGCACAAACATAAATCATGGCATATTCAGAGATGAGTTAATGAGGAGAATTATTTTTCCTTTATATATTTTCAAACTATTCAGTAGGCCAGCTGTTCAGATTAATCTTTCTAACGAAAAGAAGGAACTGACTGGCCAATTTTGCTAGAAAGATTTGGACAGGCTTAATCCTACTGACTGTCTCATTTTATTCTGAGTTTCACAATAATACATTTTGAAGTGTGCAAAGAATAGCCTAGATGAATTTCCCAAAGAGTGTTTAACCCAGTGTTTCTCAACCTTTGTCACTTTAAGATATGTGGACTTCAGCTCCTAGAAATTCCTCAATATAGCACTAGCACTAGCATTTAGACTTATATACTGCTTCATAGTGCTTTTACAGCCTTCTCTAAGCGGTTTTACAGAATCAGCATATTGCCCCCAACAATCTGGGTCCTCATTTTACCAACCTCGGAAGGATGGAAGGCTGAGTCAACCCTGAGCCGGTGGGACTTGAACTGCCAAACTGCTGGCAATCAGCAGTCAGCAGAAGTAGCTTGCAGTACTGCACTCTGACCACTGCGCCACCATGGAGAATACTGGCTGGAGAATTCTGGGTGTTGAATCCATGCATCTTAAAATTACCCAAGTTGAAAAATATTTGTCTAGATGAATTTATCTCTAATCTGAGAAAAGGAAAGAAAGAAAAATACATATAAAAGGTAGAAGCAAGGACCAATGTAACCTGGGCTATTTTGGGAATCTCAGATCAGGCACACAAACCTGCTCAGATTATTCAGCACACTGTTATGGGATTACAATCTGGCTGCAATATTCAGAACCAAATGAAATTCGTGGACCCTTTCTTCATAGGCAACCTCAAGTAAAGTACATTGACTGCACTGCAGCCACCCAAAGTTGGAATCAAATTGCCAAGGCTGGATCTTAACTTTGGCAGACAGAGATGCCACTGATATAATAGATCAAATCTATTGAATAGATCAAATTCCCTCTTTTTACTATAGCATGCAATATTGCTACTTTGAAAACAGATCGAGGGAAAGCCATATTTATTTGTGAGATTTATATACCGTCTCACAGTGCAAGAACTCTCTAAGCGGTTTACACCAGTAAGCAATGTATATTTATATTGCCCCCAACAATCTGGGTCCTCATTTTACCTACCTCGGAGGGATGGAAGGCTGAGTCAACCTTGAGCCGGTGAGATTTGAACCGCTGACCTGCGGATCACAGTCAGCTAAAGTCGCCTGCAGTATTGCTTCTAACCGCTGCGCCACCTCTATTGGACTAAGTCTCCCTAAGGACAAAAAATATATGAGCATCAGATTCTATTTCATTTCTGTTATTACTTCACTGAATGCGTTATTTCACTTCTTAAAAGGAAAGGATTGGGTTTTGAGAAAGAGGGAGGTACAAAAGACCCCATTATTCCAGCAAATTAGAGATACACATTTATCAGGGAAAAACTGAGAGAAGATGCTAAATTTAATGATAGTTTGTCAATGTATATTTAACTATAAAATTAGATAGCAGTCAAGTGTATTTGTTGCACCTGGAACAGGGTGGGTTCCTCCCGGTTTGGACCAGTTCTATAGAACCGGTAGTGACCCGCTGGTGACATCATGATGACATCACTGACCCGGTTCAGTCGGTGCTGGTCCGTGGATGCCGCCATCTTTTTTTATTTTTTTAAATTTTTTGAATTTTTTTTCCTTTTAAGCATGCGCAGAAGCCGAGTTCCGGCACTCTGCAGGCGTTCGCCATCTGTTTTTCGGCTTTGTTTTTTTGCCACAAGGTGCAGGAGGAAGCGAACTGGCAGCGAGGTAAGTTAGAACCCACCCCTGACCTGGAACAATACCCCCTTACTGTTAGGTGAATAGCAACATGGTTGAGATGCAAAGTGACAAGCCATGACACAAAACTGTAATGCAGGCTGATCTCTGCAGTAGAAAATAGTTTAAAAATGGAGACTTTGGAAGTGTGGAAACTTTGGACTGAGGATCTACGTACTTTTGAAAGGCATGGCGAGGTTTATACTTTGCTTTGGAAATCTTTGTTGTCTTGTTTTAAAAGATCTCAGCAGTCATTAAGTTAGTAGTCTCTATAATACCAATTCGAGATTTGGATATTTTGATAAAATGAGTAAAACAGACACTGCCAGATTTTGTTTGTATTCCTCCTGCCAAGGAAGGCCTACAGGTTACAAGAGCCAAGAACCTAGTCAACAATTTTATTCTTTTTTGGGCAAGAACAGAAAAGACACAGGAAATTCCCGACTCCACCTAGATATAATTAAGTTCAATGTTGCTACCAGACAAAAATTTATATTGACACAATCCATATCAGGCTTTTCCTCCAGGATAAGCTGAGACACTGTGGCCCAGTTTGCTTGATACTCTTTACCGCTTGGGGTGGCTTAAGTGTGTTGAGCAAGCTCCAAAATCAAGTTAAGCAGATTTGCTATTTAACCCAGAAATAATTAGATCTAGCCCTAAACAACTCCCGTCATCTCCTGTCATTCAAACTACTCACTGGAGATGATGTCCATAATGGGAAATTTCAGAGAGACCCTGCAAAAATGGCAATTTTTTAATGATTGGTCATACAGTCAGCCAGTTGCTTATGCTGGAGTTGGCATTTCTGTCCACCTCTTAAGTCCTTCCCAAGAACCTGGAATAGGCTGATGTTGTTTAATAATATTAGAGTTATCATCGCAGGATGTAAGCTGTTCCAAGTAAAGCTAGCTTTTGCAATTGACTGATGGTGATTTTGTCAATGCCCATGGTGTTCAAGTGGTGCTCCAGATGTTTTGGGATTGCACCGGGGTGAGTTCCTCCCGGTTCGGACCGGTTTGCCCGAACCAATAGCGACCCGCTGGTGATGTCATGATGACATCACTGAACCAAATCGGTCAGTGCCGGTCCGTGGGCACTGCCATCTTTTTAAAAAAAAAATTAAGAATTTTTAAAAGAATTTTTTTAAAATTTTTCCTTCTGAGCATGTGCAGAAGCTGAGTTCCGGCACTGTGCATGCGGTCACCATCTTTTTTTGACTTTAAAAAAAATTCGCATTTTTTGTTACTGCGCATGCACGCGTGGCGTGCCCACATGGTGCGGGAGGGAGAGAACCGGCAACGAGGTAAGTTGGAACACATCCCTGGATTGCACCCAAGGCTCCTATCACTGTTGCTACTATTTTTGTTTTCTTTTGCTACAGTCTTTGTAGCAATGGGGATTTTTTATGTGATCTTTTTTTCAGTTTTTTCTCTTCTCTTCTGTTGTCTCCATGTTCTGTCACATTCATTGTCCATATTATTTTGCCTTTCTTACTGACAGCTGTTAATGTCTGGGGTGTTATATGGCAGGTGCTTGTCTGTTTGAATTCTAATATCCCAGAACATTTTGGCTTCTTCATTTTCTATTAATTTATCTGTGATCCTACCAGTTCTTACTTTCAGGCAAGTATATTTCTTGTAGATATTCTAGTGTACCATTGTTGCTATTTTGTCAGCTTTATACAGTTCCACATGTTGAAGTACCACATTATTGCTTCTATTCTGTTATTACTCTTGTGCTTGCAACCAGAAAACTACTGTAGTACATATTTAATATTTAAATAGGTAATTTTAGATAAAAACATTTTCTTAGATGGTTGCACATGTGCATTATTGTCATAATTTGATTTGCCAGTTTTGATTAGCATATGACCCCAACCATTGTGCTTTGTGAAGCATGTTTATACTTAGCATATGGTGTGAATCTAACAAAAAATGGCTTGCTCAATAAATTGTGATTAAGCAAATCACCAAGTACATGGTCAGTGAGCTTGTTGTTGTTTTGCTTTAAATTCAGACAATATTGTATATCTAAACAAATTCTTATATCTGAATGTCAAACCTAGCAGAGATCAATTAAATTGACAAAGCAGTGCTTTTAAAGAAAAGTTCTATTTTCATCAGGTTACTTGACTGTCCTGTGAATTGTCAAAATTTAAGAGTTTATTTATTTATTTATTTTATTTTATTTTATTTTAGTGTTCTTATATGCCACCCTACTCCCTGGGGACTCAAGAACCTGAGAACCTGTTGTGAGTTAAATAATTAATTTTTTAACACTCTGCATGCAGTGAGCATACCCACACCCCCAAGAGATCACTGGACTGAGCGGAGGTGGGTTCTGGTTTTCTTCGCTGTCGGTTCGTTCCTTGATGCGCTGCGTGCGCGTGCATGCACAGTGCCAAAAACCCAGCTTCTGTGCATGCGCAGAAGCAAAAAACAAGATGACGCCGCCTATGGCGCCGCCGAGAGAACCAGTTCAGGGGTGTGGCAGGCCTGGGTCGCTGCTGGTTCCAGCAACCCAGGCCGCCAAGTTACTACCAGTTCCATAGAACTGGTCCAAACCGGGAGGAACCCACCTCTGGGACTGGGTCATGGATCTTTAATAATGGTTCATGGCTTTCCAGTTTTCAACTGTGTGCTATATACATATACATATAGCCACAATCGTACCTAGTAGGTTATTATTATGTGGCCAAGTATCTCCATTTCATGCAAAACACTGATGTTTCTATGTCAATTGATGCAAGGAAGGAAGCCTGTCTCTGAGGAATAATTTACAGATATTAATGGGAAAGGTATCAGCTGCTCGAAGAACACCAATAATATTCATAATTAAAACTATAGTCCCCAGGGTATTTCTCTTTTATGAGCTTCTCTGAATCTGGATCTTTATTTCCTCTATCCAGGGAGACATCCCTTCTTGCACCTGCAAGATGCAAGAAGTTAATGTCCCCCACCCTCATAATGCCCAAGATATTTCAGTTTCAAATTTAAAATTGTATGAGGTGCTCAGATCAATATTTTTCTGTGCCTTGGTAATAGGGCCATTTTATTATAAGTGGAACACACCCGGTTCACCTCTGTAGAAATCCAGGCCATGGATGGGAGGGGTTAGACTCAATCTAACACAAAGATGGGTATCATGATGCTTGCAGTTGACCCCTTAACACTTGGATGTGGTAAAAAGGGGTTAGGGGTTAGGAACTAGGGGTTAGGAAAGCCACACTGAGGATTCCCATTAAAAGGTATCTCTCTATCTTTTAAAATGCAATTGGAAGCAAAATCTCCTCATTCTTATATCCAAGAATATAGCATGGATTGGACCATGCTATATTCTTAGATATACGCACCAAAGACAAATTCCTTGTGTGTCCAATCACACTTGGCCAATAAAAATAAAGAATTCTATATACTGTATGCTATTTTAAATATAAGTTTGTTATCAATCAGTGCTGAAACAATATCCTGATATCCTCTTGTGCTTTTTGTACTATCTCCTCCCTCCAAACTTTCAACACTCAACTATGTGAACTTTTTCTTGGTTTCAGACCTCATAATTGCCTTTTATAAGAGCCATATAACAGCCATACAAGAGTATATTTGGAAGAGTTAGCGGTAAAAGGAAATCAGGCTGCTGAAGAACACAGTGGTAGACACCATCAAAGCTGACACTAGCTGGAACATAGTACTCAAAGAAGTAGTGTAAAATTGGAAGATATGGAGAGACCTGGCCCATAGAATCACCAAGAGTCGGACATGACTGAATGGATAGCATCATCATCATCAGGAGCCATGTCTCTTATACCCGATTTTCATTGTGCTACACACTTGAAGTTGATTTCCATTCTTCCCACTGCTGAGTTCCATGTTGTAGTCTTCAGAATGATAGATCTCATTCCTACCCACAAGCTTGATTATGACAGAGTCTTCTGGTTGTGACTGAGTGTAGGTATGAACCAGCGGCGGGTTGCTTCCTTACCGGTGCCGGTGCACTGCATGCACATCTCCACGCTTCGGGCGTGCGCACACTTGCTTTGGGCGCGCGCACACTCACTACGCGTGCGCGCCCCTCGCGTGATTTTGCTTCTGCGCATACACGGAAGCAAAATTGCACCAAAATCTCACGAGGGGACGCACGCGTGTGCGAGATTTCAGCGCGATTTTGCTTCCACGCATGCGCAGAAGCAAAATTGCCCAAAAATTCACAGAAAAAAATGGCAACATGCGCGATGGACCGGCAGAGAGGGCTCCGGAGCGGTCACGCGCAAATTGCGCAATCAGCTGCTCCCTACTGGAGCTGTGCACTGGACAGCTCCGGCAGGAACCCACCTCTGATATGAACTGCACCTCTTAGTAGTTCCTCTCAGTTTAACCATTGGATGGCCATAGATTCCCCATTCTGGCACAGCGGAATATTCTTCCTTTTAGTCGTGGGAGTGTCAGGATTCTTCTATCATCAAAAACCCATCGCTTCTACTTATCTTAATGTATAATGTGAAGTATAGTGGCTGGAAAAGCAAGAGGAGAGGAGTGGGAACTGGGTGTTTTGAGTCCTAGTTCTCTCAAAATTCCAAAAAATGGGATTGGGGGGGGGGGAAGTAGGACTTTTGCTGTTACTTCTCTGATTTCTGTGTGATGAAAAACGTGATAGCAAAGAGCCACTCTCACCCTTTCTCCTGTTCTCCATGGATTGTGGGAGGGAAGAAAAAGAGAAATGAATCTGCTGCATTTGCCCTGGCACCAAAAAGATCTCCTTTCCCATTGAAGGTCCACTTAATGCTAACCACCACAAAGATGCTGTTCTCAAAGTTGACATTTCTCTCCCACCTTCCCCCACACATCATGGCTCAGGGTGCTACAGTGCCTAAGGGAATGGAAGTTGTTTTATACGTTCCTGGTTCACATGTGACAGTGATGTACTGGATGACCATTGTCATGTATCAAGGACTGTTAGGTAAGTTCAAGATAGGTCAGTTCAGAAAACAGACTGTCTAAAATTAAAACATTACTCAAAAAGCCAGACAATATTTTAGGAGCCGAGGTGGTGCAGTGGTTAAAAGCAGCACTGCAACCTTCAGCTGATTGCTAGTTCAGCAGTTCAGCTGTTCAAATCTCACCAGGCGGAAAGTTGACTCAGCCTTCCATCCTTCCGAGATAGGTAAAATGAGGACCCAGATTGTTGGGGGCAATATGCTGAACTCTGTAAACTGCTTAGAGAGGGCTGTAAAGCACTATGAAGCGGTATATAAGTCTAAGTGCTATTGCTACTTTAAGTCTATGCTTGCTGGAAAGAGGACGTGGTTTAAAAAGGACAAGTCCTTTGTCAGATGTCTGGTAATGCTAAGAAGAGGAGATGGAAGAGGGAACTGGTTCTCTTCTCTCTCCCTGCTAATACGCTTCTGTGGGAACAGAAGTGCTAGAAAATGACTTCTTTGGTACTGATGAATCTTCTGCTCTCAGACACTAAAAGGAAACATTTCCTATCTAGCCTCTCTCTTTGGCTAACATCTAAGTGCAGGTAGAACACAGTGGTGGGATTCAATTTTTTTTACTGCCGGTTCTGTGGGCGTGGCTTGGTGGGCGTGGCTTGGTGGGTGTGGCAGGGGAAGGATACTGTAAAATCTCATTCCCTCCCCACTCCAGGGGAAGGTTACTGCAAAATCCCCATTTCCTCCCAATCAGCTGGGACTCGGGAGGCAGAGAATAGATGGGGGTGGGGCCAGTCAGAGGTGGTATTTACCGGTTCTCCAAACTACTCAAAATTTCTGCTACCAGTTCTCCAGAACTGGTTAGAACCTGCTGAAATCCACCCCTGGTAGAACACCTATTTTGCTTTGCTGCTGAGATAGAATAGCAATCTGCATTGTGGTGAGCAGTTCTTTTTTCCTTTGCAATTTTTTTTAATTTTTTAACTCCTCATATATACATCAATACATATACCATAACATCTGATCAGGTATTAACCTAGATTTATACATTATCGTCAAATAAACAAATAATCTTACATATATCATTATCAATTTGTTCTTCTGTTTCCCTTATACCAGATCACATAACTCCTCTCTTTCTCACCTCCTTTCTTCTCCTCTACTTTCTTTCTCCTTCTCTCCCTTCTTCTTACTTCCTACTTCCCTCTTCTTCCTTCCTCTGACTTTCTCCTCCTCTTTCTCAACCTCTCCTGGTGAGCAGTTCTTTGAATTGGTAAATTTTGGGGCAACTCTTGGTATGGATAACGGCACTTTTGTGCTGCTGTATAGAAGATCTTTCAAGCTCAATTTGAAACCAGTTATTTCAAGTCAAGAGGAAATGTTCTGTTCTGATCTTATTGGAAGTCTTCTGACCTAGAGATCAACATGTCCTTTTTCCAGTGAAATCAAAACAATATCAAGCAACTTCCTTTGATGCTGAAGCAGCCAATTTCAAACATGAAATGTTTTGCAGGTCTCTAGGGCAAGAGCATAAATTTGCCTTCATTCGTGAGGACATAGAAGATAGTCTAGTGAGGTTCAATGTAATTAAGATGATGATGTGTACTCTCATTCTCCCATTCCAAATTTAACTTCACAGTAATCTGCCACATAAATTATGTACAGATTGGGAAAAATACCGTATTTTTTGGAGTATAAGACGCACCTAGATTTTAGAGGAGGAAAACAAGGAAAAAAGTATTCTGAACCAAATGGTGTAGTAATATATTATTTAATAAAACACCAGTGTAGCAGAATACTTTTTACAACCATGTACACTTTTTACAAACTTCAAACTTGACAGCTTTAAGACTTGTGGACTTCAACTCCCAGAATTCCTCCTCCAGTCATGCTAGCTCAGGAATGGGAGTTGAAGTCCACAATAGCAATAGCAATAGCAATAGCACTTTACTTATATACCGCTTCATAGTGCTTTACAGCCCTCTCTAAGCGGTTTACAGAGTTCAGCATATTGCCCCCAACAATCTGGGTCTTCATTTTACCCACCTCGGAAGGATGGAAGGCTGAGTCAACCTTGAGCCTAGTGAGATTTGAACAGCTGAACTGCTAAACTAGCAATCAGCTGAAGGTCGCAATGCTGCTTTTAACCACTGCGCTATCTCAGCTCCTGAGTTTGAAGACCCTTGCACCCTTAGCCCCTAACCCAGGGGTCTTCAAACTTGACAGCTTTAAGACTAGTGGACTTCAACTCCCAGAATTTCTCCTCCAGTCATGCTAGATGAGGTAATTAGAAGGCAAAAATACCCCAGTTTTTGCAAAAATGGCCTGTTTTTCGCTCATTTTTTTTTTGCAAAATCAGGGCATGCAGAGGGTGTGGGAAGCCTGCAGAGCACTCCTAGGGGGTGGGGGAAGGCAAAAACGGCCCAATTTTTGCAAAAAACGGCCCATTTTTCACTCTTTTTTTTTTGCAAAATCAGGGCATGCAGAGGGTTTGGGAAGCCTGCAGAGTACTCCTAAGGGGTGGGGGAAGGCAAAAAGGCCCCCATTTTTGCAAAAAACGGCCCGTTTTTCACTCTTACCATGAAGGACTTTTTTTTTGCAAAAACAGGGCATGCAGAGGGTTTGGGAAGCCTGCAGAGCACTCCTAGGGGGTGGGGGAAGGCAAAAACGCCCCCATTTTTCGCAAAAATAGGATGCGTGGCCAGGGCTTCGGGAGGCCAAAAACCGGCTGTATTCGATGTATAAGACTCACCGACATTTCTTTTGGGGGGCAAAAAGGTGCGTCTTATACTCCGAAAAAGACAGTAGATAAGCTTTTCTTTCTCTCTCCTAAAACACTAATCTTGGCTTTGGTATGAGGCAGAGCAATGAGAGTTCAGGACAGGAAAAATGAAGTATTTCTTTGCACTAGACATTGTTAAACTGTGGAATTTCTTACCACAAAACATGGCATGTTTTCTTGTTTTATCTCCTAAGTGCTGAACATTTGTATTGTATCATTATATTGCACGATTGTTTTAAAAGTAAATCAGAATTCCAGTAAGGTTGTACTCATTGCTATTGTACACCTATCATCTTTACTTCCGTAAACTGAGATCTGATCATATCTTTTAGGAGAAAGCTCCTAAATTAGAGTAGATGATAAGACGATCTCCATGAAAAAAAGGCATCTCTCCAGATCTTCTACCCCAGTGTAATAACAGCCTGCTATGTACCAACAGCAATGAACAGAGGCCGAGGCTAACAAAATCCATATCTTTCTCTCCCCCACAGCTTTTTCGTCTGAAAAACCTCTTTGATCATTCTCCTTCAGATGATGGCAGGCTGTTAGTATTGATTTTCTGCCTAAGCTGGGCTTTGCTTCAAACGTCCACTCTGAAATCTATCAGGCTGCTAAAGTACAGAAGTCAATGCATCCCTCTTGAAGGATGAATCTATCGGCACACAAAAGGGGGGGGTTAGTACTGAGGCTCTAACAAAACCACAACAGATCTCCATATGGTGCTTTGCAATTAAAAAAGAAGGCACTGGGTGGATTAATAATTTTTTGAGAGGTATTGGGGGGGGGAAGGGGAGGTGCGGGCTGTGGCAAGATAATGAGTGAGGTGGAGACAGAAGTGGTGTTCGGCCATACACAAAGTAGAACCTTTTTCCTTTCAGTCTTTCATTTCCGGGTCACCGGTTTCAATCTAACCCAGGTCGATTGTGAACAAAAATCATTTTCCTCTGATGGCTGCTTGCTGACCTATGTGAAATGAAATGGTCAAGTCAGCCACCTTCTCGGTTGTCAACTGTCCCCATAAGCAAATCCAGGGATCGTTAGAAATCACAATCATGTGGCGGAGCACAGGGGTCATTTAACTCAATCCTCCCAAGCCAAAGGAGGACTTGCTAGGCCACATCACATGCGATGGGGTCTTGTTCTTCATACTTAGGAAGACATCCAAAGGGTCTTCATGCTTAGGAGGTATGTGTTCTTCATACTTAGGATGTTCTTCATATTTAGGAAGACATCCAAAGGGTCTTGAGGGAATCATGCAGCAGTTGAGAGCGAGATGATATCCAGTAGCATCTGCAGGATTTTCTGCTTTTGTCAGCAGCAATGAGGAAAGCAGTGTTGCAGCATTACGTGGAAAGCTGTGTCACTTTTGTACACGTATGAACCATCATGATGCACATACAAGAGGAACAACCCTTGCATTGGGAGGCCATGCTTCTATCAGTCTCACTCTTTTCCCCATTCCTCTGGACTCTTCTGATGACATGAGTTTATTTTCCTTTTTAAAATCAAACCCCATGTTGTGTGGAATGGGATAAATATGTACAAAACACAGCCTGGATCCTAATGATTAAACTGAAAATAGGCTGGCCTTATAAAACAAGGCAGCTGTACTTAGCCACTCTTTAATTAGAAATGCAAGCATGCATTTATGGTATGTTTATAGGGCACATGCTGTTTCTGAATTTTCAGGAGACACGTATGCCCAGACTCAGGTTTTTCCTACTTCCACTCACTATGGCATGAACGTGCCTGGCAATATTTCTTCTGCAATATCTTCCTCTGATTGTCTGCTTCTCATCTCCTGCCTGTAACCTGAGGCATCTTATATCCTTATCTATTTCAGAGTTAAAGTTTTCCTCTTTAAGCAAGCAACTAGCTGTGCCATTTTTTAAACCACTGGTGCAATCTACTGAAGGTCACTAACCATTTGGGCTGTGTTGCAATTAATTAACCCTTAGAAGTAGGATTACCCAAGCAACTACTGACCATTTTAGGCTGGTGTGAGCATGCCCCCTCCTCTCTGGCCCAGGGGTGGGTTCCACTTACCTTCATCACCGGTTCGCATCGCAACGTTTCACGCAATTTCCCCCCGTGCAATTTCACTTCCGCGCATGCTCAGTAGCAGGATTCAGCCCGAAACACAGCTGAGGAGCTGATCAGCTGTGCTTCGAGCGAAGAAATAAAGGTCAGTATTAACCCGGGGTCAGGCGGGAGGGCTCTTTTTCATGCCGCGGAAGAGGAGAAGCCATCCAAACACGGAAAAATTCACCAAAAATTCCCCAAAAAGATGGCGGCGCCCACGGACTGGCACTGACCGAACCGGATCCATGATGCCATTGTTGCGTCACCAGTGGGTCGCTAACGGTTCAGGTGATCTGGTCCAAACCGGGAGGAACCCACCCCTGCTCTGGCCCATGCATGGTACTTCCAAAGTCACTCTCTGCTTTCCATAGTAGGGGAGTCCAGTCCGTCCATCCCCCCCCAACTCCCATTGCCTCCGGTAACTGCAATATGTATGAGATAATATCTGGCTTCAAGATCTGGATCAGTCTAAATAGCATCTAGCCAGCTGTGGCCGCAGAGCCACTGCCTGGTAAAAAGAGGAACAATTCTCTGCATACTTGTCAGCTAACATTCAACGGTTGTAGAACATAAGTTATCTGTTTTTAGGTTTACTGCTAAATATGTAGCCAAAGGAACCCGTAAATTTCATTATTGGTCAGAACTTGATCTGGTTCTAGCACAAGTGTTTCAGTACATTTCCACCCTGGTGTGTGCACTCAAAAGGAGCCTTGTGATTAGTTGATTGTCAGGTTTATTTTGGACACGAAGCACTCAAACATTGTTGAAAAAAGATGACAAATATCAGCCCTTTGAGCATACCTGTTCAAAATACTTGAGCCAAACCAGGGGCGGGTTCTAACTTACCTCGCTACCGGTTCGCTTCCTCCCATGCAGCGTGGGCATGCCTCATGGGCACGTGCGCAGACATGCACAGTGCTGAAAAATCTGAAAAAATATTTTTTTTAAAAAAAAGCCAAAAACAAATTGGTGACCACATGCACAGTGCCAGAAACTCGGCTTCTGCGCATGCTCAGAAGAAAAAAAAATTCAAAAAAATAAAATAAAAAACATTAAAAAAAAGATGGTGGCGCCCACAGACCGGCACCGACTGAACTGGGTCTGTGATGTCATCGTGACATCACCAGCGGGTCGCTACCAGTTCAGGTGAACCAGTCCAAACCGGTCCGAACCCACTCCTGAGCCAAACTGAAGTGAGTTTTGACAGATGGCTAAACATCTAAACATCTAGCTATCCATTAAAACTGGTTTCTTCCCCCAGCCATGTAGAAGAATAATTCTGAATATTTTCCATTTGGCTAGTGATTATTTTTTTGTGTGGAAAAAGGATAACAAAGTAAGGAGTATTCATAAGTCCCTGACCGTTAAGGCACTCAATAAACGGTAAATAAAGGCAGCACAATTTATTAATGCTGTGTCCATTTCAGCATTATTTTTTTCTGTTGGCTCAAGGACATGTGAATAGCACTTTGAGTCAGCAATGGGGAAAAGCCTCAGGAAATACTTTAATTAGCTTTGACTGATGAATTAATTGCCCTTTGAACGAGAATGGGTATTCACATCTTGTTTTATTGACAGATATCACATGGTCTCAGAAATCCAGATAAGCAGAATGTCGTACCATATTCATTTCCGGGGGTTGACCAGAGAACTGTCTGTGATCCAAAGAACCATACTTGTTTCACACATGACAGGCTTGTTTCTTGAACGTCTTCCCACCCAGGCCTGCTGGCAATTCATTTCTCCAAATGCAATAGACATTCCAAAGCAGCTGGCGATATTGCATGTAGGAATCTGCCGCGTGAAGTGCAGGAAAAAAAATTTGTGCGAACATGCTCAAATCTTGGCTACGTTCCTAGCTACTAACCTCTGAAATTCTGAAAACTGTCATCTTTTTTTTGACATACCAGAAAATTATGCAAGCCTTTGGAATCTACGTGTTTCTGAGAGATAGTATAAAAAATAGATATTGTAGCTGAGATTTCCAAAATTATTGAATCATTTGGTATTTTCTAGTGTCTCGAACCCATAGAAAAATACTCTTTCTATTACTTATATCACTATGAAAACCTAAAAAATAAAAGAATAGAATAAGAATTTTGCTGAATCAGGTCAAAAGCTTAATCCAGCACTGTGTTCTTATAGCAGTCAACCAGATGCAGAATATCTGGATAAACTGACAATTGAGAAGTAAGTGCAATTATATTAAGAGCTGCATACTGTCTTTGATACTGAGATAATACACCACCACCATTATTAATGATCATTGCTAGCCTTATCCTTCATAGATTTGTTCAATCCCTTTCAAGAATGGTCAACTTTGCACTAGTATTAATGCCACTGCAGCTGCCTAGCTTAAACTGAGCTGGTAATTTAACACGTCTAAGGAATAAATGTTCCTTAGATGACTGGTTGAATTTGATGGATAATTATTTTTCTGAGTACAGGCCAACCTCGACTTACAACAGTTCATTTAGTGACCGTTCAAAGTTACAATGGCACTGAAAAAAGTGACTTATGACCGTTTTTCACACTTACAACCTTTGTAGCATCCCCATGATCGTGTGATCAAAATTCAGATGCTTGGTAACTGACTCATACTTACGACCGTTGCTGTGTCCCAAGGTCACGTGATCCCCTTTTGCAGCCTTCTAACAAGCAAAGTCAATGGAGATGCCAGATTCACTTAACAACCATGTAGCTAACTTATCAGCTGCAGTGATTCACTTAACAACTGTGGCAAGAAAGGTCGTAAAATGGAGCAAAACTCACTCAACAAATGTCTCACTTAACAACAGAAATATTGGGCTCAATTGTGTAGTAAGTCGAAGACTACCTCTATATTTGGACATCTGAAAAATAATGTGGATTCCCATTTGGTCAATTCTGCCCTGACTATTTGCTGCAGCAACTAGTGGATTATGGCAGACCTCACTTGGCTTTGACAGCAGTGGAACAGGGAGATGTTCCACATCTTGTTAGGCCATGCCATACAATTTAGGTTAATCCTCATGAATTCAAAAGCAGGTTCCACCAGTTCAGACCATCAAAGTGGAACCACATTTCAAGACTTCCCTGATTTTGTCAGCTGTTACATGGAGCAGTAAGTGAGAATTCAAATTGTTTAAAACCTCCTGTATTTTAAGGAGGGGGGAAAAAGCATTATTTATTAAAGTTTGTTGCAAAATCAAAACCAGAAGCAAACACTGATTCAGCTGGATTCAATAACTTCTTTATAAACATAATAATATATATATATTTATAATACCATTAGCAGAGTTCTTCTTCAATGTAGTTACAGATAGCAGAGAACAGTTAGTTTCATTTCAGCAGAGTTCAGAGTGGAAGAGTACAGAGTGGAGACTGGAGCCACACCCAGCCTTAAGCTTACGTTTCGATTCTCTGCACAGACTCAGAAGTGGTTACTGGTAGCTCCTATTGGCTGATTCAGTTGCTATGCCTATTCATTGGCTGACCTTGTTACCACTGGCTCTCCCAGTCATGAATATTCTAACATTATCATCATTTGTCCTCCAATGATAATGGAGGATTTTTAGTATTATATCTTTACCATGAAAAATAGCTAAACAAGTAACACATCTATTACTTGAACCTAGTGCTTCAGAAATAATTTTTTAAACCTCTTGTCAGAAGGAAATGCTATTCTATACAGAAACAGATCCAAATTTCTTGTACATGTGTAATGGATGGAGGATGATTTGAGAGATTCAAAGTTTCACAGTCACGACCATGGTCAGTTGGATTCTGCACCTAAACGGAAGTGGCTTGTTTGCTTTCTGGTTGTGAAATTGCACTGGGACTTTTCTTTAAGAGAATTCTGCATTTTCTGCATCTCAATACCTCTCTTCTTCTACTTCAATTAGAAAAAAAACCAATTAAATAGTAAGAGAGAAAAATAAGTCATTGTAAAGAGAAGCCATTTTAATTCAGTACAAGTTGATTTAATAATGGATGTTATTTACCAAAAACAGATTCTGATTGACTGATCATTGGTTGTCTGTGTGTATTCATTCCTAACAATAAGAGTAGACTGACAGTGGAACCAATTCCCCAGAGAGATGGTAGGCTACCCTTCATTACAGCTGTTTGAAGGAAAGCTAGACAACCATCTGTTCCAGGGGTACTTTAGTTTGGATTCTGCACCAAACAGGGGATTGCATTCGTTAGCCCATATGACTTCATCTATCATCATCATCATCATCATCATCATCATCATCATCATCATCATCATCATCATCATCATCATCATCATCCTAATTAGATTCACAGTCTAAGACTTGATTGATTTAAGAATTATTAAGGTAGAGTTTGAGAAAATAGGCAATTCCAAGCACATTGTAAAATTAGGGTGTTCAAATTCAAAATTTTCAAATATTAAGGGAATTGTTTAGGTACTGCTCCAAGGGCTCTAATCATCATTGGCATAACAACAGACTTTTTCCCCATAAGTGTTCAACTTTGATCTGCAAGTCTGTGCCTTGAAAGGTATTTTGCCATTTTTCCCCAATTGCTTTTTCTCAAGCCTAGCATCACCCAGAACGGCAACATCAATGAACTCGATTTTTGTCTTTTCAATAACTTTATATCAGGCATATTATGAACAAGATGCCTATCTGTTTCATCTTAAAGTCCTATAAGATCTTAACTCACTCATTTTCCAAAACCTTCTCAACTTGATGGTGCCAGTAGTTCTTGCTACATTCAAATCCAAACCTCTAGCAAAGTTTCCAATAAATAATTTTGGCATCTCAATATTGACGCTGTTTACGATCAATCTGAAATTTTGCTGCAGCCATTGATCAAATGGTCAATTGTTTCATCTTTTTCACTCTAGATGGGACATTTACTCTTGTTTGTTACTTGCTGAATTTTCCCTTTCATTCAATTAGCTGGCAAAGCTTGTTCTTCAGCTGCTAAATTAAAACCTTCAGTTTCTTTAACACTCCTGATCTTAAGGAGCTCCATGTGGGTATTTTTAAAAATAATTTTCTTCTATATTCTTCAAATATTGACCACATACTGGCTTATTCTTACAATTAACAAGTCGGTTTTTGATTGCTTCTTTTCTATAGTCAGCCATCACCTTTGTTGTGTTCAAAATCTTTCCTTGATTGACTTCCTTCAATAAGGATTATTCACTTTTTCTGATGTAGTCATTCAACCCATTTATTTATTTATTTATTTATTTATTTATTTATTTATTTATTTATTTATTTATTTATTTATTTATTTATTTATTTATTTATTTATTTATTTATTTATTCATTCATTCATTCATTCATTTATTTATTTATTTATTTATTTATTTATTTATTTATTTATTTATTTATTTATTTATTTATTTATTTATTTTGTGAGATTTATATACCACCTCACAGTGCAAGCACTCTCTAAGCGGTTTACACCAGTAAGCAATGTATATTTATATTGCCCCCAACAATCTGGGTCCTCATTTTACCTACCTCGGAAGGATGGAAGGCTGAGTCAACCTTGAGCCGGTGAGATTTGAACCGCTGACCTACAGATCAGTGTCAGCTAAAGTGGCCTGCAGTACCTGCCTCTAACCGCTGCGCCACCTCGGCTCTATAACCTATGCTTATCTTTCTCCACAGTTTGTTTCATCTGCAGGAGTCCTCTGCTCCCTTTAGCTCTTGGCAAATACAGCTGATCAGTATCACTTTTTGAGTTTGGAGCAGGGTGCATTGGCACTAATTTTCTTCGTTTCTGATCTAAATTATCAAGTTCCATCTGGGTTCAGTCAACTAGTCTTGCTGTATTTTGTATAACAGGGGCTGCCAGGTACTGATTACTTCAGTGATATTTTCACCATGTAGCTTATTATTTAGGTGAGGATTATGAGGATGAGGATTCTGCCTGACTTCAACGAATCATGAGTAAAAACATTTTAGAAAGTTAAAAAAATAAAACATTACAAATGGCAAAGATGACAAGAATCAGATAGGAATGAAAAAAGAAAATCCCACACAATCTAAGAGGCCTTCACTCACCCCAGTAGAGTGTAGGCCTATCCAGATCTCAGTAGAAACCTCATTTCAGAAGATATGTACCACCACAGAGAAGGCACAATACAAGCATGAGCTGCAAGACTAGGAAGACTCCCAATTTATACACCACTCTTTTGAATGTGGAAATGGAACCTCATCTAGGACCAGAGAGGGAAAATCTTCATGTCTGGGTGTCCTGAACACCCACAGCCTTAGTTGGATTGAGACAGAACCCCCCCCCCCTTCAAATCCATTCAGTGTCCAGGCACTGGGACAGAACCTGAAATGTTTATAGTTGTCATTTCAGACAGATCTCCCCACCCCAATCTCCATTCAATTAATTGATGGATTGTTCAGGGCCATGCAATTCAACGCCAGCAGGACTTAATGACAGTGAATTTTTAGGGGGAGATTGCATTTGTCCCTGCCTTTTCTCCTATTCTTTATTTAACGTTATATTCAAAGATCACAAGATAAAAGCTACTCATGCGTTTGAGGGATGTACTCAAGGTGTACTATCAAGGCAATTTTGGATGTTCCTTCTTGCTAATTATCTATTTTTAAGACCAAATTTGTAATCCTCCCATTAACAATTGATTATAATCACGATGACTCTGGTGGGAACAATAAGCTACTTGGTCTAATCAGCAGCTGTATCTTCACCTCTGTCGTTCATTATCATATGAATCCACCATAATAAGTGATTCCTTTGGGGTGACTGCCTCTTTGTAAGACTGCTGGCCAGTCCATCACAAAACAGGCAAAGACCAGAAACCATATTTGTACACTTAGAGTGTGGTCTATGCTTTCCTTTTTTAAAAAACTGTGTGGAAAAAGGGACAAAGGAGCTTATCATATTCATAGATATGCACATATAATACCTAGGCATCTTTGATTGCCCCAGTTGGGAAGATCTTTGAATAATTTGTTATTATCTTCATATAATAATGTGAATTATGTACACACTTAAAATGTTCACTTGGCATTTATGAGATCCTTTGATTAGTTTGTTACCTGTAGAAGCCTTAATGCCTTCTATGATTTTAATCTTTCCCTTATGCTAGAAATTGTAAAGCAATTTCTTCTCAATATGTTTAATTTGGCAAATATGAAGGTTGCTTTACATGTGGCATGTTTTAAGTGTTGTTTAGCTAAAAGTGTGGACTGATTATGCAGTAATGCAGATATGCCATAAAGGAACACAAGGAAATAATGTGATAGATTGTATGTGGTTTTATGGATCTGGCTTTTATGTTGAGGTATTGTTTATTGTTATTGTGAAGTTTTAATTGTGTAATGTGCCTAATATGTAAAATATGGTGGTATAGAAAGGTAGTTAAGTACTGATAAGCAGGTAAGTGAATAAATAAAAATAAATGTACTATTTGTTCCCTTATAGGTACACAGTGTTAATTCATATGTACATCAGGGCTTGCCTTCCATGGAATTACAAAAACGAGTCATTGTACGAGAAGGTTTATCACATCGAGAGCCACCTGTCATTAAATATCTGCTTTTAGTTTAATTTGCTGATTAAATTTGGAAAGAGAGGAATGGAGACTGGAGCTGTGCATTTAGAAGGAAGCAAATCTCATTGAATTAAATAGTTATATTTTAATCATAAGAGCGTATTTACAAATATTGTAAAAGCTTATTTATAAATACAAAAATACTTACATTCTTCTTTGCTCTTGATTGCAAAAAGCCCAAGGAAAGCAAAGCAAAGCAAAGCAAAGCAAAAGCAAAGCAAAGCAAAGCAAAGCAAAGCAAAGCAAAGCATAGCAAAGCAAAGCAAAGCAAAGCAAAGCAAAGCAAAGCAAAGCAAAACCTTAAGAATAATGTAAAAGAGAGAGAGAGAGAGAGAGAGAGAGAGAGAGAGAGAGAGAGAGAGAGAGAGAGAGAGAGAGAGAGAGAGAGATCAAGCATTATCTACTGCCTTATGGATTTCTACTCTAAGCTGTTCTCTTAGCATAACAAGAGCTATATTAAAGCAATTGTTAACCAGAGCAAAAGAGTTGTTTAAGCGAAGCATGTGCTTCAACTCCACAGGTTGATTAATCTTGTCACTGTTTTTTCCCCCTTTCAAAAACTTTTCACTGGAGGCTGAGGGGAGGGGAGATAGGAGAATAGCACCTCTGCTTTCCAGCCTGTCTCTGGGTCTGTCTTTCCTTCTGCCTGGGTTGGTCAACATAAAGCTGTTTTCTACAGCCAGGACCCTCACTGGCAAGTTAAATTTATTAAACAGATTGCGAGAACATGGGTCTGAGAAAGAAGACCTGGCTCCATCCCTTTGTTCTTAGATAGTGGTCACCTGCCAAAAAGCGCCATGGACCAACCAGGCTCCCTTCCTTCCCTCAATCTGACCTCAGCAAGCCTTTCTGATTGGCTCAGATCATGTTTGGGTTGTTGCTGGGGAAGACCCTCCCTTTCAGGGCTCTCCTCTCCTCTTTTCCAAAGAGCGGCCTGTGTATGTGCTTGTGTACTCCCTCTCCCATGCATGCATATATGTGTTTGTGTTTCAGGAAGGGAGAGAAAACTCACCCCATTAAAAATGTAAGGGGGGGGGGAATAGTGAAAAAAGGAAGTCACTCTTTTGGTGAGTTTCTCAGCTTCATGTGGCCTCCTTTGCAGGTAACCGAAAATGGAAGAGAAGGGAGGTGGTAAGAATGTCCTAAAATCTGGTGAAAAGTCACACTTAAAACAGTAATACTGTACTGAATGTCTGACATCTCCCGCTGTCCCAGAGTCTTCTTTTTGAGTGGGAGGAAAGGAAGA
The DNA here is from genome assembly GCA_023053685.1 of Diadophis punctatus similis. NCBI lineage: Eukaryota > Metazoa > Chordata > Lepidosauria > Squamata > Dipsadidae > Diadophis > Diadophis punctatus. The sequence continues at coordinate 77,408,260 of JALIGW010000001.1, forward strand.
GCATCTGACTTTGCATTGATGATCTCCTGCAAAATAAAAATAAAAATCTCTGTTCAGTGATACATGAATGGGGAAGCAAGGCGCAAGTGCAGAGGAGCTGCGAGAGGATGTGTGCGTGAGAGACTTTCTCCAGCAACTTGCAATCCTCCCTGCTGGCTTCCCCACTGACTTTCTGGGAAAGCCGGTAGGGAAGATTGTAAATGGCAAATATGCATTTGTTGGGTGCTTGGTAATCAGTCAAAAGAGCCAGTCACCCAGATTGTGATCACATGACCACTGGGGCTCTGAGATTGGCCAGGACTCTGAGGATCGGTCATAACTACCATTTGTTCAATGCAGTTGTAACTTGGACTGATTGTGACCAAATGGTTGTAGGTTGAGGACTACCTCAACAAGACTTCCCCCACCCACAACCCTGTGAGGTAGGCTATGCTAAGTGACCAGTCGAAGTCACCCAGTCGGTTTTTGTGGCTTGGGCTGGAATAAAATCTGGGTCTCTCCGCTTGTTGTCTGACACTATAACTATAACACTATGCTGGTTCTCCATATGTTTTTGTTTGTTATTTTGGAGCATGTGGGGATAAATAAATACCATGTGTGTCTCTGTTACATTTTATGTTAATCTTCAGGTTTTTTTATTTTGGCTCCTTGACAGTTTCACTAAAGTTTTTTTTTAATTTTTTTTATTTCAGTGCTTCATCTAAATCAGTTTCTACTCCCCATTTCAAAATAACTATGTTTTTACTTTTAATTAGACTTTTAGTGGCCTGTAGTTCGGAGCTGCTGCGAGCAATGATATTAAGAGAAAGAAACATAACTCTTAATCATGTCCCAATGAAAAAAAAAGAGGCCTAGTCTATCTTATGAAGAACAGAATGTTTGGCATTCTCCTCTTACTGTTATACATTTCAAAAGGCCTTTTCACCTTCAGTCTTCAGTTGCTTGTCTTCATTGGTTAAAGCAGCTGGAAATGAAACTGGTTTAAGAATTTTTTTAATATTTTGATTCCCTCTTTCATTTTGGCCATGAAGATAATTTAATGTTTCTGTTCTAAATGTGTTTACCATGGTCCCTATGTAGTGGATTCTTCTGTTTCTTAATGGAAGTAAGTAAGTAAGTAAGTAAGTAAGTAAGTAAGTAAGTAAGTAAGTAAGTAAGTAAGTAAGTAAGGAAGGAAGGAAGGAAGGAAGGAAGGAAGGAAGGAAGGAAGGAAGGAAGGAAGGAAGGAAGGATTTTTCCCTGTCAGTTGAGCTAGGTCAGGGGTCAGCAACCTGCGGCTCTGGAGCCGCATGTGGCTCTTTCATCCCTCTGCTGCAGCTCCCTGTCGCCGGTCGGCACCACAATTTTGAGAGGAGCTTCCGGTTAGGGTGGGGGGAAGCAGGGCGCACCAGGAGGAGACTCTATGGCAAGGGGCGGGTTTTCTGGTCAGCTCCACAATTGATAGGACTTTTGGTTAAGACAGGTAGAGGAAAAAGGCTGCCGCGCTAGGAGGAGACTCTATGATGGGGGAACCAGATTTCCGGTCAGCTCCAGAATTGAATGGGGGGCTTCCGGTTAGTACCTTTGTGGCTCTTTGAGCGTTTAAGGTTGCCGACCCCTGAGCTAGGTGAAAATGGCAGAATACGACTTCAGCAACAGAGTAATCAATGCCTGGAATGCACTACCTGACTCTGTGGTTTCTTCTCCAAACCCCAAAAACTTTAACTTTAGACTGTCTACAGTTGACCTCACCCCATTCCTAAGAGGTCTGTAAGGGGCGTGCATAAGCGCACCACTGTGCCTACTGTCCCTGTCCTTCTGTCCTATTGTCTAAATTTACCTATACATAGTTTGCTTTTGTTTATGTTTATATCATACCTGTTATCTTGTACACATGTTGACAAAATAAAATAAAATAAATAAATAAACTCTTGTCAATTTCAGTGGGTTAAAAACAAAAGAAGTCAATCCTTCTGCTATTTCGCAATGATCTTGTATATATTTTGAAAAGACAGTATGTCACCAATCTGCTGGTAAACTTGCAAAACATTTGACAGGAAGAACAGCTACTAATGACTGGAGCATAGGGGGCATTCCTGCTTCTGGCCACAATAGCCGCTTGGAGTAAAAGGATTTATTTATGAGTTATTGAAGCATAGCATACAAAGTGACAGCCAACCTAAGCCAAGGCAGAGTGGAAAGCACTATTTCTGATGCAGGTTCAGAAAACATGGGTGAAGATTGGATTCATGGTTGATTGGATTTGGTTGAGGACCATATCATGAGTTCCTGCCCTCCAGAAAAGGTGATGGGGAGAAGCTGGAAGTGTGAGTCTGTTGTACATCTTGCTACTAATAAAAGTGCCACAATTTAAATATCAGATGGATAATCAGACTATACAGCCTATATTATATGCAGTCAAATCTAGAGATTTAGTAAAATAAATGTTTAATCCCATCAATGCAACTTTGAGTGCCTGTTCTTTCCCTCTCTGTTTAAAACAACAAGAATCTAGTCCAATATTTTTCAAACTTGGCAACTTTAAGATGTGGACTTCAATTTCCAGAATTTCCCAGCCAGCATAGGAGTTCAAGTCAAAGACAGCTGGATAACCTTTAGTAATAGTAACAGAATTGGAAGGGACCTTGGAGATCTTCTAGTCCAACCCCTTGCTTAGGCAAGAAACCCTACACTACTTCAGACAAATGGTTATCCAACATCTTCTTAAAAACTTCCAGTGTTGGAGCATTCACAACTTCTGGAGGCAAGCTGTTCCACTGATTAATTGTTCTAACTGTCAGGAAATTTCTCCTTAGTTCTAACTTGCTTCTCTCCTTGTTTAGTTTCCACCCATTGCTTCTTGTTCTACCCTCAGGTACTTTGGAGAATAGCTTGACTCCCTCTTGTTTGTGGCAACCCCTGAGATATTGGAACACTGCTATCATGTCTCCCCTGGTCCTTCTTTTCATTAAACTAGATATACCCAGTTCCTACAACCGTTCTTCCATATGTTTTAGCCTCCAGTCCCCTAATCATCTTTGTTACTCTTCTCTGCACTCTTTCTAGAGTCTCAACATCCTTTTTACATTGTGGTAACTAAAACTGAATGCAGTATTCCAAGTGTGGCCTTACCAAGGCATTATAAAGTGGTATTAACACTTCGCGTGATCTTGATTCTTTGGCTAGTCACTTTCTCTCAGCCCTAGTAAGGAGGCAATGGCAAACCAATGTTGAAAAACCTTGCCATGAAAACTACAGGGACTTTTCCGAGGCAGTTCCTGATAATTTTGGACATGACTGAATGGAAGAAAAAAGAAGTATATGTATGGGATCATAGCCTTAAATTCAAAGGCATTTTGATTCCTACATTAATGACTATGGAGCAGATTATGTTGTTTTTAACTATATTAAGCAGCACCTTTCCTTGCTAACCCCATGGAACTGAAATAAGATATTTCTTACTACTTCTGAAGTTTTGAATATAAACTGTAAATGCCATAA
>JALIGW010000001.1:78091739-78339239 GCA_023053685.1 Diadophis punctatus similis
CTTCATGCCTCCATCCAGTCTGCATTTGCCTTAAAATCAAATATTCTCTAGGTCTTTGAGTGGTTTTTTTTAAAAAAAGCTTTTTGTTTTGGACTGTTTTCACACAGTAGTCATTCACACCTTGGTGTATTGCAGTGCTTCTCAAATAGTGGGGTGGCCCCCCTGGGGGGGTGCAGAGCGATGCCAGGGGGGCGCATGACCCTGGGGAACGTGCTTTTTTGCCGCAGGGATAGGGGTTTTTTGCACTGAACAATAGCACACAGCTCAGAGCAGGAGATATGAAGTGCAGATAACAAACCCTTAAGAGACACCATGGAAAAATATTTAACAGGGATGAAAAGAAAGGAGGAGAGAGACGGAGATAATGAGACAAACGTAAGTCTCCTGAAAACTAAGACGAGGAAATATGACGAAGCGTATGTAGCGCTTGGCTTCACTGTGACTACGGTGGGAGACAAGGAAAGACCGGTATGTTTACTGTGTCTAAAAATGTTGGCAGCGGACAGCATGAAGCCAAATAAATTAAGGCGTCACTTAAACACATTACACCCCAATCACGCTGATAAGCCGTTTGAGTTTTTTCAGCGAAAACTTGCTGAATATTGCAAACAATCGTCCAGGTGGAGAGTTGGGGGCGCACAAAATTTTTACTTCTTCCTAGGGGAGGCGTAACAGAAAATAATTGAGAAGCACTGGTGTATTGTGACCTTGCAAATTGCTTCCCCCCTCCCTTGTCTGTGGACAGACTCAGCATTCTAGATTTAAATTATTTAATTCACTTCCTGATTCCAGCAAATAGCTTCAATTCAGCCCCTTCAAATCTATGGTCACTTTAGTCTATAAATCACTTGATTTGACTTAGCTTTCATGGTGAAATTTGAAAAGTGCATTGTAGTTATTCTATATTATTGCTAGCATATGTTCTTGAAAATAAAGATTTGTTGAAAAAATATTGCAGTTGAAAGGAATACTGGAAAAAGTAATGTCATATACGTGTAGATCTAAGTCCTCCTCCTCCTCCTCCTCCTCCTCCTCCTCCTCCTCCTCCTCCTCCTCCTCCTCCTCCTCTTCCTCCTCCTCCTCCTTTTCTTTTTCTTCTTGTAATTTTTGTCATAGATGTTCAAGTAAGTTAAACAGTGTGCCCTTCTTTTCCAGTTGTCTGTGTTCTAGTTCAGCTATCCATGAACAAAACAAGGTCAAGAACCCTAGCATATAGGACTTGGGCAAATGATTCAAAATAAGATATCTGTTAGGTTGAACAGGGTAAGATTTCCCCTTCTTTTTCTTCCAAGATCCGTACTGTATCCCATGCCCCTCTTTTAAATATCAGTGAACCTCTTCTGATACAAACACCTCCTACTTTTGCAGCTATATTTTTGGTTATAAAGAACAATATTTCAGACCTCTAGAAGACATAAGTGGCAATTACCAAACTAGCTTTTTTAAAAAAAAAATGCTTGGAAAGAAAGTTCCAAGGGAGACAGAATCTAATGTACTGTATGCAGGGGCGGGTTCCTAATTTTTTTACTACCACTCTGTGGGCGTGGCTTATTTTTTGGGTGTGGCTTGCCGGCCATGTGACCGGGTGGGCATGGTTTCTCAGACTGCTGAAGGGAGGGGAACTGAGATAGGTCCTGCCACCCATTCCCCCTCTCCTCAGCAGCTTGAGAAGCCTCAAACGTGCAAAAATGCCTAGGATCATCACCGTGCGTTCGTGGCTTCTTGGACTGCTGAAGGGAGGGGAATGGAGATAGCTCCTGCCGCCCGTTCTTTCAGCGTCTCATGCGCTCCCTCAGCCATCCTCCCCTGCTTGGACTCACTGTGGGGTAGGAAGGCAGCGCATGCGCAGTGCCAGAAGCTCGGCTTCTGGGCATGCGCAGAAGAATTTTTTTTAAAAAATGTAAATTTTTTTTTTAAATGGTGGCGCCCAGGCAACTGACCGCACTGGTACTGTGACGTCATCAGCGGGCCGCTACCGGTGCTATAGAGTGGACCGCACTGGTAGGAACCCACCACTGACTGTATGCACCCAAAAGGAAAGTGAATTGTGTAAACAGTGAAAGATAGTAGCTCAATAGCTCTAGTTCTTTCTCTTCCCCTCACCGCTCAGTTTCTCAGAATAGCTCATTTCAGCTCACTTCAGCAGCCTCAGCAGTTGCAGCCACGATTTAAACATACTTACCAGCGAATGAAAGCCCTGGAATTCCGTGCAAGTTAATACAGAAGAAGCATGCATAACTTTATGCTTGCCAACTCCAGATTTCCATATTGTTTTATTTCCTTCCATAACTGTATATTAATTCTGCTTGCAAACAAGTTGTTTATATGCAGATGTTTGGTGTACATGCAGATAGAGGATCAATTAACTTTATGAAAACATTTTATTTTCTAGGCCAATAATTTGATCTGTAGTTATTAATTAAGCTAATTGATGGGTTTTTTTGTCCTTTTAGGTTGGTGATGTCTGGCCAGTTTGTACTTATTGAAAATATACAAGTGTGGTCATGCCCACATTTATTGAGAACCAAAAAATCTCCAGTATCAGTTTTAACAGGAGTTTGGCAAATTAATTGTTGAGTTGGGGAAGATAGGATGTGTACATGTGTCCCCCCCTTCTTTTGTTTATAATCCTGCTTCTGTCTAATCTTCTAGATTTATAACATTTAAAATTCAGGGTCATTCTGCTTTTGAAAAAATAAACTACCATTTTTAGCAGTCCATAACACAGAAAAATAAACTTTTGCTCTCCAAGCAGAAATTAAAGACCTAGGTGTATTCAATTTAAAACAACAAAAAGGTAGGCAGTTGCTCAGAAGGAACAACCTCTATAGCAGTGATGGCGAACCTATGGCACGCGTGCCACAGGTGGCATGCGGAGCCATATCTGCCGGCACGCGAGCCGTTGCCCCAGCTCAGCTCCAGCGCACATGTGCGCCCCAGCCAGCTGATTTTCGGCTTGCACGGAGGCTCTGGGGGGGCATTTTAGGCTTCCAGAGGGCTTCTGGGAGGACAAGGGAGGGCGTTTTTGCCCTCCCCAGGCTCCAGGGAAGCCTCTGGAGCCTGGGGAGGGCAAAAAATGGGCCTACCAGGCCCACCAGAAGTTGGGAAACAGGCCGTTTTTGCCCTCCCCAGGCATTGAATTATGGGTGTGGGCACTCGCGCATGTGTGATAGCGCGTGCGCACACGTTTTTGGCACCCGAGGAAAAAAAGGTTCGCCATCACTGCTCTATAGGATTGAAAACATTATTTATCTACATATGAGTCAATGAGTGGTGTGGTGACCTAGAGGTGAAAACACTTGCCTTTAATCCTAGGCGGCGGCAGATATTTCTCTATCAGAGTGCAAAGAGAAAATATCTGCTATGAACACCACATAGGCATCAGGAAGGGCTCCTGGCCAGTAAATACTCAGCACCATTCAGTCACTTCCAACTCCACCCAGAATAAAGGACTTAAAATATCATAAAAAGGAAAAAAATAATCTATGTATGAACCAATATTATCATGATTGTTTTTTATTATAATGTTTCAAAGTTGAAAACAAGGCAGGACATGATAGGAGGCAGGCACCAGAGAAATATTTCTTTGGGATTGGCCAAAAATTGCTTTGATAATACTATTCATGTTGGTAACGTGAGCTCCTCCCTCCCTCTTGCACTAGTGAAATCCATGATTGTGTGTGTATTTATTTATTTAATAGATTTATATGGCTATTCAACTCACAGATGGTGACTCTGGGCAGCCTACAACATTAAAAATAAGCAATATAAAAATCTCTCCCTACACATGGTAATGGCAAATGCAATCATACAACAAGCCACTTGATCCACTCCTCCCACTTATAACTTGTTGCTTGTATCCTTACAATTTATATCAATATTGATTGTTTCCTGATTGCTTATTTGTACCCTATGACAGGGGTCGGAAATCGCGGCTCCCGAGCCACAAGTGGCTCTTTGGCCCCTTGAATGTGGCTCTTCTCAACAACCCCCAACTCACTAACTCTTACCCCTAAATCTTTTCGCCACACCAGCAAGCTGCCGAGGCTCTCTTCCTCTCTGTGCACGCATCCCACATTCCCAGCCCCATTGCTCTTCCCACGGTTCTCCCCAGAGCCCCCTGCTGCCTTTCTGCCCCTCATCACGCACCCACGGAGGTGTAATTCCTAAATAGCAGGAGCGAACCTGGGTTTTAATTCTACCGCTTTTCCTCCAATCTGGGTTCTGTTGCTAACATTCCCTCCCCCCCCCCGCTCGTAACGCCCACAGGAGCAAAAAGCACAGGCATGCTACTTTGCATGCTGGGAAACGTAGTCCGAGCTTAGTTTAGGACTTGGGAGGCTTGCTCCGTGCTCAGCGTTCGATCTGCTTGGTGACAAAGGCACCACTCACAAAGAAAAGATGAGATAAAGCAAGGGACTGTGGCATAGGGAGCATGCATGAAGTTTGCATCGAAGTGATTCCCATTTCCTGAGTCCAAAGAGGAGGTCCTTTGTCATTGTTTTTGGTGGAAAACAAATTTCGAAACAGAACATATTCAGGTTGTACCTGTATCTTCTGTGATGCCCTGTATCTACTGTGATAGATGTCATCCATCCATGGCAGGGGTGAAATGCTCCTGGTTCGCTCATGCCTGTTGGTTGTCAGAGAGCCGATCATGAAGGCAGTGCACGGCTCCGCCTACCCATCTGGACGCCGCTATTTGGGTTCTTTTACCCTCTGTGCATGCGCAAAGCGTCCTGTGCATGCCCAGAGGGTAAAAGAACCCAAATGGCGGCATCCAGGCGGGTAGGTGGAGCCACACACTGCTTTCGCGATCGGCTCTCCGACGACCGACAGGCACGAGCGAACTGGGAGCATTTCACCCCTGATCCATGGAAAAAAATAGGTCACTGACTCAATTTCATTCTATGAGAAAGGCCCTAACAGTAAATCTTGAACATGTAGACGTTGCCTGACCAAACTGGCACAGAGTATGGAAAATCTGAGCTGTTGCCCGCCATAAATGGTTCAGTAGAGATGAGTCTACCTTGTTTTACCCACTGATTGATGAGGTGCCAACAAAGAATGTATGAATATGTCCTTGCTTGTCTTCCAATATGCAGTTTTTAGAAATCCAATAGCCACATTCTGTCAATTATAGAGCAACACAAAAATAATAGTCACCTTAAGTGTGTGCTTTGCTATTTCTAGTCAATGGTATTTTCCCCCACAAATGATAAATCAAGGTATTCTAATCAATGTCATCTCTGTTACTCAGTGACCAAAGTCCGAAATGAAGTAAGCATAGTCACATAAAGCTGTGTCATAAAATGTTCTAAATATAACAATATGAATCATATATAAAAACAGAACCTCAGGGGACATGCCGATGGGAGGAGGGAAATACCTTTTCTACAGCTTCTATGTGGTTTCTGTTAACTAAAATTGGTTCTCTATACTAATAAATATCGTCATTTTGAAGGTCAGTAATCAGATGACTCTGGAGGCAAATTGAGAGGAATGCAATGATTTTTCCCAATCAAAAAAATAAAGAAAGAAATAAAGAAAACATTTATATTGATGATTTATAATAAGATGTAAAAACCTGGCTGAAATTTCCCATTTGATGCATCTGTTTTAGGAAGTAAGAAGAAAATCAGTGGGTGTTGAAAATACTAACATACAACACACCAATTATGTCATTATGAAGTCTTCCTCTTAGCTCTGCTATGTTCATGCTATCAATAGTGCTTATGCAAAACAAACTTTGCCACTGGCGGACAATCCTTTGAATTATTATACTGCAACACCCAGATCAGACAAGCCACTGCTAGATATTTAAGAGTCTTTTTTGAATTGGGCATCCTCAGAACCTAACAAACAAACAGATCTGAGCAGTATTGCAATAAATTCTGTCCCATTGTAAATAAGTTATTTCCAATTGTATCCTAACACTTTTGATTCCCATATTGGAAGGCTCATTCTGTTGTCCTAGTTAATAAATCCAGACAGTAGAACTATATGCTCATTATCTAAATCACACATATATCCACTTTGCTCATACAGAAGGAAACACCCCTTGTTTCAATGTTTTGACAAACAGAAGACTTTTAAGGAACTGAAATAATAAGGGACAGGAATAAGAATATTCCTATATGCAGATAATTCAATCTTCCTTACAAATTTGTAGTGCTTCTGCAATGTGTTGTGCCTGTTTTACTCTGTGTGTAAAGCAAAATGGTGGAAAAGAATTTAACTGTTCTGCTTGATTTGAAATACATTTTTATGCTGAAGCCAAAACTTTCTTGACCATTTTTTCAGTCCAGTTTGCAATTCAAAAGATTATATATATTATTCCATTCCATTCCAATATCTTTGTGTATACACAAATGCAAACATTTAAGCAAAAAATATGCATATGAGAAAAATGAATATTTACAATGCCTAAGTTATCATAAATATTCATAAAATGTATATGAAATATCTTATTTTCTTGGGAGGAAGAGAACTATTGCAAACAAGAGCTGAAGCTGGAAATAGCCAGCTTAAATTTGGAAAAAAATGAAAAATGAAGTACAGTTGAATTTCAGGGATTCTAGTTGCATTTGAAAATGTAGTCGGGTGGTGGTCCTTGGACATAATTATAATATTTAGTCAACAACTTTGGACATTTAAACCATTTAAAATGAAGTTAGGAATATATTTGAATACTAGTTAGATTTATATTGTACATTTCCTGGAGACCGATGAGAAAATGAGAGTTTCTTAGTCAAAAGATAGAGACTTTTGGTTCATCTGTGCTCACACAATGATCAGGAAGCAACGTGCAACACAAACATATGTGCATATTGTTTTGTTTTCATTTATTTGAAACAATGCAAAAGTAGTATGCATACGAGACACCAGAGGGCACTCTTTATTTGCAAAATATTTTATGCACATATCTGTACCAATGCAATTTTTTTTTACAGGTATACACTCCTTTTCTTCTATGACAGTGGAACATTAAATGGAACACAACACATTTTTTAGCTAAGATTTACATTTTAATTGTGTTTAGAATGAACATCCTGTCCCTAAATGTTACAAACCTGCAAGAGAGTGGTAATATTTTGGAAAAATGTCAATGTAAAAGTCACCACAGCAATATTTCCTGTTTACAGCTATTAAATTTATTAGAATAGATACGATTGCCTGGAATCCACAAAAGAATAGAAATGATTCCCAGATGATAAACAAAGTGCAATTCTAAGCATAGTTGCTCTGAAGAATGTTCTACCAGAGCAGAGAATTAATCCCCATTTGCTGTGTAGAAGTCTAACCCGAGGCACTGAACATCTATTTTAGGGTGAGATCCAGTAAACACAGAGCCAGTCCTATTACAGAGTGTTGGGCTCTCCCTAATATTCAACAATAACCTGGCTTAGGACCAGGTTACCTCCGGGACTGCATTCTACCTCATACTTCCCTTCGACCGTTTAGGTCCCACAGAGTGGGTCTCCTCCAGGTCCCGTCAACCAAACAATGTCGGCTGGTGGGGCCTAGGGGGGGCTTCTCTGTGGGGGGCCCTGCTCTCTGGAACCAACTCCCCCCAGAGATACGAATTATCCCCACCTTGCTGGCCTTCCAAAAAGCCGTGAAGACATGGCTTTTCCTGCAGGCGGGGTGATTTAGAGACAACCTCACACCTGATGTCTCCCCCATGTATGTATGTTGTTATATGTTTTTCTTAATTGTTTTTAAATTGTTTTTTAATGATTTGTTTGGTTGTTCCTAAAATGTTGTACGCTGCCCTGAGTCCTTAGGGAGTAGGGCGGCATAGAAGAACCTCCAAAATAAATAAATAAATAAATAAAAATAAATTCTCTAATCGTGTGACAGAAATTATGCTGCATTTCAAATTTTAATGTTTAATTGTGGGTTTAATGTTTAATATTTAACTGCAGGGAGAATATGCTGTTCCAGCAAGGGAATTAATAGAGCTGAAGAGATATTTGTTTCCCTTGCTGCAAAACAAGAATTCTTTGGCAATTTGAAATAATATTCGACTTGTATGTAAGTGTTTGTAAAAAATTCAGGGACTTCATAATTCTTCCATGCTGTTTAGTCTTGAGCAGTTCATTTCTGACTAACAGGAAGTAACAGATGGTGTAATTGAACAGTAATGGTTTGCATGTAAGGAGACTAAGTCAAGCAGAATTCAAGAAAACCAAACATTATTTCCCAGAAGAAAAACTAGTAATGAACGGAATGAGTTTCCTGATGGAGTTTTAATTGATGGACAAGTCAGACCTTTGTGAATATCCTCTTTTAGAAGAAATGTTCTTTCAAAGTGTCCTTCTCATGGACTTATATGTCACATTTCTTTCTCCCACTACAAAGGTCCTGATGTGCTCTCAGGACTTTGATTTCCCACAAGTTACTTTGGCCAACTATGTGAATTGGTCCTCTATGTTGGTTGAAGTCAATATTCTCAATTTTGCAAGTATTGGGATAGGAACTCCTCAAAGTCCAGCCACCGTACCCATCAGCATCTTGATAAAATAGTAGATAGATGTGTACTGAGCTTCTCCCATGCCCTGCCTTGCATAATATCTGTTGGGCTTCGAGCCCAAACCCACCAAAATTGATTGGCTTCTCATATTTTTTCCCCCATATCTGAGCCAAGCAGGAGAAAAATGATTTATTTGTCTAGATTAGTTATATACATAGTGATGAGATTTAATGGCGATTGTTATTTTTGGACCATCAACACACCAGCATATACACACACAGTTGGAAACCATATATATTTAGTAGATGTTTATAACCCAGCTTCTTTTGTAGTTTACAAAGATTAAAAGTACAAAAGTAAGATATTGAAAATACAAAATAGATAAACTTTTGAAGATCTCTGCAGCCCTATTATGTCCTGTCCAGGGTTAAGTTTCATCTTCTGAGATGTGCTTGATGGGGAAACAGTTTTCTTTGCCAAATTCCACTAAATTGTCTGGGAGCTTAATTAAATACTCCCACTTCACTTCAGTCATTCCCGGTACTTCTTTATTGAGTTAAATACTACAAACAGAAGACTCTATCTTTTGAACAGGTATAATTCGTGTTTTGTAATGGGGTCCATTTTCTGATCCAAATCAAGTATCTGCTTGAGATCTATAATATTAGAGGAGATCAGAGACCTGCTCTTGCCCCAGGGGATGTTTTTTTTGGACAAAGAAATGATGCCTATAGCTACATACATCTGGATTTTCAATTCCTTTGTAACTGAAACGGCATATTACATAGAATAATCAAATTATACATATTTAAATAAAGCACCAAGTGCTGCATCTTCTTTGCTGAAACACCATGTTGTACTGACAGAGATGAGAAAAGACACAAAATGAAAAATCATTTCCAGATATAATAGGAAAAGACTAGTATTTTTAAACTCAGGAATACAAAGCTCATTTAGATGCTACAAATCAGCAATTCAAACAAACAATGCTGCCTGGCATCTTGAAGTCATAATTTAACATGGTGATGACTTTGGGCAAGTTCATTTGAGTAGTATATTGCTCTGTTGATAAATGACTGCTTCCGGTTGACATCGTGGCGAGAACAGCTGGAAAATAGCGGAGCTCCGCCAGGCTCCATGAAATGCAGCCGGCAACTGCTTACTGGGAGGCCCTACAGGGTTAAGCTGCCCCGGAGGGGTGATGAAGAAAGGAGAGGCTCTTTGTTGATCGCAAGGAAACTGCAATTTCCTTGTTGATCCGAAGAAAGCTCTCCTGAACAGCAGCAGGGACAACGGCCATTTTTGGTCAGTCACAAGCTATGACAACTGGGACACTAAGATCTTGTGCCGGAGCGGTGTGTGGACAGAACAGTGAAACTGGGTGAGAAAATTTCCAACTGTTACCTTAGAGATTTAACCTAATTTAAAAGTTCCAAAAAATGATCTTCAATCACCAAAAAATCAATAAATGATGAAATTCTAAAAAGGCTGAGAGATGATGGATAGAGATATAATATTTTGTAATATAGTAACAATATTGAAAACCAATAGAAATAAGTGGAAAGTTTAAATTGGGAAAATAGTAGCACATATTTAGATATATAATAGAATTTATTATAAATACAGATGTATTAAGATTAGGAGGTGGAAGACTAGGACTAGGTATATCTAAAGATATTATTATGATTAACAGGAGGGGAAAATACATTGGAAAATATAGTTTTCAAGGACTGTAAATTAGGGGACTTAGAGATATAATCTTGGGACTGATTAAATTTATTGACAACTGGTTTTATTGGTGTTTATAGAAAGTTGAGATATTGAAAATGTGGTGATATTTATAATATTAAAATGTTAGGAGTTAATAAGTATATAAAAGAATATATTATAATTATAATGAGCACATTAAGGTAAGAAGTTGGACGATAAAAATTCTGTATATGCAATTGTATAATTACTGTGAGCACTGTGTGAAAAATATATTAACCCAGTCATTACACTGTCCACAAAAAATGTTGGTTGTTAAAGAAAAACTGCAAATAAAACATATACCCTCCCCCCCAAAAAAAGATAAATGACTGCTATTTAAAATTTCTACCTTGGCTGCTTTTACCGTGCAATATTAAACCTGATAAATACATAGGAAATATCTCAGCGCGGGAAAGAGAGAATGTTAGAATGCTTCCAGATGATAAAAAATAGTGTTTGATTCACATCAGATATGGCTTATAAATATGGTTAAATAAATATATTCTAATCTTATTTTTAGTAATATAATTATGGGATTTCCATAGCCATTGCTTTATCCCATTTTAGGCTCTGAGTGGGCTTTCTAGGACGCTTGGATGGAAACCATGCCCCCATCTGAAATTTTGTTTCCTCAAGGCTCCTCATTACAATGAAATTGTAAGTCGCCTCTTGAAAAAGCACCTTTGGGAGAACCATGACCTGGATGACTGAGAATCTCCATAGATATTGTCTGCTCAAACTTACCTAGACCCCATTGAAGACAGTGGAACCCTTATGTCTGGGAGAGGGGAGAGGGCACTGCAGCTTATATATGACCCCTCCCCTCTTTAAGCTCTTTAGCATTCAATCGAATACCAGAAATGGGTTAGGATTAGGTAAATAATCTTACCAAAATAGCATTAGCAGGGGGAAAAAAACCCATTGGAGATGTCTCCTCTTCATACACCCTTCTAAGATTTGGTAGCACATAAAACAAGATTTAAGAATCAGGTAGGATAGCATCCAAATATGGTCCTGTATGCTTTAGACCAGGGGTCTCCAACCTTGGCAACTTTAAGACTTGTGGACTTCAAACAGCTCCTGTGGCCTAGAGGTGGAGCTCTTGCCTCATAATCAGGAGGTTGTGAGTTCTATCCTAGGTAGAGGCAGATGTAGGGTCTCCTGCTTGGGTAGGGGGTTGGACTAGATGACCTGCAAGGTCCCTTCCAACTCTGAGTGTTCAAAACTCCCAGAATTCCTCAGCCAGCAAAGCTTCAAAGAGTTGAAGTCCACAAGTCTTAAAGTTGCCAAGGTTGGAGACCCCTGCTTTAGACTAGTGTTTTTCAACCCTGGCAACTTTAAGATGTTCAGACATGCCTGCTGAGGAATATTTGGAGTTGAAATCTATACATCTCCAAGTTGCCATGGCTCAAAACACTGCTTTAGCATAAAGGGGAAAGGGGTATATATTAATAAATTACATTAATGTAATTTATATTTTATATTACTTAAGTAGCTACCGTGTTTCCCCGAAAATAAGACAGGGGCTTATATTTTTTGACCCCCCCCCCCAAATGCCCCTGGCCTTATTTTCGGAGGTGGCTTATAATTTTCGGGATGCAGGCGGGGCGGGGAATGAGACGCACTACTTACTGGAGTTTGCCAGCTCCGTGGTCTCTCGGCTAGTCTCTTTAGGGGAAAAAACTTGCAAACAGACAAGCCAAAAGACCACGGAGCTGCAAAACTCCAGTAAGTGGTGCGTCTCTCTTGGCGGGATGGGGTGGGGTGGGGCGGGGCAGGCGTCCTACCTGGGACTTGTCCCAGGACCTCCGTCGCATTCTTACGGTCTTCTCTCCACGGCAGCCCGTTCTAAAAGAACATCTCACGAGTTCGAGAACTTTGAACTCGCGAGACGTTCTTTTGGAACGAGCTGCCATGGAGAGAAGACTGAAGAACGCGACCGAGGTAGGAGGGGCCTCTCGCGCTGGGGTTTGGCAGGGCGGGAGGGCGTGTTCCCCGAAGAAAAGGAGGCAAGCATTGGTTCCCTTCATGGCAGGCAAAACGGATCCCTTTAAAATGCTTCGAAGGACTTTGAAGCATTTTGAAGGGACGCCCTCCCACCCTGCCAAACCCCAGCGCAAGACGCCCCTCCTACCTTGGTCGCGTTCTTCGGTCTTCTCTCCACGGCAGCCCATTCTAAAAGAACGCCTCGCGAGTTCGAGAACTTTGAACTCGCGAGACGTTCTTTTGGAATGGGCTGCCGTGGAGAGAAGACCGAAGAACGAGACGGAGGTCCCGGGACAAGTACCAGATAGGTCATGCGTCTCGCGCTGGGGTTTGGCAGGACGGGCGGGGCGAGGCGGGCGTCCTACCTGGTACTTGTCCTGGGACCTCCGTCACGCTCTCACCGTCTTCTCTCCACGGCAGCCCATTCTGAAAGAGCACCGCGCGAGTTCAAGTTTGAACTCGCGAGACGTTCTCTTTCAGAACGGGCTGCCATGGAGAGAAGACGGTGAGAACGCTACGGAGGTCCCGGGACAAGTCGCAGGTAGGTCGTGCGTCTTGCGCTGGGGCTTGGCAGGGCGAGGCGGGTGTCCTCCTCCCCGCTGCTTCTGGATTTGGAAGCCGAAGAGCCGAAGAAGTTTGGGGGAAAGAAAAAGACTTCTGCTGCTTTCCTTCCATGCAATCAAAAGCAGAAGCAGCAGAAGTCTTTCTTTCTTTACCCCAAACGTCAGCTCTTCGGCTTCCAAATCCAGCCTGGACAGCAGCCGCTCTGAACGAGCGTCTAGGACGTGTGTCTCACGGTGGGGAGAACTGCGAGATGCGTGTCCTACCTGGGGGTGGCAGGTGAGGCAGGGGATGGGGAGGGCCGGGCTGATCATCTTACCAGCATCTGGCAGCTTGCCGCTTCTCTTTCTCTGCAGGTCTTTGCAGGGAAATTTCTTGAAATGTACGGTAAAGGAAAAGTTATCGTGAGTGTGAGAAGTTGTTAATTGCTCGCACTCGCTATAACTTTTCCTTTACATTTCAAGGAGTGTCCCATTTTAAGAGCTGCTGAGAAAGAGAAGCGGCGAACTGCCAGACGCTGGTATGGTAAGATCTTCAGGCACAATTTGGTGGTGGCAGGGGAAGGGGAGGGCCGGGCTGCGAGACGCTGGTGCACGGCTATCTCTTTCTCCCCCCTCCCCCTCGCTGGAGGCAGAGCCGAAGGGACTTGCTCAAGCTCTCTCAGCCGGGAGCTGCTCTTTGTGCAGTGGGCGAGCGAGCGAGCGAGGGAGGCAGCAGCAGAGGGAGGCAGAGGGAGGTGGCATTGGGAGGCAGAGCCGAAGGGACTTGCTCTAGCTCTCCCAGCCGAGAGCTGCTATTTGTGCGGCGGGCACTCTTTGGCCGGGGGGGGGGAGAGAGTGTAAGTGAGAGGTGGCTACACGCACCCCCTGCGGGACTGGCTGGGCTGTTATGGGATGCCTCCGGCAGCGTTTTGGAAGTCGCTCCTGCCGGTGGCGACGCAGGGATCTCTCTCTCTCTCTCCCGGCCAAAAGAGTGGCCACCGCAAAAAGAGCAGCTCCCGGCATGTTCCCCCCCTTTCCCCGGAAGTAGTTGGGGGGGCTTATTTTCTGGGGGTGGCTTACTTCAACACATGTCCCGGAAAGCCC
Source organism: Diadophis punctatus similis (assembly GCA_023053685.1). Classification (NCBI taxonomy): domain Eukaryota; kingdom Metazoa; phylum Chordata; class Lepidosauria; order Squamata; family Dipsadidae; genus Diadophis; species Diadophis punctatus. The sequence goes on from JALIGW010000001.1 coordinate 78,105,597, forward strand.
CGTGGGGCTTATTTTTGGGACATGTCTTATTTTCGGGGAAACATGGTACATCTGCACATACAGTTTACTGGAAAATTGCCAAAATATATCTTAAAAACAGCGTTTTTCCAACTTCAGCAACTTTAAGATGTGCAGACTTCACCTCCCAGAATTCCTCAGTCAGCATGTGGAGAGTTGAGGACCCCACTTCTTAAAATTGTCAAGGTTGAGAACTCTGTTAAAATATCATTTCCAGTCCTCACAAAGTTTTAAAAGACATAAAATCACAATGCACAAATAAATATCGACATGCAATAAAAGAGGACAGCTGGACAAATATGACCCCTTTGAGATGAGTTGATTGAGTCAGCTGAACTCTTGTGGGTTTTCCTATGATACCCTAAACTCTACTCCTACATATTGATAAAAAATATGTGTTGTGAAATTCAGAGAGTTGTGAAGCAGAACTTGCCGAGGAGGCAGAATTCTTTTTATTCTTTTTTTTTTAATATCCCACCTTTTATTTAGGAGCTCAAAGTGACTTACACAGTACTATCTCTTTAGATTTCTCTCCTCAAGAGCAACAAAACTGGATTGGGAAGGATTGACCCAGTGGTGAAATCCAAATTTTTTTTACTACTGTTTCCGTGGTGTGGCTTGGTGGGCATGGCAGGGGAAGGATCCTAAGAGGTCAGTAAGGGGCATGCATAAGTGCACCAGCGTGCCTACCGTCCCTGTCCTAATGTTCCCTCTTATCAGTACCCATCTTATGTATATAAACAATGTTATATCTATGTATATTACCAACACGTACTTGACATAAATAAATAAATAAATAAATAAATAAATAAATAAATAAATAAATAAATAAATAAATAAATAAATAAATAAATAAATAAATAAATAAATAAATAAATAAATAAAATCTGCATTCCCACCCCACTCTGGGGCCAGCCAGAGGTGGTATTTGCCGGTTCTCCGAACTACTCAAAATTTCTGCTACCGGTTCTCTGAACTATTCAAAATTTCCACTACAGGTTCTCCGAACTACTCAAAATTTCCACTACCAGTTCTCCGAACTACTCAAAATTTCCGCTACCAGTTCTCCGAACTACTCAAAAATTCTGCTACCGGTTCTGCGAACTACTCAAAATTTCCGCTACCGGTTCTGCGAACTATTCAAAAATTTTGCTACGGGTTCTGCAGAACCTGTCAGAACCTGCTGGATTTCACCCCTGGATTGACCCAAAGTCATCCAATGAGCATCTATGGCTATGGATGGACTAGATAGAATCTGGGTTCCCCCATTTAGTAAATAAGTAACCTGGCTGCAGATTTAGTTTGTATAGAAAAGCATATCTATACAAGTTACTATGATTGGCATTACGTTTCTTAATTCAGGAGTAACCTGACATTCAGGTAATCCTCAACTTACAACCATTCGTTTAGAGCACGGGTGTCAAACTTGATCACATCACGGGCCAGATCGTGATGTATTGCAACATTTTTTGCCTTTGCAGAGCTGGGGTGGGCGTGGCCTGCGCATGACGTATCCAGCCCATGGGCCATTGGATTGACAGGCTTGGTTTAGAGACTGTTCAAAGTTAAACTGAACAAAAAGGGACTTACAATTGGTCCCCCCACTTACAACTGTCACAGCCTCCCCACAGTCACCTGATCAAAATTTATTTATTTGTGAGATTTATATACCGCCTCACAGTGCAAGCACTCTCTAAGCAGTTTACACCATTAAGCAATGTATATTTATATTGCCCCCAACAAACTGGGTCCTCATTTTACCTACCTCGGAAGGATGGAAGGCTGAGTCAACCCTGAGCCGGTGAGATTTGAACAGCTGAATTGCTGATCACAGTCAGCTAAAGTAGCCTGCAGTACTGCACTCTAACTGCTGCGCCACCTTGGCTCTTCAGGCATTTGGCAACTGGCATGTATTTATGATGTTCACAGCATCCTGGCATCATGTGATTGCTTGACTTCCAACAAGCAAAGTCAACTGGGGAAGCTGTATTTGCTTAGCAACCATGTGATTCACTAAACAACTGCTTTGATTTGCTTAACAACCATGGGAAAAAGGTGGTAAAATTGAGTGTGACTCACTTAACAACCACCTAGCATAGCAACAGAAATTATGTCCCAGTTATGGTCGTAAATTGAGGATCACTTGTAGTTGAAAGCTCTAAGGCATCTACTTTAAGAGCCGTTGTGGTGCAGTGGTTAGAATGCAGTATTGTAGGCTAACTCTGCTCACTGCCAGAAGTTCAATTCTCACTGGCTCAAGGTTGACTCAGCCTTCCATCCTTCCAAGATCAGTAAAATGAGGACCCAGATTGTTGGGGGCAATATGCTGGCTCTGAAAACCGCTTAGAGAGGGCTGTGAAGTGGTATATAAGTCTAAATGCTATTGCTATTTATTTCTTAGCTATGTTCCATGAATGAACCCCTAAATAGCACATTTAGTCTTCAAGTCAAGTGACTGTACGAATCCATGGGGATTTTGCTGGGCAACTTTGCTTAGAAAGGCAAGATCAGCATCAGCTATCAGTAGTGAGAGGAAGTGAAGAAGAGATCTTCATGTGTTGCAGAGGTGGTTCCTCCCGGTTTGGACTGGTTCTATAGAACTGGTAGTAACTTGGCGGCCTGGGTCACTAGAACTGGCAGCAACCCAGGCCTGCCACGCCCCCAAACTGGTTCTTTCGGCGGCGCCATAGGCGCTGCCATCTTGTTTTTTGCTTTTGTGCATGCGCAGAAGCTTTGTTTTAGCACTGCGCATGCACAAAGTGCATGTGAAGCACGCGAGCACCCCCGGGGCGCGCCACTGAGCGAACCGGCAGTGAAGAAAACCAGAACCCACCCCGATGTGTTGTCTTTCTCCCTTTCACTATACAGCCCTAGGAGTGGTTGTATAAAACTCTTTCAGACAAAAATTGCTCCATGGTCCTTGTAGCTTCACACCGTATATATGTGTCTGTGCGCCTGCACATGCTTATTTTATTCCCATACTCAGCGTAGCTGTCAACAACTGCTTTAGCAGCTCCTTTTAAGCATGATTAAGCTACCAAAGGATACAAGGGAGAAATTGTACTCTGAAAAACTATTGGATGGCTGTGACCCCGTTGCGTGCTGAGTACCAGACCTGATGCACAATTCACTGGTGTTGTGGTCTGCATATTTTCAGACTGCCCAGGGGTTTACAGTTACCAACATCAATGTATTAAAGCTCTACAGGTGTCATCCGCATCTGTCTGCACCTAACAAATCCAGTATTCTCCCACTCAAATAAATCCTTTCGCTGAAATGTTGGTTTATATACATTCCAAAGGCTTAGGGTTAACATCAATATTTCAGCCATCCTTGTACTTAGGAGCTGTTTGAACACCAATGTAAAATGTAATAGATTTTAAACAGACTCTTTGGTCCTTCTCAAGTATCCTTCAAAGCGCATAGGATCACATCTCGCAGGGATGAATCTATACTGAAATCTTTAATTGGTCTCTAGAGTACCAGTTCTTTCTTGTGTGGATTTTAATGTGTATCTTAGATATACCGTATTTTTCAGAGTATAAGATGCACCTTTTTACCCTCAAAAAGAGGGTGAAAACTTGGGTGCGTCTTATACACCGAATGCAGCCCCACCCAGCCACCCCCACCCTTTGGCCTCTGCCTGCCAGCAATTTACCCCTTTGCAGCAAACAGGGCAAAGCACAAGAAGAGCACAAGAAGAGATAAACTGCCTCCCCATCTACAGCTGACAGGCTTGCAAGCCATGTGGTAAAATGAAACTAACTGTAATGTGACATTACTGGCTGTAATGTGACAAATTGCTGAGAGATAAACTGCTGGCAATATTAGACTACTGAAATTGCAAGGAGGCAAGCTATAGCTGCTATGGCTCAGAGCTAGAGCTCTTGCCTCACAATCAGGAGGTTATGAGTTCTATCCTAGGTAGAGGCAGATTCTGTTATTTTGTTATTTTGTTAAATGTTTGTAGAGTGTTCAAATTATTAGACTTATTTTTTAAAGACTGCTTTATTATTGTTCTAGACAACTTAACAAAATGAAGAAGCTTTTTAAAATAAATGCTTGCTCTGAAGAGGCCCAGTGCTATTGTATCTTCTTTTAAATAGCAGAGAATACTTCCAGAAAGCCACATCAATTTTAAAGATCTGTAAAAGTATAATCTGAAATGTCCTGTTTTAGTATTAAGTATTAGTATTAAGTATTAGTATTAAAAGAAGGCAGCTGAGAAACACTGACTTAATCATGTTTGGAGTAGATCTATTTAAATAATTGGGAGGAGTTAGTGTGATTACATTTAAGAAAACTTTCTGGGATTAATAGACTGCCATAAATGTACATTTCTCCAATTCTTTGCCATTTCTATGGGCCAGGCACACATGCACAGAAATACACAGCAAACAGTGCATATCATCTGTACTGTTTGCTGTTTGCTGTTTGGCAAATTGCTGGGAGGCAGAGGCCTTTTTTCCTTGTTTTCCTCCCCCAAAACTAAGGTGCGTTTTATACTCCGGTGCGTCTTATACTCCGAAAAATACAGTACATTTTTCCCTATGTACAGTATATACATTCATGTTGTATGCCCAGATGCTGAGGAACACCATTGCATATGTTATATGGCTCTTTTCCTATCTGTTCTTATCCATGACTGGAGAAGATGGATTTCTCTCTGAAAGCCGAACCTCTCTTACGCATAGATTCACAGAGGAATGTTTGAAAAGTCGGCTATTAAAGTCATTTGTGTTTTCAGCATCTCTTCTTCACGTTTGAACTCCCCATAGGCAGCTCATTTCTTATCTATTTCAAATTCAGAAGGATAACACCAGCCAAAATGCCTGATACACCAGAGAGCATTGTTCCTGACTTAATGGAATTCTGGGATGTCCTTGTTTGTTTGTTTACTTGCAGACATTTCTTTATCCAACTAGGTAACATCATCAATGCAAATGAGTGTGGGGCTTGCTCTCTGTTCATATATATGATACCTTCCCCTGTCAATTTTTCTGGAGGAGGTGGTTTTCTGCTTGGCTGTTCCTTTCTTAGGGTATTGTTTTCTGCTTCATCCTTTGCATGGTGTTAATCCCTACTTATCTGGGTGTTGACTGCTGGAAAGGATGTATTCTGGTCTTTTTATTTCCTTCTTAGCTTTTTTTTTTTACTGTCTCTTTTGAATGGTGCATTGATTATGCTGTGGTGGTTAAGAGGCACTTTTTGATAAAGTTACGTGCATTTTGTGGAAGATGTTGTATAGATAATTTATTTCCTTTTTCCTTGGTTGCTGCAGTGGATTTGTACTCATGTGAATTATGTTCTTACATAGCTCCTCTTGTGGCAGATTAGGTTGTTACTTTGGTAATGGACCACTTAGTTAGTGTGGATTGCTTTTCAATAAACTTGTGTTTCTAATTTGCCATCATTTCCTCTACTGATGAGGATACTCAGAAGGGGTAGTGTGTTATTATTTTCTTCTTCACTTGTAAACTTTATTCCTTTGAAGACGGTGATAGTTTCATGTCATTACTCTTCTCTAGTTGTTCCTTTTTTGCCTTGATCAACGAACCTCTGCTGTTGTTTCTTTGTGTCCTGGATGGACAAGTGAAACTTTGGAACTTTGTTTACACATTGATAGAATGTGGATTTTTTTTTCTTAACCGGATGAAACTGATGTTCTTTCAGTTTCTAGCCCAAGCAAATTAGAAAGATAAAACAAGCTTGGTGAAGTGTGGAAGCTTAGAAATTGCAATAGGAAATGAGAATTCTAGTCCTCTTTTATCAGTGAGTTCATTAAAGCAATGTCTTAGTGATCTTACAATGTCTTAGTAAGAGCCGAGGTGGCGCAGTGGTTAGAGGCAGTACTGCAGGCCACTTTAGCTGACTGTGATCCACAGGTCAGCGGTTCAAATCTCACCGGCTCAAGGTTGACTCAGCCTTCCATCCTTCCGAGGTAGGTGAAATGAGGACCCAGATTGTTGGGGGCAATGTAAATATATACATTGCTTAATGGTGTAAACCGCTTAGAGAGTGCTTGCACTGTGAGGCGGTATATAAATCTCACAAATAAAATAAATAAATAAATAAATAAATCTCTTCCTGCCTTTTTGCAACTTTACTGACTTGTAATGTATGAGACAAGCTTCAAATTCCTCTCTCATCTGTTGGTTTTTCAATATTTATTCTTCCTGTTTCTTTCTCTTACGATCTCTTACAGACTCCAACAAAATAGCTCCACTGAGCCATAGTGGCACAGTGGTTAGACTGCAGTACTGCAGCTACTTCTGCTGACTGCCGGCTGCCTGCAATTTGGCAGTTCAAATTTCACCAGGCTCAAGGTTGACTCAGCCTTCCATCCTTCCGAGGTGGGTAAAATGAGGACCCAAATTGTTGGGGGCAATATGCTGACTCTGTAAAACCACTTAGAGAGGGCTGTAAAGCACTGTAAAGCGGTATATAAGTCTAAGTGCTATTGCTATTGTTAAAGAGAATATTTGTAGCTCAAGGTTGAAATGAAGGGTTCTTGGTGCTTTCTGAGCTTAGTTGTTTTCTTGCAGACATTTCATTACCCAAACTAGGTAACATCATCAGTGTTAGCAAGAAAACAAGCAGAGATTATCAAAAATCTTACAGGTTCCTTTTCTTTCTACGAATTTATTGGTTTATGGATGATCTGGGAAAGTGTGAAGTATGAAGGGGACAAGGGATTGTTAAAAACAGTCTATAAATGGAAACCACATGTCTTCAAATACATGTGAAGGGAGCAAAAGGGGTGATGCTTACATTTTTGGCCCAGATGGGAAGACTAAAGAAGCAGGGGAACCACTAATCAGACCCCACAGTAACATGCCCCAGCAAAACAACAAGCCATTACTAAAGTGAAGGAAATGGTTGAAATCTGAAAAAGGGTTGCTTAAGTTGACTTCATTTCAAGCATCTTAAGTTTAAAACACGGAAAAGCTCATGGACCTCTTAAAATAGCGGGAGGGGTGGTATTTAGCCTGCCTCATTTACCCTTCAAAACATCCCTCCCACAAATTTACCAGTGGTGGGTTCCTACCAGTGCGGTCCACTCTATAGCACCGGTAGCGGCCTACTGGTGACATCACAGTACCGGTGTGGTCGGTTGCCAGTGCCTGAGCACCGCCATTAAAAAAAAATTTTTTTAATTTTTTTAAAAAAATGTTCTTCTGCACATGCCCAGAAGCCGAGCTTCCGGCACTGCGCATGCGCTGCCTTCCTACCCCACAGTGAGTCCAAGCAGGGGAGGATGGCTGAGGGAACATGTGAGATGCTGAAAGAACGGGCGGCAGGAGCTATCTCCATTCCCCTCCCTTCAGCAGTCCGAGAAGCCACGAACACGCAGTGATGATCCTAGGCATTTTCACATGTTTGAGGCTTCTCGAGCTGCTGAGGGGAGGGGGAATGGGTGGCAGGACCTATCTCAGTTCCCCTCCCTTCAGCAGTCTGAGAAGCCACACCCACCCAGTCACATGGCTGGCAAGCCACACCCACAAAATAAGCCACGCCCACAGAGTGGTAGTAAAAAAATTAGGAACCTGCCCCTGAAATTTACCCAATAGATATTTGCCTTCTCCAACAAGTTCTATCCTTAGCAGGTGGATTATAGAGCTCTTGTTGAATAGAATTTCTTGGCCTTTATTTGCTCCTTCTGGCCCTTTGAATGTACGTATTTCTTTCAATGTCTTTGCCAAATGAGTGTAAAGATTCCTTGAAACACAAACTTTTATCATCCAGTAAATCCTGTTGAAAGGTCATAAAATTCAGTATAATAAAACTGTACTCTGAGTCCTGGTAATCACATCTGATATAGCCACCAAATATTAGACTCAAATTATTAATCCACAACTCCCTTATGATGCCAATAGCATGTTTATTTTTTCAGTAGACAATTGGGCCTCATCTTTATTCCTTCCCCTATCAACCTCCACCATACCACCACAAGGCCCCTCATCTCAGCTTCAAGTTCTAAAATGCCCTAGTGATCAAGACAGATAACTGTGGTCATCGTCATGTCAAAGACTATTATAAAGCTATCCTGGTATTTTTCTCCAAAATACCCCCTCCTATGTTAATTATATGCTATCAGGCAGAAACCTGAGTAGCTTAGAAACAAGATACATGAGAAAAGAATATTTTCATTCAGGTGATGGGGCGAATGTTTTCTTTCAGTGGCAACAGGCTGATTTGTTGTGGTTTGTAATGCAAACACTTTGAGTGTCCACAACATTCCTGGGCTGATGATATATTTATTTGTTTTGGATACTCTGAGATGATTTGCTTTTCACTGCTGAAAAGTGGTGAGCCAGTTTTTGTGAAAAAGTAATCCAGTGTAACTTTGTTTTGTTTTTCATAAATTGAGAGCTGCACACCCAGCCCTGGGAATGTTTGTGTATTCACAGGTCTCAGCCATTCCATAACTTAAAGTAACAAGGCACCTGGAGAGCATATTAAAAGAAAAAAAAACTATACTTCAAGGTCACTGTCGGAGATTAGCTTCCTTACATATTGAACTTTAACATCTATCCTATGGCGATTCTATAATATCATATTATGGCAATTTTTATTATGGTTTTACCACAGTTTAATGTTGTATCTCATCTATTGTATTATCCACACATTTCACATACAAGTGTATGCTTCTGTTTTATTTAAACATAATTGTATTTGTTCGTATATTGTGTTTTATTAGTGTTGTATATAGGTGATTGCATGACCCCTGCATATGCCATCCGCTAAATCAAAAAAATAAATAACAGGTCTCAATCAATGTCAAGCAATCAGAGAAAGAATTACTCTACTGCACACTCAAAGGGGTGCTTCATGTGCTGTTTTTTCACACTTCTTTGGGATATGCTTGTGTGGTGCCCACATACAGGTACTGAATGTAAAATAGTAAGTTGTTGTATAAAGTTATAATGTTGTTAAAAGGAACTGTTTAAACAAGTAAGTATAGAGCTAGACAGCTTTTAAAATGCATGGTAAGTAGAAAGAGGGAGGTGTTTATCCCAGTGCTCCAGAAGGGAGGGGGGATAGATGACATCATAAGAGACAGCCAATCAGAGCATAGATAGCAGGGCCAGGAACTGTAAAAAGGCCTGGCTGAGAGAAATGTAGAGCTCTCTGTTATGTTATGTGGTAACTGCCAAAGGAAGGAAGTTTTAGTGAGAAGTGCTGTGAAGAGCTGAGGGATGCTCTTTTATGTGGTAAATCCCAGGAGGGAAGGCTTAGTGTGGAGAGCTGAGGAGCTCTGTGTGTGACTTCCAAAAAGGGAAGATTTATAGAGAATCTCTGCCTGAATTTGACTGTCCAAGAGGGAATTTGACAGGAGAGAAGATAGGCCTTAGGCAGTTCTGTGGGAAGCAGGAGCCAGGGTCAGGGAACAAGATTGATTGATATATGTTGAGTAATCTGTAGATAGAGCTAAACGGTGAAACGTGCTCTTATCTATAGGCCTAGAAACAAAGAAGAATTGGATTTGCTTAGATTTAGTCAGGAAAACAAAGAGAGCCTCTGAAGGGAAGAAAAGAAAAAGAAAGAATTAAATAGTTGCTTGTGGTTTTAACAAATTCACTTGACAATTACTGAGAAGTTGTATTTAAATAAACTGTTTACTAGTTTGTTAAAGGAACGTGTCAACGTCTGTCTATCCCACACATAAAGCAAATCTTAAACAATCCTGCAGAGCTTAAAGATATTGAAGAAGAAGTAAAAGCAAGCCTCTAAAGTGAGAGAGAAGTGAAACAGAGGGTGCAACCCTTGGTCAGGGAGATATAAAAGGACAATTAAACACAAATCGCTACCAAGACATATAAAACAATAAACCTGACTGGAAGGGGACGGGTGGCATCCCCCGCAGCTTGTTTCTGCTGGTCTTTCTTCTCAGCTCATGGTCAAGCCAACTTTTCTAGAACTAGGCGTAGATCTTTGAAGGGGTACTTCACATGGAAGGTCCCTCTTGAAGCTGTTTTGTGAAACGATGTATACTTTGAAGGGTACAATGAAGCAACTACACAACACTTGGTTTCACCATCTTCATTTGCTGCCTCCTCTGGCACTTGCAATAGTCAGAACAAGGATATGTGCTTGCATGGAAATCTCTTCTGATGCTTCCTAATGCAACACAAGATTCATCAGAACAGCTGTTCTGTGCACAGGCGCTTCTTCCAGCTTCTGCATGCATCAACAAATCCATATGAGGTGTTTGTGAGGTACCACACTAAAGCAAATTGTATTTCTTCTTTGCAAGATGAGGGCCATCAGAGAAAAAGGGCCTTGTCTCACCAAAGCCATCTGACACAGGCATGAACATCTCCTGTCTCTTAAACGAACAGATGCAGGTTACCATAAATCTTCTTTGCAAAAATTATCTTTCTAGTACATTAGTCTGTCTGAATTTATTTTCAATTTGAAAAAGTATCCCAGCCAAACTTTTTTTAAATTCTGCGATCTTTTTAGATGGTCACAAACAGTTGCCAGCTGACCAGAGTAGTTTGCTCCCAGTTTCTCCTACCATTTTGGATTTCACTTTCAACTGTAGCAATCATTTCTACTATTGTATACATCTTAATGAACATCGGCAATGACATTGTATTCTTTTTTTAAATGATCTCTTTGTATTGGACAGTGCTTGAGGCAGGCACTTCTCTTTGATTAAATTTTTGAAATACTTCATGAGAAAGAAGCATGGCACAAACTATTATTCACTCTTGCTTTTGATTATCTGTTTGTAAGAATATAGGGTTTTGTAGTACTATTGCCTTTGTCATTTCTCTCAATGGGGAAAGTATATCAACATAGTTGACCAATGGGCTAAAGTGCCTCAATAAAAAAACCTAATCCCCAAATTCCTTAAAGTTCAATAGAACAGCAAATGTACCGTATTTTTCGGAGTATAAGACGCACCTTAGTTTTTGGGGAGGAAAATAGGGGAAAACAATCTGCCTACCAGGTATTCATCTGGCTAGCATCCTTAGTCTGGTCAGCTTCAGCACATTATTTTATCCCCTGGTTAGGACTTAAAAAAACCTTCTTCTGAGAGAATAACAATGAAAGAACCTGCAAGCCAGTAAGAGCTGGGAAGATAGTTAGCACCTGGTTAGGGCTAGAAAAAAACTTATTCGGAGCAGCTTCAGCACATTATTTTATCCCCTGGTTAGGACTTAAAAAAACCTTCTTCTGAGAGAATAACAATGAAAGAACCTGCAAGCCAGTAAGAGCTGGGAAGATAGTTAGCACCTGGTTAGGGCTAGAAAAAAACTTATTCGGAGCAAGTAGAGCAATGAAAAAAAATTCTGCAAAGACTTAGGGCTGGAAAAACATTCTTTGGAGAGAGTAACAATGAAAGAGCCTTCAAGGTAAGAGCTAGGAAGATCTGTTAGCACCTAGTTAGGGCTGGAAAAAAAAAAGCTACATTCGAAGTATAAGACGCACCCAAATTTTCAGCCACTTTTAGGGAGGAAAAAGGTGCGTCTTATACTCCAAAAAATATGGTATCTATAAGGCTTCTTGAACTTTTCAGACAGAAAACAACCAGAGAAAGTACATTTAAATGACAACCAAAAGGATCTCCATATTTCTTGTTTTCTTCAACTACAAACAATTCCTAATAAAGTAGAAAATTCTGAGAAAAAAAGGTTAGAAATAAAACAAAACAAACAAACAAAACCCCAGCAGACTGCTGAGTTAGACAAACTGAAGGTTTAGTAGAAATGAATTACACAGAGAAGTCAAATAATTGTTATAATTCTATGGCATAGCTAGAAGATAGTAGTGATTCATTCTTAGTCTTAAATTCCATGTTTCAAAGATGTGTAGCTTCACGTATACAGTTCGGTTTTGTCTTTAGTCTAAACATCTAAGTCCGATTAAGACTCAGCTTTCCATTGCTAATTAAAAGGATCCACTACAGTCATTAGATTTTTTTTTCCAAATTGTGGCTTATGAGTTTAGAAAATGAGCTGTGTGCTCCCCTCTTGCCCTTGTAAATGTGGCTGAAAGCTCTACTTCCCTTTCTTAAAACACAGTTCTGTCACTGGGCCTGAATTCAGAACACAATAATCTGCTTGACCATAAAAAGTGGACTGCAGCTCGATGAATGAAAAGTCATGCTCTATGCAGTGGTGAAATCTAATTTTTTTTACTACCGGTTCTGTGGGCATGGCGTGGTAGGCGTGGTTTGATGGGCGTGGCAGGTCAGGATAAGGGGAAAAGCATGGGGAAGGATATTGCAACATTCCCATTCCCACCCCACTCTGAGGCAGGCCAGAGGTGGTATTTGCTGGTTCTCCGAACTACTCAAAATTTCCACTACCGGTTTTCCGAACTACTCAAAATTTCCGCTACTGGATCTCCAGAACCTGTCAGAACCTGCTGGATTTCACCCCTGGCTCTATGGCAAGCTCACAAGAAGAGGAAGCCGGGGAATATAGATTAATTGGGATTGCCAAACTTTTGTGTTGGAAATTTACAGTATACCCACAATGGCTGGTTGAGCCATTGACATCATCCACACATTTGCAAGCAGGGAAAGCAATGCTACGGAAGGAATAGCAGCAACCCAAAAACAATCTCTCCTCAGTGTTTCTTAGCCCAGAACTAGAAAACTGTCACAATGGATGATAACTTATGTTGAACTCCAGTTCTCTTCCCGATAATGTGCTATTATGGAAACTTGTGGTGTGATGCCATCAATTGGATACTTTTCTACCTTATGTTCATCCATTGGGAAGGATGGGGCACATCAACATGTGGTGATGTCATATTACATTTCCATAATTACACATTCCAGGTCAACAAGAGATGATATACCTGATGAAGCATCTCTGCCTATCATCACATTCTGTTTCCATCTCCTCTTACTTTATATCACTTATAATATTTGGACTAGAAGACCTCCAAGGTCCCTTCCAACCCTACAATTCTATGATTCTTTAATCATTCCTCCATCTGTTCTAGCCTCATCTCAGGCAATCCCAATTTGCCATTTTGTTCTTTTCTCCCAAAGGGTTTGCCATGTTGTTCTCTTCCTTTATTCTCAAGGAAAGAAATTAAACTGAAGTCCTCTACAACTGAGGACACCCTATCGAATGTGTGTGGGGGCTAGGAACAGCCCTTTCTCTTCATTGGTGGCTGGGGCCGGATGGCAATACCATTGTATCTTGGCACCATATGGCTCTCCTGGTGGCATAATCAAGAAATGGAAATTAACCATGACTAAGTTCCCTTTTTCCTCTCACAGGCAAATATTCCTGCAGGGATAGGACTCAAATAATACAATTGGCGCCAAAGATTGGAGGACTAATTAAACCCTCAGCCTGCTAAGTTGTTTTCATGGCCAGAAAGGGATCCTTTTCTTGCTTAATGTGATTAAAATACCAATGGACATTTTTTAGCATACTCTGTGTGTGGTTTTGAAAGCTCCAGCTATGAGAAGTATTAAAAGAAAGTATATTGACAGACTGTATCTCCAGTTAAGGTAAGACTTTCTTCACCAGTTCAGGTAGGAGTTGCACACTAACATTTTGGGATTAATAGCAACATTAGGATTCATTCAGGGAAACCATTGCTTTATAACCTTTCTTGCATAAGCAAACATTATGAATGTGATTGCAAACTTTGATGAATGCATACATGCCACACTTTATGGTACAATTGATAAAAGAAACCAATTCAAACTGAGGAGAGAATTGGTGTAAACCAGCTAATTGGCACAAGATGGAGGTAAATATCAGCCCTTGATGTGCCAAATCTAGAAGCAAAAGTATCTTCCTGTCAAATGCAGGAAACCAGGAGTCCATCAGTTCAAAATAATATGTAGGTTTATTGCAAGCTTAAGGTCTCTACAAGAATCTGAAATCAAAGCAGTAGATAAGTAGATAAGAGTCAACAGAATTCAAGGTAGGTTGGTCTTAGATCTCTTGTGAGCATGAAAGGACTTGAGACAGATGACACATTTGACTCCTACCTCAGGCTCAGCCTGGTCACCTCCTACACCTCCCTTGAGGAGCATGACCTTCTAAACACTACATATTATAATCTGTTGTGGTCCGCATCTATGAACCTTATGCACTGGTGGGATTTAATTTTTTTTACTACTGGTTCTGTGGGCGTGGCTTGGTGGGCGTGGCATGGCTTGGTGGGCGTGGCTTGGTGGGAGTGGCAAGGGAAGGATACTGTAAAATCTCCATTCCCTCCCCACTCCAGGGGAAGGATACTGCAAAATCCCCATTTCCTCCTGATCAGCTGGGACTCGGGAGGCAGAGAATAGATGGGGGCAGGGCCAGTCAGAGGTGGTATTTACTGGTTCTCCGAACTACTCAAAATTTCCGCTACCGGTTCTCCAGAACTGTCAGAACCTGCTGAATACCACCTCTGACCTTATGCCATTTTAATTCCCCCGAATGCCATAGTGTCATTTTACTTTACAGGAAATTTTAAATAGGGGGCAGCTTTTCAGAATGAGCTCTTGCTTTCAGTCAGTTTGCAATGGGAATATTGGAAAGATGGGAACATCAGGTCACAGGAAACTGGTTTCATTTGGGGTCTGATCTTTGGTCTACTGATCCCACTATTGTCAACATTGTCTCTCTAAGGTTTTATGAATATGAAAATTTTCAAGTTTTTCAATTTGGAACCTTTCAATGATGAAGTCAGCGGCGGGTTCCTCCCTTACCGGTGCCGGTGCGCTGCATGCGCATCTCCACGCTTCGGGCGTGCGCACGTCCCCTTGCGCGATTTTGCTTCTGCTCATGTGCAGAAGCAAAATCACGCCAAAATCTCTCGTGCGTGCATGTCCCCTCGTGAGATTTTGGCGTGATTTTGCTTCTGCGCATGTGCAGAAGCAAAAGTGCCCAAAAATTCACGGAAAAAAATGACGACGCGCATGGTGGACCCGCAGAGAGGGCTCCGGAGCGGTCGCGTGCAAATTACGCAATCGGCCGCTCCCTACTGGAGTTGTGCACTGGGCAGCTCCGGCAGGAACCCACCTCTGGATGAAGTATATGAAAAGAGGCATTTGCACTAACAGACTTTGTTCAGGCTCATGGGAAAAATCTTCTGAGGAAGAAACAGAGCCTGAAGAACTAATCACCAAAGACCTTCAGGAGAGGGAGAAGCTGCTGTCCTCTACAATCCCAGGGGTTACAACAGCTGAGCTCAATCTAAAGAAGATTCTGATGCTAAGCCTCCAGATCTGAAGGCCTAAAACCAAATGTTTTTTCTTGGAGCTGAAATGAATAATACAACTGTCGTTGACCTGAATACTTCAGCCATTGATTTTGGTTTCCCCCCATAATTCAGGTAGGATAATATCATCATTCCCAACTTCCATTTATAAAAACACCATGTGAACATTCAGAGGTTTATTCAATTTGGAAGTGATGGAACCTACCTTGTGACATCATGAAAGCCAGCCAATGGGTGCCATTTATGCTTCCCCCTCCCCCCCACATTGGAATGTTACAATACTGTGCTTGTTTGTGTTTGAGAGCTTGAGTCTAAATAGGAATGCGAAAATTAGTGGTGGAATTGCTGACAGAGTCTCTAAAGTTACCTCATTGCTCTAAAATTATTGTGCATTTTTCATCCACAGATCAAATAGCTTTTTGATTTGGTAAAGACTAAATAGCTTATGTTTCTCTAGCAATCACTATATTTATCCTATGGATTTATTTGCATGTGTGTGTACTGGAGCCTGGGAAAATAAAATTGAGGCTGTTTGGAGAAAGAATTTTTTTAATATATACTCCTATGCTAATCCAGATTGGGAGTTCCCACAAAACTGATCTTCTAAACAAAAAGATGTGGCCCACTATATATAAGTGATGTTAAAATGTGCATTCTTATAAACCACCTTGGGAACCAATTTGGTGTAGTGGTTAAGGCACCCGACTAGAAACAGGGATAGTGTGAGTTCTAGTCCCAATTTAGGCATGAAGCCACTTGGGTGACTTTGAGCCAGTCATTCTTTCTCAGCCATAGCAAGCAAGCAATGGCAAACCATTTCAGAAACTCACTTCTGAAGTCATGCCGAGAACTTGTCCAACAGTCACCAAGAGTCTCCACTGATATAAAAGCACACACAAAAAAATCAACCCTGAATTTGATACAGGACAAAGACTGACACAAAACCATAGGAGATGTTGACAGGAAGTTGGGATCTGTTGGATCGGAGAAAGGACTAATAGAATAGACACAAACTGTTTTTAAGACACAACATACTTAATACCAAGCAATATTCTTGCAACCTTTAAAACAATAAATTTGGTGGTCTAATAGTCTGTGCCAAGAGCAGCCATCAGGATTTAGCCCTGAAGCAATTTTTGTCTGGCTCCTTCTAGTCCTTCTAAATGTTAATCGAGTAATGTTTAAACATTGCCCACAGTTTCATTTGAAAGTGAAAACGGAATTATTTTAAGATGTACAAAATAAAGCTGTTTGGCACTTTAAACTTGCATGTCTTGCTATGGGTGTTAAATAGAAATACCTCATGTCACAATAATACATATTCCATATTTTGTTATATAAACCCCTCTGTAGTTGTTTACAGAAATCATTGGCCATTCTTAATAAAATAACAGTGGTTGCCCCATCATCACGGGGCAGTTGTGTTGAATGGAGTAGGGCTTGGGGTAGTTTTCTTCATGTGTCATCCTTTCTCTTCTGGGACTTTTCCTATAGGATGGATAATGGATCCTGTAACATCTAAGTGATCTTATGTAGTATCATATATTGCCATATATTCAAGTTATCATTGGTATGTGACATCAGTTATAATACATTATGTTGATATGAGGAAACATGTTTATAATTGCCGGGCGATGCACAAGTAATATGGATTCTTGAAAGCTCAAAAACTAGTTATCCCAAGTCTGTTCTCAAAATCAAAATATCAGACATCTTTCACTTCAATGCAAACCTACCTATTTTGCACCTCCCAAATCTCCAAAGTTCAGAGAAGAGCAACTAAGCTGATCAAAGGCCTGGAGACTAAAACATATGAAGAATGGCTGCAGGATCTGGGTTTGGCTAGTCTGAAAGAAAAGAAGAATTAGGGGTGACATGATAGCAGTATTCCAGTATTTGAGGAGCTGCTACAAAGAAGAGGGGGTCAAATTATTCTCCAAAGCACCAGAGGACAGGACAAGAAACAATGGCTGGAAACTAATCAAAGAGAGAAGCAACCTGGAATTAAGGAGACTCTCCCTAACCATGAGGACAATTAACCAGTGGAATAGCCTCCAGAAATCGTGGGCGCTCCATCACTGGAGGATTTTAAGAAGAGACTGGACAGTCACTTATCTGAAATGGTATAGGTCCATGATGGCGAACCTATGGCACGGGTGCCACAAGTGGCACGCGGAGCCATATCGGTGGGCACGCGAGCTCAGGTCCGGCGTGCATGTGTGCACCAGCCGGCTGATTTTCGGGCCTTCTGGGCCCACTGGGAGTCGGGAAACAGGCTGTTTCCAGCCTCCAGAGGGGGTGGAGAAGGCCGTTTTCGCCCTCCCCAGGCTCCTAGGAAGGCTCTGAAGCCTGGGGAGAGCGAAAAATGGGCGTGCCATTGCATGCTGGGAGCAGGGGGGTCATGCGTGCATGTGCAGGGGTGCATGGAATTATGAGTGTGGGCACGCACACATGTGATCCCCCGCATTCCCCCCCTTTTGGCACGCGAACCAAAAAAGGTTCGCCATCACTGGTATAGGTTCTCCTGCTTGAGCAGGGGGTTGGATTAGAAGACCTCCAAGGTCTATTCTATTCTATTCTATTCTATTCTATTCTATTCTATTCTATTCTATTCTATTCTATTCTATTCTATTCTATTCATTCCAGAATGAACTATCAATGTGCTGTTGCTCCATTTGGTCTCTTTAAAGCTCAGCAAACCCTCCAAATGAGGCTGATCTTGCCCATTTGGAAGGGACACAATTTCAGGCATTTATTTCATTCACTACCCGGCCCCCAAATCTCATTAATGAAAAGTCCATAAATGTTGACTCCACCACTCCTCTTTTATTGCTGTACATTGCCACTGCCCTAGCCTCCTGCAGCCTCAAGCCAGGGTGACAAGGGAAACATGAAGCCTCCAGGTGAAAGACATTGTCCCCTGTGAACCAAAATGTACAGTTCCTTACATATTTGCATTTCTATGAATTCAGTAATGCTGTTCAAAACTCCAGAATGCAATTAGAAATACACTGAGTTGGCAAAAAGACACAACATGTATACATGAGTGAAAATCATTACAGAAATGTTTTAGACTAAGCAAAATTGCTTGCAGGACCACGTAGTAGGGACAATTCTATGCAACAATGAAGATGTTAGTACACATGTACAACAAATTTTACGTGGATTTCCATTGCATTGTGATGAGGCAAGATTGACTTCCTTTCATATGTTTTCACTGTTCAAATGCAGCAAGAAGTGTGATAACTCTACACTTTCAAGACATCACAGACTTTCAGGGATGAGCTATGTATACCAGAAGAAGAAATATTCAAAGCTCTGGAATGTATTACTGAAGTATACTTGGAGCCTACATGAAATTAGCAAGAAAGTCTTCTTGTCCTGGGATCCAATTTGTATTCTAATCTAGACTGTTAGTTTCATGAGTTTTATGAGTTAGTTTTATGAAGCAAATATTTGAAGGAATGTCTATGGAGTTTCTCAGTCATTCAGGTCATGATTGTTCTCAAAGGTGTTTTTTCAAGAGGCAACTGGACTTTCTTGTTTTTCTTTGAAGACGTTTCGCTTCTCATCCAAGAAGCTTCTTCAGCTCTGACTGGATGGTGGGGAACCCTCAATGAAGTATTTGAAGGAACCCTCAGTGCTAATAATGAGCCATGGTGGCGGAGTGGTGAGAGTGCAGTACTGCAGGCTACTTCTGTTGACTGCTGGCTGCTTGCAATTTGGCAGTTCAAATCTCACCAGGCTCCAGGTTGACTCAGCCTTCTATCCTTCCGAGGTGGGTAAAATGAGGACCCAAATTGTTGGGGGCAATATGCTGACTCTGTAAACCGCTTAGAGCGGGCTGAAAAGCACTGTAGAGTGGTATATAAGTCTAAGTGCTATTGCTAATACCCGTTTCTCACAAGAAGACCAGATCTATACACCTATACACCATTGTAAGCCTTGCCTTCTACCCACTACTGTAGTATTTTAATGGTAACACAAGACAAGGATTCCCATATCCCTGTCATTCTCACATTATTCTTACCTGATATACCTCTGGGGTTCTGTTGTGCTCCAATGGCACAAGAGTAGACATAGGGTATCAGTAATGAAATCTGCTTTGGATTGGATATGAAAGAGGTATGGCCAAGTTGTCAACCAGAGCAAGCAGAATAGATGTGCACAGTATGGTAAATTGTTAAGACAGGTTTACCAAGTAGAGGTATTCAATTACCTTGGGCGGCCAAAGTTCTGATTATGTTACCCAAGAATGTACTCTTAGCACATCTAAAAGGCAGCAGGTCTACAGTAGAGTGCTTCGTTTCATATTTTCTCCATTTGCAGTGACCTTTTAGCAACCTTTTTGAAATTCATGGAAGATGTTTTTAGAGCCAAAGTTTATTTATCCAGCATTGTGCATACATGTGGTTTTAGGTTTCATAAGTGAGTTGCCCACAGCTCAGTTCTGGACATGCTTTTATTAAATGATTTTAAAACAATAATTGAAGAGGGGGAAATGCTAGACAATATAACAAATGCCACAGAGTAGATAAATAATTTGTGATTCAAACCATGGTCATGAAACTCTACCTGCCATATCAAATGCTGAATAGAAGCCAGCTTTAAATCTTCTTTTATGGAATTGGGTTTAAATAAACAGTGAGGCAGTAGAAAATGATTTGTTCCTATTTACAGCTGAGAAAAATTATCTATACAGTACTGATGACCACCTATGGCAGAGGTCTTCAAACTTGGCAACTTTAACACTTGTGGACTTCAACTCCCAGAATTCTCCAGCCAGCATAGCTGGCTGGAGAATTCTGGAGTTGAAGTCCACAAGTGTTAAAGTTGCTAAGTTTGAAGACCTCTGACCTATGGCTTCAGAATCTGTGGTCTTGTGGCCCCCAAAAGCTTCAGGTCTCTCCTGCAATCCAAACCAAACTGGGCCAATGTGTCAGACAACTGGAGTGACCAACAGGAGCTGGGCAAATCACAGCCTCTGTCTGAGTTCTTGACTGCACCATTGATGAAGCATAGCAGATTGTATAAAGACTGTCAGAAGAAGGGGAGCAATAATATCTTAAAACTGGAACAGTTAAATGCAGCTTTAAATTGTTTCAGATTCCTAAGTCCAGTCATGAAGATCTGCACAGCTCATGCCATTGTAGGGGTGTGTGACAATGAGCCCACTAAGGGAGTTTCAGATTGGCTCATATTTGGATTCAGTTTCCTTGGGAGGAATCTGTTTAATTCAGAATCTCCCATAATTGCAAATATCAGCTGAGTTTGATTTGGATTCACCTGAATTCAAGGCACAACTCTATTTATGAGCAATGCTGTTTGTCTGAATTTTAAGGGTGAACATCTTTCACGACAATCAGTGTGGAAATATAATCAACCAAGATATCATTTTTAAGTAATAAAAGATCTGAAACTCCACTATCATGGTGGAGTTCTCTTTAAGGAGGAACACAAAGGGTTCTAACAGGGATCCACCAGAGAAATCACATGTGATTTTAGTACTTTAAGTCTGTTCTTCTAAAGACTTGACATTTATGGATGTCATTCTGAATGTCACATGTGTGTGGTTTACCTCACAGTCATTGTGTCTCTTTGTGGTCAGCCCATCATTTCTTTTTTTTTTACAAAATGAAGCACAACTAATTTAATAATTAGACTAAACAATGTCCACTTGGCATAGTTTTTCCTCATGTAGATTTTGATATTCATGTGGTTATTTCTTTGAGCATTTCCTACTTTATTGGAGGGGGCAGGGTGAGTCTTTTAACTTCTTAGTAAAGCATATCCAAGAAGGACATCATTCCATTCTCCATATGATTGCATTTTACTTTTTTTCCTGACTTTCTCTTTATAGTAATTTCAAATAATTGTAACAACATTGCATTTGCTTTCCCTTTAGGACATTTCCCCCCCTAATCTTGGCATTCATTCTAGGAGAAACTCCCCCCCCCCATTCCTTTTTTAGACCATCTAAAAATTAATGCAAAAAATCTGTTACCTCATGTTTTGCATTACAATTATTTTCAGCCAGTGAGTTTAGGGAGCAATCAGATTCCATCGGGAATTGTAAAATGTTGGGATTAAAGTCCATGTATCAGTTATCACTTTGGGTTATCATACAGCATTCATGCTTGTCCTTTAGCCTTTTCTGTTCCATGGTTGGGAGCTCTAATATTTTTTTTATTTTTTTTATTTATTTATTTGTCAAACATGTATAGGATAGTAGTAATTTGTATAAACATAAGTAAAAAATAACGATAAAAGAGGACAATAGGACAGTAGGACAGGGACGGTAGGCACAGTGGTGCGCTTATGCACGCCCCTTACAGACCCCTTAGAAACAGGGAGAGGTCGACTGTAGACAGTCTAAGGTTAAAGTTTTTGGGGTTTGGGGAAGAAACCACAGCGTCAGGTAGTGCATTCCAGGCATTGATCACTCTGTTGCTGAAGTCGTATTTTCTGCAGTCGAGTTTGGAGCGCTTTACATTTAGTTTGAATCTATTACGTGCTCGTGTATTGTTGCGGTTGAAGCTGAAGTAGTCATTAACAGGAAGGACATTTTGGTATATGATTTTATGAACTACATTTAGATCAGATCGGAGGCGACATAGTTGTAAATTGTCTAATCCCAGTATTTCAAGTCTGGTGGAATAAGGTATTTTGTTGTGAGCGGAGGAGTGAAGGACTCTTCTTGTGAAATATTTCTGGACTCTCTCGATTGTATTTATGTCTGATATGCAGTGCGGGTTCCAGACAGCTGAGCTGTATTCCAGAATTGGTCTAACAAATGTTTTGTATGCTCTGGTTAGTAATGTAATGTTGCCAGAGAAGAATATGAATTGCACCTTCAAATGCTGGTGGCAGCTTCTAAAATTATGGCATAGCAATCAACTATCTAAACCTCTTTCAAGTAGAGCTGCTGGATCCCTATAGCCTGGAAGACTCCCAAATGCGGCTGGCATGAAGACCCACTCTTAGAAATTTTATAAATTAAAGGGAAGTGAAAAAGAAACAATGTCACTATGACTATTTGTAGAAGCAGAGGAAGACCAGAGAAGGTGGGGAAGATCAGAGAGAAAAAGCTTCAGGGTGGGAGAATTGGGGTGAAACTTCAGAAGGTGCCCCAAAGGCATTTAGGCAGGTCCCACTCAACCCTGGCATGCCTGCTGCTTTGGTATGTATCCCGAAGAAGCTCAATAATTGAAGTACTCCCTGCATGGCATGCTGTCATTCTTCATGGTCTATAACTTCTATCATTTGGGCAACTTACAGCATCGTTTGCTGTGAGTCATTTCCCAGACACACAAGAGACTGACTTTGCACAATTGAATCGTTAGACGATTCCTCAGAATCAGAGGAAGTCTTTGATTTCCCATGGCTTGGCCAGCTAGCAAGCAAGTGTTCTTCTGAACTAATTCCAATTATACAACTACCCAGGTTTCCGGAATTGTGGCGACACAATTCAAAAAGCAAATTATATTATGTGAAGCAACCTTATTAGGTGACCAGAATGACATGTTCATATGCTTCATTTCCTTCTCTAATCTCCCACTGCCTTTAATGATGCAAAGATCTCTCAGAGTTGTTGTTTGATTTGGTACTTCCTTTCTGAATTGCATCCCTCTAGTTTGGCTCAAAGTTCACACAGTCTCAATTATCTGGTCAAGAAAATAATCAAATTTTGTTTACAGCAAGCATTCTAGTCTTACCATAGACCTGGCTTCCTTATGTGCTAGCAGAAATCTGGCACTTAATAGGTCTGAGTAGCTTGCAAAAGAACATCTGCCTGGAAGAGGAATAGGACACTTTCAGAATCCCTTCAGTGTTTTGCTTTCCACAGATCATTCTTGTTTGGAATTAATAGAATTGTAGAATATCATATTAACAAGAACCAAGTGGACTTTGAAGCAGCCACTTGATGTGTGGTTGTACATATACATTCTTAGTCCCATTATTTGCACTATTAATTGCTGGATCTTATTGAAACATGTCAAGTGGATTAGTAAGCCAAAAATGAAAAATAGGTTAGATGTATCCCAAGGTGGTTCACAATTTTGAAGTTCTCCTAGTCTCATAGCCTCTCCTCCTTGATAGACCACCATGTATACTTTGTCTCTGCAAATGATCCTGCAGTGTTCAAATTCAACAGAGAATATACATAAATTCTAGAGGCCTAAGGCAATTCAGGGATAAGAAAAACTAACTTTTCATAACATGTTGAAATTGGAGAGGTGAAAAGATCTAGGAATTTATACAGGAAAGAGTGTGATGTTATTGGAGCCTGATGGTCAAGTGTTTTCCTGACTTGGCAAGTCTCTCTCCTGGTATGTAAAGATAAAGCTTCTGGTTGCTTGGAATCATCCTGGTTTGCTTTCTTGGCTAGTTTTTATAGGAGAAACAGGAGAGGTCATGCTTGCCCTATGGGGATCAATACACAACATCACCAGCCCATCTAA
This sequence comes from Diadophis punctatus similis, assembly GCA_023053685.1. Lineage (NCBI taxonomy): Eukaryota > Metazoa > Chordata > Lepidosauria > Squamata > Dipsadidae > Diadophis > Diadophis punctatus. Next base: position 78,129,272 of record JALIGW010000001.1, read on the forward strand.
CAAATAAAATGCATTCAATTCTATTGATTGAGCTGAACAGAACAGAATAACAGAGTTGGAAGGGACCTTGAAACTCTTCTAGTTTAACCCCTTGCTGAAGGAAAGATCCTATACCATTTCAGACAAGTGGCTGTCCATTGTCTTCTTTAACACCTCCAGAGATGGAGTAGCCACAACTTCTGAAGGCAAACCATTCCACTAATTAATTGTTCTCACTGTCAGGAAATTTCTCCTAATTTCTAGGTTGCTTCTTTCCTTGATTAGTTTCCATCTAATGCTTCTTGTCCTGCCTTCTGGTGTTTTAGAAAATAGGTTGACCTCCTCTTCTTTGTGGCAGCCCCTCAAATATTGGAACACTGCCATCATACTACCCCTAGTCCTTCTTTTCACAAGATTAGACATACCAAATTCCTGCAACCATTCTTCATATGTTTTAGCCTCCAGCTCCCTAATCATTGTTGCTCTTCTCTGCACTCTTTCTAGAGTCTCAACATCTTTTTTTATACTGGATGTAGGATTCCAAGTGTGACCTTACCAAGGCAGTGCTAACATTTCACATGATCCTGATTCTATCCCTCTGTTAATACAGCCTTACACACTAATAAGATATTGAAATTTAAATGATTCTTTACTAGGATTCCTATATTCCTCTTGCAGTGATTGCTGTTGAGCCAGCTTTCACCTATTCTCTACCTGTACATTTGGTTTTTCTTGCCTAAATGCTGAAATGGTAAGTTATAGTAGATTTGACTTGTTTTTTGAAGATGCAAATTCTTGATGGTTGCATTTAGAATTTTTTTATTAAAGGAAATTGATGTGGTAGTCAGATGTTATGTGTAGGTTTATAAAGATGTTCTGGTGAAGGTATCTTAGCCTTAGTTTACACATTGCTAAATATTCTGGAAGAAATAAACACCAACATGTGATTGGCTGGTCTATTTATTTATGTCTGGTTGAAAGGAAGGGCGTGTGCACATGTGTGTTCTCTGAGGGAGGGAGAGTGAACACGCTTACTAGAGAACAAAATGCACTGAAAAAGATCTTAAGAACATTCAGGTCTCTGTTCTTCTAAATTGACTCCCAAAGGATCTGACCAGTTCCCAAATCTTGCAGGAATGTTTTCACTCTTAATTACAGTAAAAAGTTGATGAAACCGAGACTGCTTGACATAGCCAAACATCTGTACCGTCTTGAGCTGCCTTCGGTTTGGAAACTTCAGCTGTCCTCCACTGCAAATGGCTAGCCAATAGTTATTCAACTGTGCTGGATTTTTAGTGCCTGTCAAAAAGGGTCAGGGCAGCAAGGAGGAAAGTCTCTCCTAGCACGAGACTGAAGTCTTCATCCCAACCCCCACTCCATTCATTTTTCTGAAGGGACATCTTCTTCCCTGAACACAGAAACTTAGGTTTCAGACTGAGTAAGCATGTCAGCACATTTTATGATCCTGAGATCCTGTGATGAAAGAACAGCTTATAAATCTTTCACACAAATAAGTGTATTCTCTTTCTTTTGTCATTCAGAATATAGATAGATAGATAGATAGATAGATAGATAGATAGATAGATAGATAGATAGATAGATAGATAGATAGATAGATAGATAGATATAGATATAGATATAGATATAGATATAGATATAGATATAGATATAGATATAGATATAGATATAGATATAGATATAGATGTTTTTTCAGATTTTTATCAGGTTGTAGCATAGAAAGAGTTAAGTTCACAATGTTCTTTTGTTCAGTTCTCAAGACAGCTTTGGATTTTATTTATGGCACTTTGGAAATCATGCTATACTATTGGGTCACCTGTGTTAACATCTGCTTTCATTTGGGCCCTTTTTCGCTTTTTGCATCAAAGAAAAGTTAATAATTTATCTGCCTATGTTTGGCATAAGTCAGAAAACATTCAGATGACATTCTGCTGGAAGATCTATGGTAAAATGTAGATTAAAAGTGAGTAAATAACGTATCAACCATGTGGTTGGTGGGTTTTTTAAATATCTTGCCAAACTCTCTAGAAGTTCAAGGCAAACTTGGCTATTGTATAATCATTAGTGTCTTAGCTTTTCAGTTTATTTGGACACACTAAAAATTGCAAACATTTTAAAAATGCATCTCCCTTTTTAGTGAGAAAAAAATTATTTGTTTTGGTTTATTATATGATTTAAAGAATCAGCTTATTACTTTGCCAGGCTGAGTAATATTTATTTAAACACATACCATCCTTTTGTCTACAAATGTATAACAAATACTCTTAAAGGGTTTTTGCTAGGTTTTTTTAAACTATTGCTGTATTATCCTAAAAGGTAAATGGGCTTTCTTGTGCGTGTTTTTTCTCCTTGGATGAGAAGCAAAATATTTTCAAAGAAAAAAGCCAGGAAAGTCTAGTTGTCTTTTGAAACAGTACCTTTGGGACAAACATGACCTGGATGATTGAGAATCTCCATTAAACATATTGCTCTATTAATTTACAAGTGGATTTTCAAATCACCCAAAGTGTTCTGATCTGTACCCAGGAAAATTCAAATGGCCTTGTCTAAAATTAGCTTGCAAGTGTTATCATAACATTCTATGTTTTCTTCTATGTTTTCTCCCAAGAGTCTGGGTCTCGGAATAGCTGTGAACAGAACGGAGATGAAAACAAACAATTTGGATCTTACTCTGTTCTTAATTATTCTCCCTCGTGTTTTTTTATGATGCAGCTTTGGACTAAGTTCAATTCCAGTCTGGTATCCAATATATAATATCTTTCTTACCAAAATTATTACTGAAAGCACTGTGAGCATCTCCAGATTATGCACTGGTATTTTAAGATCTGGAGATGCTCCCTTTAGTCCTGGGATGGTGAACATACTGTCCTTCAGATGATGTCCAACTGTTGCCACCAATATTGTTCTTCACTGCCCCTTCTGGGATTGCTATATAAAAGTGGTTCAGATCTATCTGCAAACCAACATGTTCCCCAATCTTGATTTAACCTATCAAGTGTGTTCAGTTTTTTTCTTCTTCCTTGAGAGAGTTCAGTGATAAAATAGGTGGTTCTTAAAACCCACAGAAATAGTTGAGCAAACTACTTCTGGAGGAGGAGGTGGAGGTGGAGGTGGAGGAGGAGGAGGAGGAGGAGGAGGAGGAGGAGGAGGAGGAGGAGGAGGAGGAGGAGGAGGAGGAGGAGGAGGAGGAGGAGGAGGAGGAGGAGGAGGAATTACCCTGACTGGACTAAATTCATTAGAGCATATTGTCAGTCTGAATGATGAGTGAGGAAACTCCCCACAGAAACATTTCTCATGGATTGAAACAAGGCAGCAGGTTAACCCCTCATTGAAGGATTAACTGTGCATGTATTATGTGCTGACATTTTTTTTAAAGAACTGTCATCATGACTGTGGATGATTTGCTTTAATTTCTATCCCCTCTTCCTGCCAAAAAAGTTGCAGTTCTGGAACTGTTAAATTTCCTTTCTGGTTCTTGCAAAGCACCTTTGACAAGACCAATGGGTTAGACAGAGTTTAACCAAGGAACCTGGGGACTTTCCATTTTATTATATTATAAGTAAGAATTTTGAACTATCTAGCAGAAAATCCTTTTTTGCTTACTGACTTGAAATTTCTTCAGGATTCAGTCATTGTGGACAGAATTCAGTAGAAGAAGTCAGTATGTACATACATATGTTATTCTACTAGAATTAATTGATACAGAACATTTCTGTCCCCAGCAATCTAAAATTAATAGGGTTATCAGTACATGCAACATAGATGTGTTTGCAGGTAAGATTATCAGCCCTGATGTCAAGCAAAACCAAGCATTTAATAGTGAGTGCCATACCATGTGCACTAATCAAACAGGTGGAAAGAAAATAGGGGCAGTCAGGCACAACACAGGTTATGTAGACAATAAACACAGGGTCAATCAAAATGGACTCAAATGTCTATACATCAATGCACAGAGTATGAGAAATAAACAGGGTGAATTAGAAATTCAAGTAAATGAGGGAAGATATGATATTGTTGCCATTACAGAAACTTGGTGGGATGAAACCGACAAATGGAATATACAGCTAAAGGGATTTAAATTATTTAAAAGAAATAGACCAAATAAAAGAAGAGGTGGAGTTGCACTATATATAAGAAATAATTACATCTCTACAGAAATAGAGCACAACAATAATGAAAATGATCTTGAATGCATTTGGTTCAATATTAAAGGGGTGGGGGGAAATGACATTGTCATAGGTCTATACTATAGGCCACCCAACCAAACAGAGGAAGTAGATGAACTTTTTGCTAGTTAGCTAACTAAGGTATGTAGGAAGCACATCACAATAGTAATGGGGGATTTTAACTACCCTGACATCAACTGGGAGACAAACTCTGCACCAAGTGGAAGATCCAACAGGTTCCTAACAAACCTAGCAGACAACTTTGTTACCCAAAAAGTAGAGAAGGGAACAAGGGGATCAGCCATATTGGACTTAATTCTCACTAACAGAGATGAAATGATAGAAAGTGTTGAAGCTACAGGAACCTTGGGGGCAAGTGATCATGCAATATTGGAATTCAACATTATGCAAATACAAGCAGTAGAACAAAGTCAAATTAGAGTCTTGGACTTTAAGAGAGCTAATTTCAATAAACTTAGAGAGAGCTTGGGAAGGATTCCATGGATGAGAGGAAAGGGGAAAACAACTGAAGAAGCTTGGGAAATTTTGAAAAGTGAGTTTATAAAAGCCCAGTCTAGCACAATACCAATGAAGAAGAAAAATAATAGGTCTCAAAAGAAACCAGCATGGCTGCATAAAGAACTCTCTGACAAATTGAAAGACAAAAAGGACAAGTATAAAAAGTGGAAAGAGGGGGAAATAACTAAGGCAGAATATCAGCAAATAGCCTGAGCCTGTAAAGATGAAGTGAGGAAAGCTAAGGCTCACAATGAACAAAGGCTTGCGACAAAAGTAAAAAATAACAAAAAAAGCTTCTTCCAACATATTAAAAACAAGAAAGAAGTCAAGGAAACAATTGCTCCATTGCTGGGAGAAAGTGGCAAGAAGGTGACAAGCAACAGGGAGAAAGCAGAGCTACTTAACTCATTTTTTGCATCTGTCTTTACACAAATGGAAAAAACAGTCCAACCTATCAAAAACAGCACCACAAAAAAAAATATTCAGAACACAAGTTAAAATAGGGAAGAAAATGGTAAGTGAAAACCTGTCTACCCTAGACGAGTTCAAATCACCAGGACCTGATGGATTACACCCCAAGGTTCTGAAGGAACTGCAAACGAGATCTCAGAACCACTGAACTATATCTTTCAAAGATCCTGGAACACCGGGGAACTGCCAGAGGACTGGAAAAGAGCTGATGTAGTTCCCATCTTCAAAAAAGGGGAAAAAAATAGATCCAGGAAATGACAGACCTCAATACCAGGGAAGATTCTGGATAATCAAGCAATGAATCAACGAACACCTAGAAGCAAACAAAGTAATGACCAAAAGCCAACATGGGTTTGTCAAAAACAGATCATGCCAGACTAATCTTATTACATTCTTTGACAAAGTGACAAAATTAGTGGACCAGAGGAATGCTGTTGATATAATTTACTTGGACTTCAGTAAGGCATTTGATAAAGTAGACCATAACCTACTACTAGATAAAGTAGAAAAATGTGGGTTAGACAGCAACACCACCAGATTGAGTCAAAATTGGCTGACCAACCGCACTCAACATGTAGTGCTCAATGGAACTGCATCTACATGGAAGGAAGTATGCAGTGGAGTACCCCAAGGCTCTGTTTTAGGCCTAGTACTCTTCAATATCTTCATCAATGACTTGGATGAGGGGATAGATGGGGAACTCATCAAATTTGCAGATGACACGAAACAGCAGGAATAGCCAACACTCCAGAAAATAGTCTCAAGATACAGAAGGTTATTGACAGACTTGAACATTGGGCGCTATCTAACAAAATGAAATTCAATGGTGAAAAAAGTAAGGTTCTACATTTAGGCAAGAAAAACAAAATGCACAGGTACAGTATATGTGGTACCTTGCTCAACAGTAGTGATTGTGAGAGGGATCTTGGAGTCGTAGTGGACAACCATTTAAATATGAGCCAGACGTGTGCAGCAGCTGCCAAAAAGCCAACACAGTTCTAGGCTGCATTAACAGAGGGATAGAATTAAGATCACGTGAAGTGTTAATACCACTTTATAATGCCTTGGTAAGGCCACACTTGGAATACTGCATTCAGTTTTGGTCGCCACGATGTAAAAAGGATGTTGAGACTCTAGAAAGAGTGCAGAGAAGAGCAACAAAGCTGATTAGGGGACTGGAGGCTAAAACATATGAAGAACGGTTGCAGGAACTGGGTATGTCTAGCTTAATGAAAAGAAGGACTAGGGGAAGACATGATAGCAGTGTTCCAATATCTCAGGGTTTGCCACAAAGAAGAGGGAGTCAAACTATTCTCCAAAGCACCTGAGGGTAGGACAAGAAGCAATGGGTGGAAACTAATCAAGGAGAGAAGCAACTTAGAACTAAGGAGAAATTTCCTGACCGTTAGAACAATTAATCAGTGGAACAGCTTGCCTCCAGAAGTTGTGAGTGCTCCAAAACTGGAAGTTTTTAAGAAGATGTTGGATAACCATTTGTCTGAAGTAGTGTAGGGTTTCCTGCCTAAGCAGGAGGTTGGACTAGAAGAATTCCAAGGTCCCTTCCAACTCTGTTATTCTATTCTATTCTATTCTATTCTATTCTATTCTATTCTATTCTATTCTATTCTATTCTATTCTATTCTATTCTATTCTACTACACAACATCTACTGATGTGTTGAATAAAAGTATTTATATGAAAGGCATCCATGATAATTCATTTTGTGTCTTCTACAAGACCAGCTTTCATTCCAAGAAGATGTATCCAATATCCACATTTAATGGCATAAAATAATGTATAGTAACTAAACTCCAGGAAGGTTAATGTGGACATCAATATTTCAACTTGTTATTTCTGCAAATGAATTTTCCCAATCCATGTACTGATGGGAAAGCTTTCTTCTACATAAGTCATAATGAGCTGCCTTAACATTTAAATTTAATTCAGATGAGGCATCAATTGTTTATTTTGAAGTTAATGCCCTCTCTGAGCTCAAAATATTGTAATGATCTCAACTGTGTTATTTAAAACACAATGACACTGAGAGGCCTCTCCTCCCCAACTTTATTTTCATTGCATCCTGTGCCAGTATAATTTTTCTCAAAGTGTTGGACATCAGAGGAAGAATCTACTGCAGAACAAGTAGTGCATGAAGCAGCGACTTATGTCAGGACTTTCCAAACTTTTTCAAGCTCTGGAATGTGTTGGCTTTAAAAAAAAAATCCTGGAACCCCTGCTCTAGTGATAACAAATTGGTTGCGGTCAAGTGAATTCCCCCACCCCACCTCTCAGTCTCTCATGGAACCCCATTGAGTTCTTGTAGGACACCCAATTTGAAAGGCCTCTGCTTATGTTATTGTCTGGGAATTTTCAAGCTTGTGGAATCAGAAGAAGTGGATAGGATACCCTGTGTATGAACTACTACACATGGGCTAGTTCCATGCCACCCCTGGTTTGTTTGTAGCCCATCTTTATTTACAAATAACTCAAGATGGTGAACATATCCAACACACCTTCCTTCTCCTATTTCTCCACAAAAACAACCCTGTGAAGTTGCTTGTGCTGAGAGAGAGTGACTGGCCTAAAGTCACCCAGCTGTCTTTCATGGCTAAGACGGGGCTTGAACTCATGGTATTTCACTTTTTAGACTGATGCCTTGACCATTAGACCAAGCTGGAAGATAATCCTACTTGTAGAACGTAATAGCATGCCCTCCCTTGAAAAAGCTGTCTCATGAACTGGATACTTTTTGACAATATCTGCTTCATTATCCAGAACACGAAGCTCTGAGAGTTTGAGAACTGTTGGAATAACACAAAATGTCTCTCCCACAGGTAGTTTAACATCTGCACGAAACCAGTGAGAGAAATAATCTGCTGGTTTGGGGTGAAGAACCATGAGTATGCTGTTGATACCCTGTCAAACACTGTGACCTTAGGCCAAGCTCAAGATGCTGAGAAAGTATTGAATTGGTATCAGAAGTTGTCAGAAACTGGATAATGTGAAACTATTACAGATTAATTCTTAGCAAGGCAGAGGTGTTATTCATTAACAACCATCTGAGCAACTGAATAATATCAGTCCCAGCAGTTAATATGGCTGGGATCATGCTCTTTGCAGATTTGGTTCATGACTTGAGGGTCCTTCTGGACTCATGGCTTCAGTTCAAAGTGGGGACTTTTGCTTAGATTTGACTGGTGACCATTTACAACCCAGTTTAGACCATGATCCTTTAGCAACCATAACCAATGTTTAATTGGTTGGATTACTGTAATCCACTCTATGTAAGATTACATTTGATAATGACTTGAAAGTACAGAATACAGTAGTTAGATGTTAGAATAGAATAGAATAGAATAGAATAGAATAGAATAGAATAGAATAGAATAGAATAGAATAGAATAGAATTCTTTATTCGCCAAGTGTGATTGGACACACAAGGAATTTGTCTTTGGTGCATATGCTCTCAGTGTACATAAAATAAAAGATACATTTGTCAAGAATCATGAGGTACAACACTTAATGATTGTCATAGGGTACAAATAAGCAATCAGGAAACAATCAATATTAATATAAATCGTAAGGATACAAGCAACAAGTTACAGTCATACAGTCATAAGTGGGAGGAGATGGGTGATAGAAACGATGAGAAGACTAATAGTAATAGTAATGCAGACTTAGTGAATAGTTTGACAGTGGTGAGGGAATTATATGTTTAGAAGAGTGATGGTGTTCGGGGAAAAACTGTTCCTGTGTCTAGTTGTCTTGGTGTGCAGTGCTCTATAGCATCGTTTTGAGGGTAGGAGTTGAAACAATTTATGTCCAGGATGCGAGGGGTCAGTAAATATTTTCATGGCCCTCTTTTTGACTCGTGGAGGGTACAGGTCCTCAGTGGAAGGCAGGTTGGCAGTAATTGTTTTTTCTGCAGTTCTGATTATCCTCTGAAGACTGTGTCTGTCTTGTTGTGTTGCAGAACCAAGGATACTGCAAAATCCCCATTTCCTCCCAATCAGCTGGGACTCGGGAGGCAGAGAATAGATCAGGGCGGGGCCAGTCAGAGGTGGTATTTACCGGTTCTCCAAACTACTCACAATTTCCACTACTGGTTCTCTGAACTACTCAAAATTTCCACTACCAGTTCTCCAGAACTGGTCAGAACCTGCTGAAACCCACCTCTGAGTACAATATGCTTCTTAAATCAATCTCAGCATTTGGTGAACTTGAAGAAGGAGGAGGTGATATTGTGCTCATTTCATGTTCTGAAGCTTCCCACAGGCATTAGATTGGCCAATCAAGAACAGCTTGCTGGACTAGTCTGACCCACCAATGTTCTTCTTGGTTTCCTATATAAGGTCTTATCTACAGCTTGAAATAATATATACTAACTTCAGCACTGGTTTACCATCCTGGTAAAAACCAGGGCTTAATTTGCTAATTTTACAAGCTTTCCTTACCTGTATGGATTACTCTTCAAGCAAGAAGAATCCTTTTGGCTGGAGTTGAGCATAGGGCCTTATTTCATCCAACTTGGCATAGAAGTCAAGTATATGGAATGTGGGAGTGAGGGGAGTGGTCCAAGGAATGCATTTTCTTGACTTAGCACAAATCTGAATGCATATTGTGATGCTGTCTGGGTTACCTATTTCAAAACATGCTGATCCTCCAGAGAAACTTAATCATTTTCTCACAGTTCATATCTAAGAACATTTGTATTAGGATGACAACAACTTCTGGATGGTATTTGGTGGTTTACAGATTTATATATTCCCAAAGGCAGTGAAACCTATAGCATTTCTTGGTTTCAGTAGGTTCTCTAACCTGTCAAATGGCTGTTTTTAAAGGACATATATTTGTTGGCTTTAAACATTGTGTTTTTAAAGCATATACATCAGTATAAACAGTAGAGCATGACTTTGCTTAAATTTTACTTCATTTTGCATAGTAAGGATCAATTCATTCACTCCAAATTCAAAGTAGATTGAAGAAACTGACCACAATCTATTCTGAGTATGTAGAAAGGAGCCAAGAATGCCAGGCAAGCTGCAATACATCTGCCATGAAAGGAATGTGGATATCAGCTCATTTCAGACATACTAGGTTGAACTAGTATAGGGGAGAAATATAGCAATAGCAATAGCACTTAGATTTATATACCGCTTCATAGTGCTTTACAGCCCTCTGTAAGCGGTTTACAGAGTCAGCCTATTGCCCCCGACATTATGGGTCTTCATTTTATCAATCTTGGAATGATGGAAGGCTGAGTCAACCTTGAGACAGTCAGGATCAAACTCCTGGCAATGGGCAGAGTTAGACTGCAATACTGCATTCTAAATACTGCGCCACCATGGCTCTAATATCTATCCTATTGTGATAACCCGGGGCATGGCACAGAGGCAACACAGTCAGATGACAGTTCAAACCGCCCCTTTATTGCTCCAAATTTCCCCAAATGCTCCCATGTTTCTGGTAAGTCCCAGTGCAAAGTGATCACACACACACACACACACACACACACACACACACACACACACACACACACACACACACACACCTCCATCAGCAAGTTGTCTGGCTGCAAGTTGTCCAGCACAATGTTGTGAGCACAATGGTTGCAAAGCAAGAAATCCAGCAGGGCAAGTCAATGAAGCAATGAGTCCAGGAAGCAAAGGAACAAGGCAATTACTCCAGGAAGCCAGAAAGAAAGCAAGAAATCCAGGAAACTTCAAACATTGACAATGGCACTCAACACTCCATGAATTCAGTGTTTGTTCCCGACAAATGCCCCTCCCCACACCATCTCCTTAAGTCTCAGCCCCCAGGTGTGCCTTGGGGTGGGGTATTCTCCTCCCGAGTCATCTGGTCAATCTGCGCTGTTCTTGCCTTCTCTCCACTCTCCATGCTCGAGGATCAGGAGGAAGTGGTCCTTGCTCATCGCCTGAGCTCTGTCTCTCATGTTCACTGCTTAGCCATTCTTGGTCATCCTGCCCTCCTTCCTCCCTGCCTACAAGCCGTCCCAATCCTGAAAGGCCCTGGCCTGACTCGGCATGTTCCTCCCCACATTCCTCCAAAGCCAACAAAGCCGCCCCCTTGATCTGCTCCAGTTCTGGCTTGTCTTCAGATTCAGGCTCCGATGGAGGCATGACACCTATATTGTGACTTGTATGTTATAGATGCATTGGAGATAGGCAATATTATGTGGCATGGAGGTGTCACCGTGTCACTGATCTGAACTAAGATTACTAAGCTTATTCTTTCTTTAAAAGATCTAGAGCGCCTAACATGTTCCAGAAATTCTTCTACCTCATTCATTTTCTGTTGGAATATCAGTTTAGCTAACTTTCTGGCCCATCTTCTCTTATGGAAATACAGTATTGGTACGGTCTTCTTTTCACTTTTTGTCTTAGATTTCAGCCTATTCTTAAATTTTGTTTTGACTTGCCTAAATCTTCAGGTTTTATATCATATTGATTTAGCTGACCAGTTTCTTTTGCAACATTCTTTAACAATACATCAATACATGTTAGTTTCTCTAACCCCAATACCTTTTACCTTAAACTGTCTACCGTGGACCTTACATGTTTCTTAAGAGGTCCCTAAGGGGGCGTGCATAAGTGCACCAATGTGCCTACCGTCCCTGTCCTACTGTACCCATTTGTATGTACTCGTTTTATGTGTTTATGGCTATGTTTTGCTTCTTTATATCCATTTATTTGTGCCATTTTTCATGTGTCCTGTTTCCTTGCACTTGCTGACAAACAAACAAACAAACAAACAAACAAACAAACAAACAAACAAACAAACAAACAAACAAACATATGGTATTTTTTTAACCTGGGATGGGCAGTTCTCAAATTTGCAGGTTGTAACACCTAGAGAACCTTGGCTGGTTTTAAACAGTTTTGTCATCACTGATCAGACATTTATGCAACAGTAAAACCAGTGGGGGTAGCTTGCTCACAGGATGCCATAGTCTGAACAACAATAACATTAAGCCAGCTAGAGTCTATAGGAGTAGGTGGCTATAATAAATTTTTTAAAAAGTAGAGAAATAATTCATTTGCTAAGGCAATAATAATGATGTTGCCGCTCCTCTTCTACCATATGTCAATTATTTCTTCAAAATACAGAAGTGGAGAAAGAAGCCTCATTGTCTGCTGTGGCCAGGTTAGAAAGTTGGCATGTATGCATTGCACCATTAGTTGCTCCTGTCTTTTGATCACACCAAATTCTCTAAGCCAATTTAAGATACTCATGTCTAGACCAAGATTACTGCCAGGCTGCAAATAATTCAGCCGCTCCCTTTTTCTGTCCCAGAAAAGCATTTGCCAATATATATTTTTCTTGTTGTAAATGGACTTATTGGATACAGGTAATCCTCGACTTACAACCGTTCATTCAGTGACCATTCAAAGTTACTGAGGAAAGGTGACTTATGAGCATTTTTCACATTTATGACCGTTGCAGCATCCCTACAGTTACATGATCAAAATTTGACCGCTTGGCAACTGGCTTGTATTTATGACGGTTGCAATGTCCTGGGATCAATGGTGGGTTCCTACCAGTGCGGTCTACTCTACCGCACCGGTAGCGACCGGCCGATGATGTAATTTGTGCTCGACACCAGTCCGTCGTCTTCACCGATCCGTCGCATGTCACCATCTTTTTTTCAGAATTTTGGGGGTTTTTTTGCTTCCTGCGCATGTGCAGAAGCAAAATCGCATGAGGGACGCGTGTGTGTAGCGTGTGCGCGTGCATACGAAATGTGGAGATGCGTGCGCAGCACACCGGTAGCAACTTTGAGAGCAACCCGTCCCTGCCCGGGATCATGTGATCACCTTTTGTGACCTTCTGACAAGCAACGTCAATGGGGAAGCCAGATTCACTTAACAAATGTGTTACTAACTTAACAACTGCCATGATTTACTTAACAACTGTGACAAGAAAGGTTGTAAAATGGAGCAAAACTCACTTAACAATGATCTTGCTTCTTCTAATCAGCTGTTCACTGCAATCATTTCAAAAACAATGTAATGACATTGAAAATTTCTTCTATTTTAAAAAAGCATGTGAAGCTACTTACATAGGTAATGTTGTTTTAATTTAAAAAAAGGGCACAATCGCTTTTTTATAAAACCCATGAAAATTATTAAAAGTCCGTATACATTCTCTACAACAGGTTCAGTGTGTTCTCACTAAAAACAGTTGCATTGAAAACATTTGGCTTATTTGTAGAAAAAACACTTAACTCGTTTTTTTGAGATCTGGCCATCCGTACATCCAAATAGACTATGCTTACTGAGAAAATATTTTTTAAAAAATATATAAATAAGAGTGGTTTCATTCCGCCTCTAGAAATTCTGCTTCAGTGCAAGTGCACAGGAGCTTCCAAAATGACTTTTGGGGTGGAAGGCAAAGTGCCCGTGCCAGATGATTTCTCTCCATGCCAGTATTTAGTTTGCAATGTTCATTTGCCACAGGAGCAATGACCAGGAATGGCACTTTCCAAAAATTAGGAATATCCAGTAACCCCACAGGTATTTTCTATGATCTACCATGAGTGCCATTCACAGCCAAAAAGTAAATGAAATGCTGATATAAACCTGAATCTCTGAAGCCCCAATCATAGGTGGGATTCAATCGGTTATCACCGGTTTGCCCAAACCGTGTACATGGCTTATGCAGTTCAGAGAACCGGTTAAAAATAAAGTGCAAGAGAGGTGTCTCTCTCCCCCCCCTCCCCTCTCTCTCTTTCCTTCACTTAACAGTTGCAGCTGGAATGCTGCCGATATAGGCTGAATCAAGTCAATAAACAACAGAAACTGACAGGATTAGGGCAGGGAAACCCATCAATCATTCATCTAGGGATGGGATTAACCTCTTCCCTTCAGGAAGAAGGACAAGATTAAAAACATTTTCATTATAAAGAATATTAAGTAACACTTCTGTGATCAGCTGATACTCCCTGGAGTTTCCCAAGACCTTTTATAGCTCCTGCAGTGTTGGCTACTTCTTGTTTCTCCCTGGGGGAAAAGATACAGGAGGAGACAATGATGCAGCTTGATCATACAGGCCATGAATTTAATGCATGTGTGGTCCAGCCAGCTGTATTGCTTCTGCTGTGAAGCATCCAATTTAGAACATAAAGAACATAGAATAATAGAGTTGGAAGGGTTAATGGCTTTTGGCAGCACACCTAGGCTTTCAATTAGCCTGAGCAGCTGCTCTTAGTTTCCCTCTCAGCTGCTGCATTTGCTTTGGGTTGACTTTTTTTAAAAAGGGGAATGGCTGTTTTAAGTTTTTTGCATTGTTTTAGTGGTTCCTGGCACTGTCCTTTTGGAGTGTACTTCCCTCACTCTTTTTGAAAGCTTTTAGTGATGGAGCACCCACAACTTCTGAAGGCAAGCTATTCCATTGGTTGATTGGTCTCGCCCTCAGGAAATTTCTCCTTAGTCGTAGGCTTCTTCTCTCTCTGGTTAGTTTCCATCCATTGTTTCTTGTTGTGCCTTTTGGTTCTTTGGAAAATAGATTGACTCCCTCATTTTTGTAGGAGCCCCTCAAATTTCCTGACAGAACAAGTAATCTGTGGAACAACTTGCCTCCAGAAGTTGTAAATGCTCCAACACTGGAAGTTTTTAACAAGAGACTGGATAATCATTTGTCTGAAGTGGTGTAGAAATTCCTGCCTAAGCAGGGGGTTGGACTAGAAGACCTTCAAGGTCCTTTCCAACTCTGTTATTCTATTCTATTCCAAATATTGGAACAGTGCTATTTTATTGTGCTATTTTATTGTGAGTTGGACTAAGGAGAAATTTCCCAAGGATGAGACCAATTAAGTTGGCCATGCCCACCTAGTCACATGACCCATTTCCCACAGAAAACACCGTGAGCCATAAAACCTGGGGAGGTGTGGCTGGGGAGGTCATGTGACTGGGTGGGAGTGACATTGAGTTGGCCACACCCACCCACTCACATGACCACCCATCCACCCATGACCACCCACTCACATGACCACCAAGCCATGCCCACCAAACCACACTTACAGAACTGGTAGTAAAAAAATTGAATCCCACCACTGGCCCCAATGCCTGAGCTAACCATCTGAAGGTACACTATTCTCTATGGAGTGGGCGGCATACAAATGCGACCAATAAATAAATAAATAAAATAAATTCTTTCCACACAGTAGTAATACCCCCTATTGCTTATTCTAGGACTCCTACTACGAAGTGGCTTGAAGAATAGCATTAGTAATAGCACTAATATATATATATATATATATATATATATATATATATATATATATATATATATATATATATATATATATATATATATATATATATATATATACCGTGTTTCCCCGAAAATAAGACCCTGTCTTATATTTTTTTGAACCCTGAAATAAGCGCTTGGCCTTATTGCCATGCACTCAAAAGCCCGATTGGGCTTATTATCAGGGGATGTCTTATTTTGGGGGAAACAGGGTATATATATATATATATATATATATATATATATATATATATATATATATATATATATATATATATATATATATACCCCTTCACAATGCTTCATAGCCATCTCTAAGCAGTTTACAGAGTCAGCATATTGCCCTCAACAATCTCGGTCCTCATTTTACTGACCTTGGAAGGATGGAAGGTTGAGTCAACCTTGAGCCAGTGAGAATTGAACTGCCAGCAGTCAGCAGAATTAGCCTGCAGTACTGCATTCTAACCACTGCATCACCAGGGCTCACGTGTATAGAATAAAACATTTCCCTTCTCATCCAAGAAGCTTCATCAGTTCTGTTGGCAGGGGGATGGAAAAAATAGGTTCTGATAGGATGGTGGTGGTGGGATTACCGTACTTCCTTTCTTCCCTTACAATCCTTCCATCCCACCTTCCCACCATCCTATCAGAACCTATCCTTCCATCCCCCTGCCATCAGAACTGATGAAGCTTCTTGGGTGAGAAATGAAACATTTTCTTCTTCTTCTTCTTCAAGGATAAAATAGTCCAGGTGCGTTTTGAGGGGGGGGAACACCTTTGACACAATCAGGTTGAGGGTTTGCTTT
Organism: Diadophis punctatus similis; assembly: GCA_023053685.1. Taxonomy (NCBI): domain Eukaryota; kingdom Metazoa; phylum Chordata; class Lepidosauria; order Squamata; family Dipsadidae; genus Diadophis; species Diadophis punctatus. The sequence continues at coordinate 78,145,502 of JALIGW010000001.1, forward strand.
GTTTTTCATCCTCTACTAAACCACACAAATTTGTACTTCGCTTCTGTTTCTGCATTTACCTCAATCCTTCCAAGAGACTTCTATGCAGAATTTTATTTTTAATAACTGAATCAAAAGGGCATTTGTTTGTTTGTTTAATCCGTGTTTTGTTTTTATTCAGTCTGCAGAGAGAGGAGGCTCTGTCTGTCCGTCTGTCTGTCTGTCTGTCTGTCTGAGTTTATATTGGAGTAAATCTGATGGAATATGTGCTGTATAAATATTGCGTTGTAAGACTGCAATACAATGGAAAATTACTTAAGACTATCTCCCACTGAATTCAGTGGAACTTATTTTTCCTCATACTTATTACTTATTACCGGTACCTAGAGCAGGGTTAGGCAAACTATGGCTCTTTGAGGACCTGTGGACTTCAGCTCCCAGAATTCCTGAGCCAGCCATGCATGCATGGCTGGCTCAGGGATTCTGGGAGTTGAAGTCCACAGGTCCTCAAAGAGCCGTAGTTTGCCTACCCCTGACCTAGAGAATATAGGTAGGATTGTGCTGTAAAGGAAAAACACAACAACCAAAATCATAGATTTGAGACCAGACTCTGAATCTTAAAGAAGCATTAACACTCTTGAGTCATTTTGAAAATAAAGCCATTTACTTTTAAAGCTTTCCTCAAAAGTATTATGCTGTCCAAATTCATCTCAAATTTGTTTTCAGGTAAAACATAACTATTTCTTCTGCAAGATATTTTGTTCATCTTATTAACATTTCTTTGGGATATATAGACCCTTTATTTAATTTCTGTTTTCACCTCCTTAGATGAATTATTTCTTCCTCTCAGCATTGTGTGCCATTCAATTAATAATGAAACAGTTGCAGCTATATAAAACTGCAGGTGCAAGTATGAAAACAGATTGAAATCATGATAATCAGACCATGAAAATTCACAGGTTCAAATTTTGGGGCTCTCTATGGCATCTGATTACAATTAACTACCACTGCTGTTGACTTACTATATCTTCTAAAGTGGTATTTGTTACTCGGATATAGTATTTGTTTGGTCCAGGCTGATCCTTGGTTAGTTTCATATTTTGGTTGTTGTGTCTTTGAATTATCTTCCCTTTTAATTAAACAACTTTTTGAGAATCTCACTTTGCACTTATATTGCTAGGATAGCATATTATTTTGCATCTATATTGCTACAGATAGTTAGTTACAATATATGAAATATCTGCTCTTATCTGCTAGTTTCCATGCTTGCCTGCATCCTATACAAAGAATTAAGAAAAGGCAAAGCAGACCACAAGTAAGTTGTAAAACGTATCAGCAAGAAAAAATAGGAACTCAAATATCATATGGCTACCATTTAATTGATCACTCCATATATATCATAACTTCTAGTTTGAGAGTTAGAATGCTAAATCAGAATAGAGCTGGAAGGGACTTTGGAGGTCTTCTAGTCCAACCCCCTGTTCAAGTAAGAGACCCTATACCATTTCAGACAGGTGGCTGTCCAATCTTTTCTTAAAAACATCCAGTGATGAAGCACCCACAAGCCCCGAAGGCAAGCTGTTCCACTGATTGATTGTTTTATTTATTTATTTATTTTTGTCAAGTACATGTTGGTAATATACATAGATATAACATTGTTTATATACATAAGATGAGTACTGATAAGAGGGAACATTAGGACAGGGACGGTAGGCACGTTGGTGCACTTATGCACGCCCCTTACTGACCTCTTAGGAATCGGGTGAGGTCAACAGTGGACAGTCTAAGGATAAAGTTTTGGGGGTTTGGTGACGAAACCGCAATGTCAGGTAGTGAGTTCCAGGCATTTACCACTCTGCTGCTAAAGTCCTATTTTCTACAGTCAAGTTTGGAGCAGTTCACTTTGAGTTTGTATCTGTTGTGTGCTCGTGTATTGTTGTGGTTGAAGCTGAAGTGGTTGTTGACAGGAAGGACGTTGTAGCAGATAATTTTATGAGCTATGCTTAGGTCGTGCCGAAGGTGACGTAGTTCTAAGCTTTCTAAGCCCAGGATTTAAAGTCTGGTTGCGTAAGGTATTTTGTTGCGATCACTGTTAGGAAGTTTCTCCTTAATTACAGGTTGCTTCTCTCCTTGAGTAGTTTTCATCTATTGTTTCTTGTCTTGACTTCTGTTGCTTTGGAAAATAAGTTGACCCCCTCTTCTTTGTGGCAGCCCCTCAAATACTGGAATACTGCCATTGGATTTGATTTTTTTTAAGTGGTTACATTTACCTGATGTAGACCACTGCATGCCAGGAGGGACCACTTCTAACAGACTGTGACTCAACATGAATAAATATATCAAAGAGATTATGCCATTACTGAAGTATTTTCTGCATTTCCCCATATTTTAAAGATTTAGCTGCAAAACTCTCAGTGGTGCACCATTATAAATTTTCCCCACTTAAACAGCTCATATTAAAAGCCAATATAACTGCACACATATGAAGATATTATAACCAGATTTTCAGTCAAGGAGTACTCTTTCCTTTTGATTGTCCTGATTTATTGGGGGCCATAAAATTATTGGAAATGGCATTGTTATCAGACATGGCTTGACAAAACATCATGAAGCTATTGTTTCCTAACAACTTCAAATGTTCACTATCTCCTGGTATTGCCACATCAATTATCCACACCTTCTTCTTTTCAATCACAGTTGAGCCTGGTGTGTTATGAGTCGAGTATTCAGAAATCCCACAATATTTTAATCTACTAATATTTTAACTATTTTTTCAACACTATAGTCCCAACAATTCACTACTGCCACATGATAATTTTTATAGATGTTCCAGTGAGTCATTTTGGTGAGTATTATGTCATTGTTTATAATTGGTTTGTGAGATCTTCTCACCTGAACTGAGTGTAGGACCTACTGTTTGTTCTGCTTTTTTGCATATTTGACAGTATTTCAATTCTTGCCTTAATTGCATTAATTTGAATAGCTTGTTCTTGTGCAGCTAAAATCAAGCCTTCAGTTTATTTTATTAATATTCCAGTTGTAAGCCATTGCCAGATTTTGTCTCCATCCACGTTCCCCATGATCTTTTGTAGAAATTGACTATGTAACAGTAGTGGGTTGTAAAACCCTTTACTACAGGTTTGCGTGTGCGTGCATGCGACGCTACTGCGCATGCGCAGAAGTGTCCTGGGCGGGTGGGCGGAGCTTTCTGCCGCTGGCGCTACCGGTTCTTAGAACCGGGCCGAATAGGAAGCAACCCACCGCTGCTATGTAATGCTTTTTCTTGCCAGGATTGTTTGTATTTTTATTATATTATTTCAATATTTATGTTTTGTGTTCTGCACATTCAGTAAATTCCTATTTTTAACTTGTGTTAATGCTTGTTCTTGATTGACTTTTACATAATCAGCCAATGAATACTTTTCTTCTTCAACAGTTTGACCCAAAGTAAACATCTTTCTCTATTATTAATATTATTATTATTGATCATCGTACAGTCAGCTAGATGTTCAGACTGGTTTGGCATTTTTGTCTATCTATCGAATCCTTACCAAGGACCTAGGATAGGCAGATCTGGATGTTTGATGGTGTTACAGATATAGTCGCAGGATGGAAGGTGTTCCGAGTAAAGCCACTTTTGCAATTGACTGATGGCAAATTTGTAAAGGCCAATGGTGTTCAAGTGCTGTTCCAGTTGTTCTGGGATTGCACCCAAGGTGGTGTGGTGGTGGTGGTGGTGGTGGTTGCTGTTGTTGTTATCCTATCCATTGTGTATATGAAAAAAATGAGAACCCTTGTATATGCTAGTTTCTTGTGCAGGTGCTTCCAGATGTTTCAATAAATAAAAATTATTTGAGATTTGAAGTAAAAGTCCTTTTGTGTTTCATAATGGATGGATGGGTGAAAGGGAGATGATAGGATAGATAGATAGATAGATAGATAGATAGATAGATAGATAGATAGATAGATAGATAGATAGATAGACAGATAGATAGATCCTCTAATGAATTCACATCTGGGAAAGATTTAGTAAGCTAAATTATCTTATTACTTTACAGTTGTTAGGGCCAACCTTTCCATGAAAAGAGCCATTATTAACTCGCCTCAAGGAACAGCTTCCAAAAGATTCCAGTTTTAATTTTCCATGTGTACTGTTGAAATATTAGTTCAAGTGTCTACTGAAATTCAAACTATGCCAAGAACTGAATGGTTCAGCTGTATCTGGCAGCCCTTTTCAATACCCTTGACCAGAAGTCAGCAATATGACTTTTGTGATTGCTAGAACTGCATAACATTTACAACCCTCCTGAAATGTGGTTGCCATCATCACAGGGGTGAAATTCAGTAGGTTTGGACAGTTTCTATAGAACCGGTGGTGGCGATTATGCGCAGTTTGGAGAACTGGTAAATTGCACCAATGACCGGCCCTGTCCCTCCCCTCCCACTCACTCCTTCTCTCCTCCTTCTCAGGATCATACACACAGAGCAAATATGAGAAGGAGGCGAGAAGCAGCCAGGTTGAATGCTAGAAGACTTGGCCGAACTTTTTTGTCGGTTCTGTGGGTGTGGCCACACCCACCAAGCCACACCCACAGAACCCATAGGGGGAAATTTGAATGTCACCCCTGCATCATCATCATCATCATTATCATCACCTGGGTAATGCTAATGACAATTCTTGAAAAAATTGTTCATTTCCTTAGTATCTTCCTGGCTGACTAGCTTCAACTGCCCTGTTAGTGTTTTTAGATAGGCTGGTCCCACAGCAATAAGTTTATCTATTGGCCAGAATGTGCATTTCTGTAAAGATTACTGGAACTAACCAGGATGTGACTGCACTCTAATGCTGCCTGTAGGCTTTCCAAAGGCATCTGATTGGCTGCTGTAGAAGCAGAATGTCGGTCAAGTTAGGCCATTGGCTTGATTCGGTAATGTAGTGCTTTTCTGATGTCATTTATGATCTTGGCATTATTGCTTGGATAAGCTCCTTCCAGTATAAATACTTGGGATTATTTGCTTAGACTAAGCATCAGCCAATGTTAAACATGTTTAAAGCAAGAAATATACTGAACCAAACTGACAGCAGCAGCCTCTGTCTCCTAAAAAGAAATTAGGTTTCAGAAAGAATGTAAGTTACCTTAAATACTTGCTCATTATTAAAACAGGCTGGTGCAGTCATTTATGTCTTTTTCTTGTTTATTTAAAATTATTGAGGTTTTGACAGTTAAAAAGTGATTGCTTTTTTTAAAAGGGCTAGAAGGAGTGCAGCACAGAGAAGTTACCTCTCTTGTCCCTGAAGACAGGAGATAAAATAATGATATTAAGTTACAGAAAGGCAGATTCTAATCATATGTCAGAAAAAAAATCATGCAAAAGATTGAGAGTGGGACCATCTACCCAGCGAGATGATGGGATCAATTTCACTGGATGTGTTCAGAGAATGACCAGCAATCTGTCAGGATGCTAATTTGATCTAACGGGTCCCTTGCAAAATTCCAAAGTTTTGAGCTCTGCTGAATTGCGTAGTATCTTGGTGATTTAAATCTGTTTTCTGTAGCCCAATTCCCAAGTTGCCATCACTACCTCATCCATCCGTGTAACATTGTCAATTTCTTTGGAATGCTGAGTGTGAACTACAGTAAAGAAATATATCTGCCCCCCTCCAAGTTTATATAACAAGTGAAAATACAAAACAACAAAAATCAAGTTTCAGTGATTTAATGCTGCATGGAAGTTAGGGAGCACAGCACAAGAATGAAACCTAGAGTGAAGATGCTTTGTTGAAAGAGTCTGATGATTTCTGGAGAGTCCAACCCAGAATAGGGATTTGAGCTGGGTGAGGATGCTTTTATCTGGAAAATCCCAAAAGGATATATCACCTTTAAAATCGTGTCTATGACCCCATCCCAGACTAGAACTCAGTGAGAAGAATTAATGATAGTAAGTAGAAGGTAAATGCCAGCTTTTTGCCATTATTGAGCCTACATAGAATAGAATAGAATAGAATAGAATAGAATAGAATAGAATAGAATAGAATAGAATAGAATAGAATAGAATAGAATAGAATAAACAGAGTTGGAAGGGACCTTGAAGGTCTTCTAGTCCAACCCCCTGCCTAGGCAGGAAACCCTACACCACTTCAGACAAATGGTTATCCAACATTTTCTTAAAAACCTCCAGCGTTGGAGCATTCACAACTTCTGGAGGCAAGCTGTTCCACTGATTAATTGTTCTGTCAGGAAATTTCTCCTTAGTTCTAAGTTGCTTCTCTCCTTGATTAGTTTCCACCCATTGCTTCTTGTTCTACTCTCAGGTGCTTTGGAGAATAGTTTGACTCCCTCTTCTTTGTGGCAAACCCTGAGATATTGGAACACTGCTATCATGTCTTCCCCTAGTCCTTCTTTTCATTAAACTAGACATACCCAGTTCCTACAACCGTTCTTCCATATGTTTTAGCCTCCAGTCCCCTAATCGTCTTTGTTGCTCTTCTCTGCACTCTTTCTAGAGTCTCAACATCCTTTTTGCATCATGGCGACCAAAACTGAATGCAGTATTCCAAGTGTGGCCTTACCAAGGCATTATAAAGTGGTATTAACACTTCACTTAATTAATGAGACCCTTCAGATTTCCTTTTGTTGAGCTACATACAAAGGACTTGCTGGCATTCGATTATCACAAACATCTATAGAAAAGGAGCATCTTCTATTAGCTTTATGTCTACAAACCTGGACGGGTCATTAACACAGTGAAGTGGCCTGTTTGGGCTCAGTGCATCTTAATGAAAGGAGAGCAACTTGTTTTGCTATATCTATAGTCTCAGAAGCAAGAGGAAACATACGTGGGATTTTCTACTTCTGGTGTCAAAAGAATCCAACTTTATCTGAGAGGCAAGGGTGATTATTTCTGATCAGCCAGATTTCTTAAATTACTCCTAGTGAAGAGGAGTGCTACATGGAAAGTAAAGTATGTATCTTCCCTCAGTCTAACAATCCTGGAAAGGAAGAAATCACACAATTTAGCCAGCCCACATACAAAGATCATTTGAAGCAATAGGGGACCTACAAGTGGCTTTTTCTTTTTTTACATCTTGACTAAATAGAAACAAGAATCTGAGGTTTGGCTATGGTGAAAAATGAACGCCTACATGTTATCCAGAGTTCACATACCAACAGTGGGAATGAGCAAGAGATTTTACTTGACACTGTTAGATCTTTGTCTTCGTAAACAGACGGAGCATTGAGCTACAATGCAATACTTGAGGAACAATGGTTTATGTCATGAACTAACTCTTACCTTTCCTAGAGGGGGTGGAGTTCCCAACTCTATGCCCAAAGCTCCCACAGCAAAGTAATTGCAAACTAAATAATTATTTTTAAGACAATGCATATTAAGTGGTTTCATGTGGAAAATGTCAAATGGTGCAGAATTTATGCAAAGAAATTAGGAATTCCATTGTCTTCTTTCTCTTTTGTCTTCTCTCCTTGGTCCCTGAACTTATTTCGTCATACAGATCCTATCATTTATTGTGAAATCTCTCACAATTTGAGTGTTGGCCCCTTAGCCACAATTCCTGTTAAAATGAATGGTCATTATTATATGGTTATGTTTAAATATTATTTATAGAGAAGGTAAAGTTCAATGCTTTAACCTAGGAGTGATTGATTTTCTCTTGAGAGCATACTTAAATATTAAGCAAATAAGTGAGAAGAACTCGATCATTTTGAGCAGTGGGCCATATCTGGCCTTTGAATAACCTTCCTGGGACCCATCATGCAATATAATTTCAGTGGATAGGTGAAACAAAGAAGTAGTTTGGAAGCAAAAGTAAAACTAAACTCGATTGATTACATTTAAATGCAATTAATAAAAGCATTTCCTGTGTATTTCATAATGTTCCATTAGGTTAAAAATTACAAAATTTGAAGAACTTCATGGCCAAAGCTTGGGGATGGGAAAGTTATGAAGCTTAAGAGTCTGGACTCTTGAAATAAAGCAAACAGCACTACTTAGTGCATAATTTACATAGAGCATACTATTTACAGGACTTGTTGAATGAATCCAGTAGACAAATAGCTGATGCTGCAATACAGATAGTCCTCAACTTACAATCACAATTGAGCTTGGAATTACAGTCATAGGCAGTGACAGTCAACAAGAGGATTGCCATGTGACTGTACCCAATTTTATAACCTTTTTTTGTAACAATTATTAAGCAAAGGCTGTGGTGGTAAAACAAATGTGGCAGTTGTAAAATAAACATGGTGATTGTTAAGTGAGTTCATTATCCTCTATGTATCAACTTCAAACTGAACCTGGCTGCAGCCATCTTTCTATTCCTCAGTTGCCACACAGAGGGGGAAGTGGGGAAGGAGGTTGGAGTGCATTACTAGACACAACAAAGAGCTTTTTTTCATCTCTACTGGCAACAGATAAGGTTGGGAAAGGAGTGCTCGAAGAGCCCACCAATTAACCCAATTGGCCAATGTGACCTGTGACACTTGGGGATGGAGCTATTTCCTAGTTTAATTATACTGAAACCATGGGAAAGATTTAGAATTGGTTTTCATTGAAGCTGTGCCGATATGATGTACTCAATAAAGAAGACCTTTGAAAAGGAGCCAAGTCTCAGAGTTCTGATTTGCTTGGATTCATTAGTTGGAGCCTTGACACTATGGGATTTTTTTTTTGCTGGAAACCAGAAGAAATGTTGATTTCTGGCAAAAAAAACTCATCATAAATCACAGTTACATGATTGGGAGGCTCCAAACAGCCATAAATAAGTATCCATCATTGAGCATTCAAAATGCAATCATGGGACTGCAAAGGTCAAGGGGGTAACTATCATAATTTCAAATCTGGGTCATAAGTTGTCATGGAAAGGTCCATTGTAAATTAGATCGATAAGCAACCAGTCGTAAGTTGGGAACTACTATAGATGACAGCCTGTCCTTGTAGTCATCTAACACCAGTTGATTTCCAGTCTAAAATCCTATAGTGAATTCATTCCATTGGTTTGAGCAACAGATGTTTCTTTCCCTGATCTAATTTTGCTACTTACAGGTTAGTAAGAGCTTTAAAAAAAATCTATTCAGGTTTTTCTCCCTTGAATCATATTAATTGTTTCTTAGGCAGCTTATTCTGGTGGGTAGAGGAATAAGACAAAGCAGCCTCCAAAGCATTATTGTTCTAGATTACAAGGGTAGTACTCAACTAGGGAAGGTCACCCTGTGCAGTTCAGACCTATGCAATATTCAGTTGCAGGAGCCCAGGTGGCGCAGTGGTTAAATGCAGCTACTGCAGGCTACTTCAGCCGACTGCTAGTTCAGCAGTTCAGCTGTTCAAATCTCACCAGGCTCAAGGTTGACTCAGCCTTCCATCCTTCTGAGGTCGGTAAAATGAGGACCCAGATTGTTGGGAGCAATATGCTGAACTCTGTAAACCGCTTAGAGAGGGCTGTAAAGCACTATGAAGTGGTATATAAGTCTAAGTGCTATTGCACCAGCTTTGACTCAAACCCTGCAGGGATGGTTTTCACTTACCTTCCCTACAAGTCTGCGCATGCGCTTTACTCGCAAGTGAGCCTTCCGTGCATGCGCTCGGCCTCAAAAACATGCACAAATAGGATAGGATAGAGCTGGGGTGGGTGGGCAGGGCCATCTGTGATTTCCACTACCGGTTCGGGCGAACCGGACAGAACCGGCTGAATACCACCTCTGGTGAGGTGTCTATCATGACCCCTGATTGTGAGCTGTCAGCTGTACAACTGCCCCCAGCAGACCAAGTTCCTATGCTTCTGCCATTTAAGTGTGAAAAGCACTTCAAGGGACCAATAAGTCCCCCTCTACCTCTGTGGCTATCTGGTAAAGTCCCAGAGCACCATGCCATTTGACTGCTTCCCATTGATTCTTGGGAAGGTCACAAAGAATAGAGGCTATTTACTGTGCAATGAAAAGAATAGCCCCTGTGTATTGTACAATAAGTAAATGTGTTTATATTTAAGATAGTTATATAGCCACCCACTCGGCACACAGCTCAGGGCAATGATGTCAGGACAAACACTTTAGAATATTCATGCTAGGCTGACTTGCTACTGGAGCACAGTACACAAAGGAGACTCTATTCAGCAATTTGGAAGAAGCATGTAGGAAGGCACCATAGGCATTGCTCTGAGAGGTAGTTTGTGTAAATGTAATAGCATCTGGGAGGCCCAAGTTTTCTTTTTTAAAAACAAATCTAATATTTCTCAATAAACTCTTCAGTTTAAAAACAATTTCTGTCAATGCTTAGCATTGCAGCAAGAAATTCATGTGACTGTTGGGATAATTATTTATTTGCCTTTGAAAAGATCCCTGGGCAAGATTTTACATCATTTACTGACTGCATGACCACAGTGCCATATGTCAATTTTCATTTTTTTATACATATAATTGTAATTGAAAGAGTTAACAATAATAATGACTAATACAGTACTAGCTAAAATAAAATGAACAAGAAAAAGGAAGATGAGACAGAAAAAAGAAAAAGTTAAGAGTGCAGAAAGACAAAAGTAGAAGAAAAATAGAAATAAAGAAATAAAGGAAGATATAAAGAAGTGGTTATGATCTTCACAGAAGTTATAAGTACAGTTATATTTTAATCTCTTGCTAAGAGATTAACTCTCTTCTTTCTATAAAATCTATCCTATCTAATAATGAGAACCATAAATCACGTTCTTTTTTATGCAAAGAGTCTAACACCAATAAATGGAGTATTATCATTTCTCCAATCAAACAACTCATTTTAGCCTTTAACTTGTCGATTTTCACAGGAGCAATCATATATCAAACAAAATAAATGTAACAAGGTAGGAAACCTACAACATACCATTTACTGTTGAAGTTCAATGCCCAGCATCCCTAGGTATTATGACCAAAGATTAGGAATACTAATATTCAGCATGGCAACATCTGGACTGTCACCACAATGTTCAATATTTTAGATATATTCAACTATTGTATGTTTTGTTATTTGCACTTGACTTGGGATTTTAAAAATACATACAACTAGGAATCAGACATTTCATTGATAGTCTATTAGAGTGGTGGGTTCCCAATGAGAAATCACAATCTAAATTGCTTCTTCCCAGTTACATCTACCTGTCCCATCAAGAGAAGCATGTTACTGGTCCTGTCTATTCAAGAATGTTATTTAATGAGACCCAGAAAGAGAACCTTTTCTGCCATTGGCACCTCTCCTTTGAAGCATCATTCTCCTGGAATTTAGACTGGTCCCTATCCTTCTGGTCTTTGGAAGAGCCCTGAAGACATGACTGTGCCACCATACTTGGATTTTAGTGGGAGTGGTGAGTCTTTTTGATACTTATATACCGAATTGAATGTCTGAATGGTATAGGGTCTCCTGAGTCAGCAGGGGTTGAAGTAGAAGACCTCCAAGAGCCCTTCCAACTCCGTTATTATGTTACTGTATTTTTTGGAGTATAAGGCGCACCGGAGTATAAGACGCAGCTTAGTTTTTGGGGAGGAAAATAGGGGGAAAAATCTGCCTACCAGGTATTCATCTGGCTATCATCCTTAGTCTGGTCAGCTTCAGCACATTATTTTATCCCCTGGTTAGGGCTTAAAAAACCTTATTCAGAGCGAGTAGCAATGAAAAAAAGCCTGCAAAGACTTAGGGCTGGAAAACCTTCTTCGGAGAGAGTAGCAATGAAAAAGCCTGCAAGTCGGTAAGAGCCGGGAAGATCGTTAGGGCTGGGGGAAAAAAAGCTTTGAAAAAGCTACATTCGGAGTATAAGACGCACCCAAAATTTCAGCCTCTTTTAGAGGGTGGAAAGGTGCGTCTTATACTCCGAAAAATACGGTATTTTGTATTGATTGTATTTACCTGCTTATTGTGATTATGTTTTTGTTTCATTGAGTTTTTAACAGTGATTTAAGCTTAGCTCTATGTTTGTGTGTTTTTATTGTTATTGTTTTTGCTCTTGTTTCTAATTCTTGTGAACCACCTAGTCACATATATGAGTTGAATGGTTTTACAAATTGAATCAATCAATCAATCAACTGAACTCACCATTTGTGCAGGACAGCAGTAACACCCTCCCCCAAATATCCCGTTGCCAATGTCTTGCACAAAGTGACTGTAATGCCCTAGCCTAGAGAATACTCCAAATTTCCTGGAGCACATTGGAGTTCATTGTGGGAGTTTCTTGGAAAGAAGGCATTATGGAGTGATGTATGAGGATAGAATGAAATGACTGTCTTATCACTGTAATATTCGCATGAAACTCAATCATACTGATCTGGAATAAAGGACTGAATATTTGCCTCATGGGGTGAGGGGGAAACTGTGTTATTGTACTAGAGCAAGGTGGCTAAACTATGGTTCTTTGAGGATCTGTGGACTTCAACTCCCAGAATTCCTGAGCCAGCCATACATGCATGGCTAGCTCAGGAATTCTGGGAGTTGAAGTCCACAGGTCCTCAAATAACCATAGTTTGGCCACCCCTGTACTAGAGCAACAGAATAAATCCAATTCCAAAAAGCAAAGCAATTGGCCACTGATCTAAAGTGTGTTATATGGGTTGAAATAATATTGCTCAGCTGCCCTCTAATTTGAATAGAATTAAACCAATGCTATCTGTCAAAGAGTGATTGAATTGGTGGTGGTATCCCCAAGCACACCGCAAACATTCGAAACAATTAATTTTTATTTGTATTCAAGCCTGGTAAATATTGGACTGTTTTACAATACATGCAAGATGAAGTTCAGTTGATGAACTCAAGGACACATAATGTAAGTGAGATGAATAAACGGATGACACAATTCAAAGGAAGAATGACTAGTTGACAGAGCAGCAACATCTGTACTTGCTCAAGTAAGGATTTGAAAAATCCATATTGGTTATTAAGGTTCATGAGTCAAGACACATTGAGCAAGAGCTGGAGTCAGGAAGACTCTCCCTTTTCCCCACATGGCAGCATGTGGAATGACAAAGTTTTTCACAGAGGATGTTCTGTCTTTGTTTCTCGTCTCGGTATTGGCTGCTATCGTAAAGAACGCCGGACGAGAAGATTCATTGTCTCTCTCTTGGTGTGGCGGTTCTTACAGAAGGATGCCCGCAATAACATTCCCAAGCTGGTCAGGCGTCATAAGGGTGCTAATGGCTGCTTCTTTGCTTTGTATTTTCCATCTGTATTGGATAGCCTAGAAATTAGTACCAGCTGAGCCTGTGGTTGTCTCCAGTCTGACAGCTGACTAGCCAAAAGGGATATGGAAACACATCAGAGAGTGTAATGAATAAGCATGGATCCCAATCACATTACCTTTGTCCGAGTTTAACATTCCAGGTTGCAGAACACAAATGTCAGAGGGACAGTCTTCTCTCAGTATGCTATTTCATTCATTTAGGAATATCCACCTTTATATGATTTGGAAGTCAGGAAAAATAATGGCACATGCAATTCAAGTCAGCAGTGTTTAACTCTCATTCAGATACAGACTTTTCTGGCTGATGGGGGTAGGGAGTGAAGTTCAAAGATTGAACTGCATGTTATACTAAGACACTGGTAGTTCTACTAGCTTAACAGCTGCTGCTTGATTTTTTTTAATGTATCTGTTTAATTGCTGGAGTAGATTATGCTGAAATCTGAAAGCCATCTGTCCCAAAGGTGCTTTTTCAAGAGGCAACTGGACTTTCTGGTTTTTCTTTGAAGACGTTTTGCTTCTTATCCAATAAGCTTCTTCAGCTCTCTTGGATAAGAAGCAAAACATCTTCAAAGAAAAACCTAGACCAGTGATGGCGAACCTTTTTTGGTTCGCGTGCCAAAAGGGGGGGGGGAATGTGGGGGATCACGTGTGTGCGTGCCCACACTCATAATTCCATGCACCCCCGCACATGCACGCATGACCCCCCTGCTCCCAGCATGCAATGGCATGCCCATTTTTCGCTCTCCCCAGGCTCCAGAGCCTTTCTAGGAGCATGGGGAGGGCGAAAACGGCCTTCCCCACCCCCTCTGGAGGCTGGAAACAGCCTGTTTCCCGACTCCCAGTGGGCCCAGAAGGCCCGAAAATCAGCTGGCTGGTGCACACATGCACGCCGGACCTGAGCTCGCGTGCCCACCGATATGGCTCCGCGTGCCACTTGTGGCACCCGTGCCATAGGTTCGCCATCACGGACCTAGACAGTCCAGTTGCCTTTTGAAAAAGCACCTTTGAGACAACCATGACCTGGATGACTGAGAATCTCCATAGACCTGAAAGCCATCTGTAGCATTTCCCTAAAGTGATTTTGTCAGTCATCAAGCAAAAGTGACCAATTCAGTGGCATCGACCGATGTTTTCTGTACTGCAATATATTTCTTAGTTTGGTTGTTATTGGAATGGGATTAAATGGCATCTAGGTTTTACAGTTTTGTATTTTCCTTTAATCTCACAATAGTATTCCAACCATGTAATAAACAAACATACTAAAATATAATTTTGAATGAGAACTCCAACTCTACCATGACCATTGACTTTTATGAAATGAAACAAAGAAGAATAGAATATACTCTGCATACAAATGAAGACTAATGTTACAGAAGGAAAACCCTGCAGTAACGAATGGAATGGGGGCTGAAGTAATGCATTCTTGGACTCCTTTTTCCATAAGAAAAAACCTATTTTAAGTAGCCACTTTTGTAGGAATTACAAAATACCTGTATGTAGCAAAAATCCACTCTATCATTCTTTTAATTGTAGCTGGCCTATGTATAGATTGGATCAAACACCTTCTATGCATATTGGGGATTATATGGTATATGTTATCTCCATGATTATTTTTATATTACTTTCATAACATGAAAACCTAAGGGAATTTTTTTTGCCAAAAGTGCAATCACTCGTTGATATCAGCCAGGTTTGCCATACTTCATCACTTTCAACTCCTTTGACCTCATCAACCTCATCTGAGAAGTAAAGTACAGTAATACATGCAGCACACAACACTTCACATACCAAATAACTGATCACTGATGGTTCTTTCCCACCGCCCCCTATGCATGTTGCCATTAATCTCTTGTTGAAAAATATGGCCTATAGTTCAAGTACACTCTAGTCCAGGGGTATCAAACTCGATTTCATTTAGGGTTGTGTTTGACCTCGGGGGCTGGGTGGGCATAGCTGGGGTGGGTGTGGCTGGGGTGGGCGTGGCCAGATTGACATCACTTGTGTCAGAGGCACCTGTGGTAGACTGGATGGGGCTGGGAGGATCCTCCTGCAGTCCTCTGCCAGTGAAAATGGAGCCCGGAAGGGTCGTGTGCAGCCCTCCCAGGCTCCATTTTTGGCCGCGATGGCCTCCTGCAGCCCTCGGCCAATGAAAACAGAGCTTTGTTTTCACTGGCAGAGGGCATGGCCCTCCTGAGCTCCGTTTTCGCTGGCAGAGGCACCGCAGGCCGGTTCTTCGCTATTTCCAGGGCAGCCCTGTGGGCCAGACCTAAGCACCACGTGGGCCGTATCTGGCCGGCGGGCCTTGAGTTTGACACCTCTGCTCTATTCCTTCAGCTATTTAAAAGTTCTTAGTTTTAAAGTTTAATTTGACTTAGTGGTGTGTGCGCACATGTGTACATGCTTGTTTTGCAATGCAAAGAGGAAATGGATTGTTAATATTTTAAAGATATACTTCTGCAAATTATTACTATAGGAATAAAAACAGAGAAGCTGTTGGAAAGGCTCAGAACCAATGTGGTGTGAAAGCCTTTTCTAGACTGAACTCTTCAGTTGCTGTTATGAGTGAGAAATGATGTTGAGAGATAATACTTGAATTTGCTTTGGAATTCCCTTCTGCCTTCTGAAATGCTGACATTACAGAGCAGACTCTCAGAATAGACTCTCAGCAGCTTTATGAGTTGAAATATACATGCAATAATATTTAGGAGCCGAGGTGGCGCAGCGGTTAGAGAGCAGTACTGCAGGCCACTTTAGCTGACTGTGATCCGCATGTCAGCGGTTCAAATCTCACCAGCTCAAGGTTGACTCAGCCTTCCATCCTTCCGAGGTAGGTAAAATGAGGACCCAGATTGTTGGGGGCAATATAAATATACATTGCTTACTGGTGTAAACTGCTTAGAGAGTGCTCGCACTGTGAGGCGATATATAAATCTCACTAATAAATCTCACTAATAAATATGTTCATCTTATCCAGTATGGTAGGTATTCTCACTCTCTGACATGGACATCTGAAAAGGAGAAACATACAGAAGATATATTCTACACATTGACTCCCAAATTATTTTATCCTGTTTCTACTTTCTCCATTCACTTTCTTCATGCCCACTTTCTCCATTTCTATTAGAACCAGGGCAGATGTTCCCATAGTCAAGTTTATTCATACAAATAAGCTATTTGGATAAACACTGTAATGTGTGATGAATAATCTTTGGAAACCTCACCTCCCTCCCTCCCTCCCTCCCTCCCTCCCTCTCTCCCTCTCCCCCTCTTTCTCTCTCTCATACACACACACTGCTGGTAAAGATGACACTGCATACCATTTCTGAAAAAGTAGAGCACAGAACTAAGCATTAAAAATTAATCATCAGTACCTAATGGGACATCAGAAACCAAATGTTTCTAATGGAATATGATCTACTTAGTATTTCAAGGGATTGATCCACATTGTTTTATTATGGTTAGAACAATAAAGTAGGCAACTGTTAACATCTTTATATTACATATATTTCCCCAAATGGGAAATATATGTGTCTATATTTTCAAGTGAAATTTCCCATTCTTAAGTCTAAATTAAGTGTTACAGGGTTAGCCCTCCACTGCATGCATTATAAAAAAAAGTAATCAATATGGCTGAGAGATATAGTTGCAATGTACAACACATGCCATTCTGGAGGACCTGGAACCTACAAACAGGGCTGGAAAATACCTTTGCACAAACTGTAGAGAGCCACTATTAATTATAGCTATCTGTATTGTGCTCAAGGGACCAACTATCTGACCTAGATCTAGTCCGAGACATTTAATTGCCAGAGGCAAAGAAGCTCCACAGCCAGCTGGTCTAGCTTTTGAATATTTCTTCAACATGGATATTGAGATGACATCCTTCGTTGCACCTAATGGGAACAAACTAGCTTAGGAGACTCAAAATGTAGTTCTTTTCCAAAATCTCATTGATACCCCCAAGCATCAAGAGATTGAAGCAAGTACCCCAAGAAGCCTTTAATACAGCTGGCCCTTATATTAGTATATTTATAATATTACTCAGTAGGTTTTGCTCTTCAGTGTTCATCTAGTCTCTAGCTATAAAAAGGTGAATGAAGACACTGACATTGACAGACTTAAGCATTGGGCATGTTCTCCAAAGCATCTGAAGGTAGGACAAGAAGCAATGGGTAGAAGTTCATTAAAGAGGTATCCAACCTGAACCTAAGGAAGAATTTCATGATTAATGATTAATCAATGATGATTAATCAATGGAACAGCTTACGTCCCAGAGTTGTAGGTGTTTCATCACTTGATGTTTTCAAGAAGAGATTGGACAACCATTTGTCCAGGATTATATAAGGACTCCTACCTTGGTAGGAGATTGGACTAGGAGACTTCTAAGGTCCCTTCTAACCCTATGATTCTATTCTTCTATTTTTTTAGAAGACCCCATCAATAATTATGCTGTATCTGGCCATCCTGGATCAATCCTGGGCCCCAAATTACATCCAAATAGCAATAGCAATAGCACTTAGACTTATATACTGCTTTACAGTGCTTTACAGCCCCCTCTAAGCAGTTTACAGAGTCAGCATATTGCCCCCAACAATCTGGGTCCTCATTTTACCCACCTTGGAAGAATGGAAGGCTGAGTCAACCTTGAGCCTGGTGAAATTTGAACTGCCAAATTGCAGGCAGCCGGCAGGCAGCAGAAGTAGCCTGCAGTACTGCACTCTAACCACTGCGCCACCATGGCTCATATATGAAATAATGAAAGAGAGGTCCACTAATACAAGGAATTAGATTTGAATGGGGAGGAGGATAGTATTTCCTCTTCTAGAACCACATACATAAAATACACTTTTCCCCATTGCAGCCAAGATGCGGTTGGCAGGAATTAAGAGAGGACAACTCTCTTAAACTGGAATGAAACTCAGAAAATTTGAGAGTTCCTGAAGCTCAGAGTTTCCCTTATTGACTCTCCAACTGTCACAGCTTGTTTCTTCCTCACTTTTCCTGAGCTTATGGAAGTAACAAAAAAGAAGACAGGAATGCTTCTGTAAAAGGAAGCACTCCTAGTTAGAACCTTGCTGCTATCCACCACTGGGTGGAAGGTCTGCCAATAGGCTAGACCAGGGTTGTCAAACTCGATTTTATTGAGGGCTGCATCAGGGTTGTGTTTGACCTTGGCGGGCCAGGGTGGGCATGGCCAGGGTGGGCGTGGCCAGTTCAATGTCATTCGTATCAGGGGCGCCCGTGGCGGCCCCAAGCGTTCTACCAGAGAAAATGGACTCCAGAGCTCCATTTTCACTGGCAGAGGCACTGCAGGCCGGTCCTTTACTGTTTCCAGGGCAGCCCCGCAGGCCAGATCTAAGCACCCCATGGGCCGAATCTGGGCCCCGGGCTTTGAGTTTGACACCCCTGGCTAGACCTACCTCAGTTCCTTGCAGCCCATGTTCTTCCACTCTTTAGATAGACATGACACTAAGCTTTGGAGACTGAAGCTGTCTCTGAACAAATGATTCCTTCTTCTATTTTATCATGTCAGAATCCTGAAATTTTGAAAGATTTCAAAACCAAAGCCAGAGAATTAAGGGGCAAAAGGCTTGGGGAGAAATGAAATAGGTGGGAACCCTGTCCTATTACCTGTGGAGCCCTCTCTCTCTCTCTCTCTCTCTCTCTCTCTCTCTCTCTCTCTCTCTCTCTCTCTCTCTCTCTCTCTCTCTCTCTCTCTCTCTCTCTCTCTGTGTGTGTGTGTGTGTGTGTAGGAGGAGGAAAATGATTTGGATTATGATTCCATGCTGCCATATTCCCAGCCCTAACATGCTAGAACCAGAGGTGGGTTCCTCCCAGTTTGGACCAGTTCTATAGAACCGGTAGTAACTTGGAGGCCTGGGTCGCTAGAACCGGCAGTGACCCAGGCCTGCCACGCCCCCGAGACAGTTCTCCCTTGTTTTTTAAAAAGCTTGTTTTTCGCTTCTGCGCATGCGCAGAAGCTTTTTTTAAGTACTGCACATGCATGCAATGCACAATGCACGCACAACCCCACAATGCGTCCCTGAGTGAACCGGCAGCAAAGAAAACCGGAACCCACCCCTGGCTAGAACGAAGTAAGTATATGGCAATCTTTATATCTAATTTGGCCCACATTAGCTACTAAATACATTTCTAAAAGCATTGGAAGCAATCTACATAGATAAATACTTAGATAATTAGTGTATAAAATGGAAATACACTTTCACATTTCTACTTGTGAAACTTCAAGTTCTTTTTTTTAAAAAAAGAAAATGAGTGCATATGTATTACAAATTGGCAGATTACCTTCTTCCCCATTAAATGCAAATGAAAGTTCCCTGTGTTTTATGGATGCCATTTTTAATTTTGTCTGCCTCAGATCTGACAATGATATGATAAAACTAGCCACGAAGCACAGGATATTCACCTTGTTATGGCAAACAAGATTATGCTTGACTCCTTTAATAAAGAAAGAAAAGAAAAAAGGGGGAAAAAAGAACAATGGGAGGTGTTCTTCATGTATTTGGTTTGTACTCGCACAATATAATTATAATATTGTGGTTGGGAGCAGGCCACACTGATGGCTGAGTAACATATGGCAATGCCTACAAGGTGGTCTTAAAGACTTCATGACTCATTCAACATTTCAATAAAGTTCAAATGCAGTGTTTCAAAAGCATTATTGCATATAGTGCAATGAAACAGGGCCAGATCTTATCCTGGAGATCATTGATGTTAATTACTCCTAATGTTTATTTGTTTAATTTTTAATTTATTAAAAAATAATTGTTTATTAAATTTATTTGCTATCCATCTCCAGGTTGAAGGCAACTGAAGTTGCTTCAGATGAGCAGCTTCAACTCTCTCTTTCTCCCTCTCTCTCCCTCTCTCTCCCTCCCTCTCCCCCCTCTCTCTTTCTCCCTCATATTACAAGTAAAGAAACAGGACCAGTGGTGGGTTCCTACCAGTGCGGTCTTGCCTGTTCATCGCCACAGAGCCGAAGAATCTGTTGGCGTTCGCGGCGCGGGGCTTCCCCTGCCCGCTTTCCCCGCCCACCGGGACGCCGCCATTTGTGTTCTTTTGCCCTCTGCGCAAGCAGAATGCTTTGCGCATGCACAGAGGGCAAAAGAACGCAAACAGCGGCGTCCTGGCGGGCGGGGAAAGCGGGCAGGGGAAGCCCCGCACCGCGAACACCAACAGCTTCTTCGGCTCTGCGGCGACAAACAGGCAAGATCGCACCGGTAGGAACCCACCACTGAACAGGACCAATGGCATGTAGCCCCTATCTCTCGCCTCATTAATTTCACAGCAAGAAAAAAGAAAAACAAAAGAACTCCAAACTGCTTTAGCTGTTCCATGAAAAAGAGGGGATGGCAGCAAGGCACAATTACTTTTATTCTCCTGGCAGGAAGGGAAAAAATATCAAGTGGCAAGAGGAGACATTTGCCTCTTAATCAAAACTCTGCAAAACGATCTTTTCAACATTTTCTTTGAAGCGGGAGCTTAGCTGATAGTTACTTGCAGGAGTGAAATCCAGCAGGTTCTAACAGGTTCTGGAGAACCGGTAGTGGAAATTTTGAGTAGTTCAGAGAACTGGCAAATACCACCTCTGGCTGGCCACAGAGTGGGATGGGAATGGAGATTTTGCAATATCCTTCTCCCAGGAGTGGGGAGGAAATGGGGATTTTGCAGTATCCTTCCCCTGGAGTGGGGTGGGAATGGAGATTTTGCAGTATCCTTCCCCTGGAGTGGGGTTGGAATGGAGATTTTGCAGTATCCTTCCCCTGTCAAGCCCACCAGGCCACACCACACCCACCAAGCCATGCCCACAGAACAGGTAGTAAAAAAAAATTGGATTTCACCACTGGACTTGTCTCAGCTTTTGGTGCCTTGTAAACCAGTGGTGGTATTCAGCCGGTTCTATCTGGTTCGGGCGAACTGGTAGCACTGACTGCGGGTGGCCCCGCCCATCCGTCCAGATTGTAAGCATGTCACATTTTTGATGCTGTGCACATGCACAGAAGGCTTTGCACATGCGCGGATGAGGTGCGTGTGAGCAAAGCGAACCGGTAGGGAAGGTAAGTGAATACCATTTGAAGGAACATTTGCAAACTGGTAGGGAAGGTAAGTGAATACCACCCCTGTTGGAAACCCATGGGCTTGTGAGGATACAAGACAGTCCTCACCCACGAAAGGGCTCATATCCTCTTATACATGATTAACCAATAAAAGTTATAATAACTCCCTTATTGAGGATGCTCACTTCAGGGGTGGGTTCCTCCCGGTTCGGACCGCATCGCCCGAACTGTTAGTGATCTACTGGTATCATCACGTTACTGGATCGGCCAGTGCCGGTCCATGCGCGCTGCCATCTTTTTTTCATTCAGCAGCTCAAAAAAAGGGCCCTCCCACCCGCTCCCGGTTAATACTGACCTTTATTTCTTTGCCCAAAGCACAGCTGATGAGCTCCTCAGCTGTGTTTTGGCCTGATTCCAGCTCCTGAGCATGCGCGGAAGTCTAATTGCACGAGGGGATGCATGCATGCATGAGTGGAGCACACACGCGCACACGCAAAATTTTGCAATGCGAACCAGTGGGGAAGGTAAGTGGAACCCACCCCTGGCTCACTTCCTATAATTTTAGTTTCACAGAGTCACAACAACTTAGGAGTTGGAAATCACCAACTAAGTCTACTCTCTGGATCAGGACAGACATCTAAATTAAAATCGGATGGTAATTTCTTATTCTCTGCAGAATGGAATTTCTAACAGCTAGAGGGCAAATATTACCTTTAGTTAAAGATGTGTTGAGTTAATATTGAATAAAGTCAAATTGCTGCACCATAGTGGTAGAGATGATGGAGGCAGTGAATTTAGAAAGAACTTGAAGTACTCTGGGTGAAGGGGACTGCTTCCTTCTATCGCACTGATTTGGTTGCATCCACAATTGGGCCTGAAAATTGGATTTATTTGTGGAGTGCAAAATGGGAAGTGTATTCCGGGGAGGGCTGGAAAACTTCTTTAGAAAAATAAAAATCATAGAAAAATGACAAGAATATTTTAAGGAATTTGGGCCCTGGATGTAGATGTACTTCAGCTTGTTATTTATCCACACAACCCTGGCAGCACTGTAGGTTTTTGGTTACAGAAAATTAATATTCATGATTGCAGATGTTTATAATTACATTCAAAACACATTTTTTCCTCAGTTTGCCATGTTTATACATATTTCAGATTTAGAATTACTGCTTGTAATTCTATGATTTTTGCTATCCCTGGAAATATTATATACAGTACATTTAGTTTACGGGCGCATGGGGAGATCTGTAGTGGCACAGTAGTTAGAATGCAGTATTGCAGGCTAATTCTGCCAACTGCCAACAGTTTGATCCTGACCGGTTCAAGGTTGACTCAGCCTTCCATTCTTCCGAGGTTGGTAAAATGAGGACCCAGATTGTTTGGATCAATATGCTGACTCTGTAAATCGCTTAGAGAGGGCTGTAAAGCACTATGAAGCGGTATATAAGTCTGAGTGCTATTACTGTTGCTATTGCATGGACTCCGCTCCAATTTGAAAGTAGGTCCATAGCTCCATTTTCCATTGCAATATAAATGCTGGAGAAATAGATGGAGTTTCCTCAGCTGAGTCACAAGATGAATCACAGATCTCCAGTTTAGAGGCATCGGACACTGGAGCCCTAAAGGACTTGAACAAGGGCTTCTAATGTCCCACCTGCTGAAGCTCTTGCCTCAGTCATCTCCCAAACCCTGAACTCAGACCATATGAGTAGAGTCATTCAATAGAGAGTGTTTACTTGGATTTACAAAGGCCTTTTTATAAAGTCTTTACTAAAAACACCTGAGCAAATGTAGGAATCGTGGGCTAAAAATCAAAACAAAACCAAAAATGATGGATCAGTAACTTTTTTTCAGGAACTGGACTTAGAGAGTGGAAATAGACAATTCTCACAGTGTAGGGATGTAACAGTGGGATAACTGATGGATTTGGATCTGTATTGTTATTACTTATTATTTTAATGTTTTTATATTTTAATGTTTTATTCTGTAGCAAGGTTGACTCAGCCTTCCACCCTTCCGAGGTGGGTAAAATGAGGACCCAAGTTGTTGACTCTGTAAAAAAAAAAACCACTTAGAGACGGCTGTAAAGCACTGTAAAGCGGTATATAAGTCTAAGTGGTATTGCTATTGCTATTTTAATGTTTTATTCTGTATTTTATTTAGCATTTGTAAGCCATTTGCAATTGTCTTCAAGCAAGATGGATAGCATACAAGTTTCATACATACAGTACATACATGGCATACATGCATAAATTTATACAAGGATTATTATTTTTACATTTGTTCATCAATCACCTAAAATTAAAGGTGTGTGTGAATTAAATTTGATAACAACATCAAACAGTTTAGGATAAATGAAATTATGAGAAGAGCGCAAAGGGCTTCATCCTTTGAAACTGTTGGTAAAGTGGCAAACCAAATTCTATAGGGAGACATGTTGTACGATGCTCATTGGAGACAAAAATCATAACTTCACATGCAGATAAGTGTGAACAAATCTGAACTGCCAAGAAATGAGCAGGAACTGATCCTGGAGTTTTGGTCAAGAGTTTGATGAAATCCTTGACTTACAGCAACATTTCTTACTTTTTTCCCTCCTGCCAGAACCATTTCCATATTATTTTAAAAATATGGAGCCCCCCACCCACCCACCCACCAACCAATCAATAATTTCAAAGTGAAATGAAAAGAAGCATGATGTTTGCACAATACTTCAATGAAATTAACTAAAAATCATAGGTACAATTCTAATTGCAGCCCCTTTGAAAATAAAACATGAAAAGCTGCAGAAAACAATAACCAAACCAGCAAAAAGCTGGAGCAGCTCCTCTAAGAGAAAAGACCCTTTCAAAAAGTCTGGATAATCA
Source organism: Diadophis punctatus similis (assembly GCA_023053685.1). Taxonomy (NCBI): domain Eukaryota; kingdom Metazoa; phylum Chordata; class Lepidosauria; order Squamata; family Dipsadidae; genus Diadophis; species Diadophis punctatus. The sequence goes on from JALIGW010000001.1 coordinate 78,169,630, forward strand.
TAACTAACTAAGGTAAATAAATTAATGTCTGTGCTTCCCAAAGTTGAGCTTCATAGGGATTTAGGGCAGACAAAAGGATAACATTCTTCACATAACATTCATTTAAACTATGCAGAATTGATTTGATCCCATGCAATGATGGACATCAGTTTGAAGAAATTTAAAAAGTGATTAGCTACTAGTCATGAGAAAGATATATATTCTCAAGCAATTGATTTAAGAGATACTAAAAGTCTCTAATACTGATTTATTTCTTCTTCACATACCAATTGTAGACTCCATATAAAAATTCCGTTAAGAACTGAATGTTATTTTCTACTCAGCCTTATTAGAACTAAAAAAGTACTGGGTAAATATTCTTTGGCTTAATTTTTCCTTTACTTAGATTAATGCATATATATCTATATCTATATCTATATCTATATCTATATCTATATCTATATCATCATCTATATCATCATCTCTCTCTCTCTCTCTCTCTCTCTCTCTCTCTCTCTCTCTCTCTCTCTCTCTCTCTCTCTCTCTCTCTCTCTCTCTATATATATATATATATATATATATACCATATATATATATATATATATATATATATATATATATATATATATATATATATATATATATGTGTGTGTGTGTGTGTGTGTGTGTGTGTGTGTGTGTGTGTGTGTGTGTGTGTGTGTGTGTGTGTGTGTGTGTGTGTGTAACTTTTTTGCTGATAAATGAAAATGAAGGGAGACTATTATAGATCTATTTCAAGCTATTTAGCTCTCATCAGATAGCCATACCCTTACTGGGATTTGAACCTGGGCAGTCTTCCTGTAAGGCAGCAGCTTTAACCTCTAGGCCACAGGCTCTCTTCCCATATATATATGAGAAAGGGGAGCTATACATTTAATAATAATATATATATTTAAAGTCTTCCCTCTTCCCAAGAAAAATAATTAATGTTATTGTTCTTTCAAGTACTGAGGCAGTACTGCTGGATTCATTCATAAAGCAAATCTAATATTGTCACAGTGAAACTAATCTACTTCTGAGAATTATGAAAAAGGTTTTAGATTTATTTTCAAAGGACAACTGCAAGAGCTATAAAAGGACAACACAAAATCAAGATGAATGACAAAGTGGTAGCATTTCCTATAGTATTTGAATAAGGTCTTAGATACTGTTATGCTAATCTTAGAGGTGCCAGCAGTATTATGTTGTCAGAAGAGATGATAGATGAATGTCAAATATATCATGAACTGCCTGTGCCATTGTTGCTATCAACATGCATGGCCCTAATCAAGGAGAATAAAACCTATTACTATGTGCAGAGCTTTGCCTATGTACGCAACTATACAAGTATATTTATTCATTTATTTATTTATTGAATTTATATTGCCTCCTGTTTGCCCATGGCAACTCAAGGCGGCTTACAGAATAAAAGACCACTTTTAAAACAATAAAAACTAATAAAAAGAATCAAATAAATTAATATAGTACAATATAACAAAATTACCCCCCCACCTCCCACCCACCTGCCCCAATGACAGCAGATCACACGAGCCCATTTAATGGGCTCCATCCCGCTCTGGGTTCCCCAGGCCCTCTGGCAGAACCAGGTCTTCAGCGCCTTCCGGAAGAGTATTAGAGTGGGGGCCATTCTAATCTCTGGGGGAATGATGTTCCAGAGAGAGGGAGCCACCACAGAGAAGGCCCTTCTTCTGTGTCCCACCAGGTGTATCTCCCTCAGGGATGGGACCCACAATATTTCCTGCCTCCCTGCTCTGATGGGTTGGGTAGATGTGACCGGCAAGAGACAGTCCCTCAGATAACCTAGTCCTAAATATGTGGTCCTAAATATAAATATGTCCTAAATGTTGTGATGCTAGTCCACATCTCCTCTTCTGAATATTTGGAGAACTAGACAAATATCAAAATTCTAAATCAGCTAGTCATGGTACCTTAGAAATCTAAAACTTGCTTTTCTGACATATCTTAATGACACCAGATGTATCTGAATAATGTTTCCCCTGATTGATTTATTGATAGTACCTATCCAGGATCTCATGATCATCCTTTATCAGAAATTGGAAATGGAAACCAGAGATCTTAAAGACTTAAATATTCAAAACAAAAACTTCAACTACCATTAAGCCATGTATTCTTACTCCCTTTGTACTTTTCTGGACCTTTTAATCATGTATTTGGCTTGTTTGACTTTTCATTCTTCTCCTTGTTTTTTTTTCTGTCTTTCAGTTCACCACTTTCTCTTTATATTAAAATACTTTCTGGCTTTTTTGTGCCATAGCTTTATCTCCAAATTTTTATACATGATCAGTTAATTCTTGTCTTTTTTTTTTGCAGTAAACAATGGATAATTTGACCCATTGCATAATTGCATAAACCATAATAATTAGTGCATAATAAATTATTCAATGTGTACTGACATTATTTTTGTTGCCAAGTTCAGTTTTACACCAAAGTTTCTGATTTGCTTCTGGTGGTTTTATTTGGGCCAAACTGGCTCTGTTTAGCTGTTCTACTTTATCACTGATTTTTGCTCCCTATTTTTACAAAGAGAAGCTTGCTGTTTCTCTGTTTGTTTGTTTGCCCACTTTAAAGACCATCCTATATCAAATCCACACTTCTCATGGCAAGTAGTTGCTGTAATCATCCCTCAAAGCTGTTCTGCTATGTTAATATGCTGTCTCACAAATGACTCAGCCAGCATAAGGAAAGTTTAGTTGAAAAATAGATGAGAACTCATAACTGGGAGCCACATTGGCTCTTCCTAAAATGAACTGAAATAAAAGTTAAGAGGAGATGCAAATGTTGCTCATAGTTTATGTTTCCATCTGGAATGTGCCAGTATTTCAACAGACATACACCATACACTTAACACTCTTAAGCATATATGCATGTACTCAATCCCAGTTGAAAATTAAGTAGGGAGAAAAAGAAGAAAGAAAGAAAGAGAAAGAAAGAAAGAAAGAAAGAAAGAAAGAAAGAAAGAAAGAAAGAAAGAAAGAAAGAAGGAAGGAAGGAAGGAAGGAAGGAAGGAAGGAAGGAAAGAAGGAAGGAAGGAAGGAAGGAAGGAAGGAAGGAAGGAAGGAAGGAAGGAAGGAAGGAAGAAAGAAAGAAAGAAAGAAAGAAAGAAAGAAAGAAAGACACATTAAAAAGGCTGGGACAGGAAGCAAATTGAAACAGATTCATTTGTTTTCAAACAATCATGGCAAGTACAATTATGTCAAAGCAATTTGATACAAAAAGGGAAAACTGAAAAGATGGTGAAACTATCAGTTTCTATATCACATGAATCATGGATTACAATTCCATTCCCCACCATCCAGTCAGAGCTGAAGAAGCCCCTTGGATGAGAAGCGAAACGTCTTCAAAGAAAAACCAGAAAGACCAGTTGCCTCTTGAAAAAAGCACCTTTGTGACCTGGATGACTGAGAATCTCCATAGATATCAGTTTTTATAGTCTTTCCAAACCTGTCAATAAGCATGTATATTTATCAGAGACTGTGTGGAAATGGCTAAAAAGTAAATGTCCTCCTTACATTTCTGATTGATTACAACTGTCTAAATAATATTAGAGGGTTTTTTTAAATTTGAAAACATAATATTTTGGCCAGAAGCTGCTACCTGAATACCACTCCACACTTCAAGGCACTTGTTTCCCGCCCCCACCTCCCAGCAAGTCTTTAAAGTCATTTTCATTTCCTGGAATCAGGAAATGATTGCTCTCCACAGCTGCATTTTGAGGGGGGGACACTCATTAAGGATAATACAGGGATGGGCAATTATGGTCCCTTTATGACCTGTGGACTTCAACTCCCAGAATTCCTGAGTCAGCATGGCTAGCATGGAGCATGGAGTTGAAGTCCAGAGGTCTTAAAGAGACCATAGTTGTCCACCCTTGAGGTAATAAGTGCTACATGTACATCCAAAGGACTTATGAAGCACCTTTTTTTCTTCTAAATGGAGTGTTTATTTAATAAATAAAACAGTTCCGTATACCTTTGATTTTTTTCTGATATTGTTTACTAATTGCTGTAAACATATTTCTCTCATTTATAAATATTTTTCATAATAATTTTGGACACCATTTTTTAAAATCTGGTTGGATAGATCCAGTTGTAGTCATATTTAGAACAAAACCATTGAAGTTGCTAATGAGTTAAGTCCAACTGAAGTCCCTTTTTTTTAAATTTCTAGTTGTTCTTTTGATTTTAGTGGCCCTGTTAAAGATATGACTACATCTGGATCCAACTTAAAATCATTTCATATCTTGGATTATTCCCAAAATGAATTTCCCTGTTCCAAAGTTAGATTGTTTTTTTACACCCAGCTTTTATTCACAGCAAGATCATGCAATATTTTTTTATCTGAGGACTGCATTTGGCCTTTAAGTACTACAGTAGGGGTTACATTCAACCGTGAATGAGGCCAAGAAAAATAAGTGAGAAAAGCCAGGACAAAAGCAAAGTTTTTTAAAATTTAATGTTAAATTAATTAAATACAGCTCCTTTTATTTACCATTTTAATTACCTACAGTTCTATGTTTCAGTACGTTCTCCTATCTTTTACATTAAACCCAATATCTAAAGATCTTTTGCAAGATCTAAAGATCTTTTGGGTTTCAAGTCTCCTTTGGAGAGTAAGTAATATGGTATTGTTTAACTGCATGTTATAGATGTGAAAAAACCAACAACCCACAGTTGGCAAGGGGTTATGACAAATGAAAGAATAATCTGCTTTATTTCCTCTAGAAATTGTGTGGTTTGATGAAATGAAGCAGATTCCTTGGAACCTACTAGAATCTTCTAAGTCTGTTATGGCATTAGCACATTCCATGGGGATGAATGATAGATGTCCATAAATGGTTCGTCTAACTACTTCTTGGCCGATGTTAAATTTATTTATTTATTTATTTATTTATTTATTTTTATTTAGGATTCTTATATGCCGCCCTACTCCCTGGGGACTCAGGGCAGCATACAACATTTGAAGAACCACTAAACAAAATAATTTAAAACAATTTAAAATGCATTTTAAAAAGCATACAAAATGCATCTCTTCTAGTTTTTGCACATATTCCAAAAGAGTTTTGTAAATTTAAACAATCAACAGTTATTCTTTGTTGAGTTTACACCTTGCCCTTCTTTCGGGAAGGCAGTGCACCTTGCAGTTCGATCCTGACCAGCTCAAGGTTGACTCAGATTTCCACCCTTTTGAGGTCGGTAAAATGAAGACCCAGATTGTTGGGAGCAAGATACTGAGAGAGCTGTAAAGCACTGAGAAGTGATATATAAGTCTAAGTGCTCTTACTATTCCCTCCTTCTGTTTTTTTTTGTTTCAAGTTTTTTATTTTGTTTTACATATACATATCAATGAACTGTATGGCACCTGGGTATCATACATTCTAATACAAATAGAACTAGTAAAATTTATCATAGTTATTACATTCAACCAACTTATATATTTCTAATACACATATATATTAAATTATAGTCTATTATTTAATTATTCCATATTTTAATATATTGCTCTAATGCCACTCACCATATTATTTAATCATACATAATAATACCACCATTCAATTTCTAAGCTTCCCTCTTGTTATTGTTTTTATTTTATTATGTAAAAATGTATACACTAATATTCCCCCTTTCTCTTATTTCTATCTCTATTCTAACTTTTAATCATGTCACCCTTTTACTAAAAGACATTTTCTTTCTATCCTACCTAACTTCTAATCATGCCACCATTTTAAAAAAGAAGGGAAAGAAAGAGAAAAAGAAAAGCAAATCAGAACAATAAATCAAAGATTTATTGTTTTTCTCTGCATCTTTTCTTTCCGGTCTGGTATTTTTCTCAGAATGCTTAATCGCCACTTTAACAAATAATTCTGAGAAAATAGTTCTAAACTATTCCTTGGGGTTAGGTTTTAAGCGAAAAGGAATCCTCTCCCCAAGTTCCAGTCACTGTTCACCTACTTCACTCCAGCACCAGTCTTAGTTGTTCCTCGGTTGTCCCAGCTTCGTGCCAGCCATCTTTAGGCTGCTTCTTCTCCTTGCCGTGGCTGAGAGGGAAAAAGAACCCTGGGTCAGACAGGAGAGCTGTGACTGTCCGCGACCTCACAGGGCGCCCCTCTTTGCTTCACTGCCCGTACAGGGTGGCTTTGGCTCCTTTTGGAGCCCACTGATGGAGAGAACTTGGCACGGGAGTGTGGGGACCCGCTCTGCATGTCCGATTCCGCCGCAATGTCAACCGGACGTCCCCCTTATTCCCTCCTTCTGTTGGTCCCCCACAACAGCAACCCTATGTGGTCAATGCAGATGACACAAAACATCTGGTCCAAAGCACTCAGTGACCTCAGCCTGACTTCACCTTGCATCTTCACAGCCCTGATTATTCCTTGTTAACATTGCCAAATCTAGAGGGCCCCCCCCCCAGATATATTTTCATTGACAGGAGTGCCTATTTTAGATCTGTTTTTATATATATACAATGCAATCCTATAGAAACTTCATTGGAAAGAAATCATATTTAGAATGTATGTTCATGGATTGAACACTTTTGGGAAGGACTGTCAGAAGCAAACTTGAAGCAAATTTTTAAACTAATATGACCACAATTGAGCCCAACATTTCTGTCATTAAGTGAAACATGTGTTAAATGAGTTTTGACCCATTTTACGGCCTTTGGTGCCACAATTGTGAAGTGAATCACTGAAGTGGATCAGTTAGTAACATGGCTGTTAAATGAATCCAGCTTCCCCATTGACTTTGCTTATAAGAAGGTCACAAAAGGTGATCACATGACCCAGGACACTGCAACCATCATAAATATGATTCAGTTGCCAAGCATCTGAATTTCTGGGTACTTTTAAATTTCAGGGTACTTATATCTCAGAGGACCTCTCATGGACTATGAATGTAAACATGCTCATGAAAAAGGCTCAGAAGAGGCTGTACTTCCTGAGAATGCTCAGGAAGATAAATCTATCTCAGCATCTACTGTTGTCCTACTATCGCAGCACCATTGAGCGTGTCCTGACATATGGTATTCTAGCATGGTACGGGAGCAGCTCTGCAGGAGCCAAAAAAGCTCTATAGAGAATCATTACAACTATCCAGGATATCATTGGGCTCCAGCTACCAGCCCTGGACGATATCTTCGCATCTCGCTGTTCTAGGAAGTTGCACAATATTCTCAGAGACTCTTCTCATCCTGCTTACAATCTTTTTGGACTGTTGCCTTCTGGCAGAAGATACAGAACAATTAAAACTCGGACCACACGTTTTCTGAATAGTTTTTATCCCAGAGCTATACTTGCACTTAACAATGAACTAAAGGGTCACCATCAGTGAGCTGTTGGATAGTATTACTTGGTCTGTTGTGTGGATGTTTGGGTGGTTCAGGGTGGGGAATTTGTGGGGGTGGGGCTTGTTTTAGCGATTGCTATGTGTGTTGCTATGTGTGTCAAGGTTGACTCAGCCTTCCATCCTTCCGAGGTGGGTAAAATGAGGACCCAGATTGTTGGGGGCAATATGCTGAACTCTGTAAACCGCTTAGAGAGGGCTGTAAAGCACTATGAAGCGGTATATAAGTCTAAGTGCTATTGCTATTGCTATTGGGACTGGTCTTGAAGTGTTATGTGAAATTCGTTGTATGGGTGTACTGTGTATATACGTACAATGACAATAAATTATTATTATATTATATTATTATATTTTGATCACATGACTATGAGGATACTGCAATGGTGTGAAAAACAGTCATAAGTCACTTTTTTCAGTGCTGTTATAACTTTGAACGGTCACTAAATGTACTGTTGTAAGCCGAGTACTACCTGTAGTTCAAATGAACAATTAGATCCCAGAGTCAAATCATTCTGCATTTGCAGAGAGATATTTGGAGAGTCTTCACTTTGAATTCACCTCAGAAAGCTAAGGATCTAAATGCACACTTTCCAAGGCTACATTAAACCTGCAAATATATTGTAGCTCTTTTATTTCTCCCAGGTTACTTTTTTTTTGTCACTGTTTGGCAGTGCTTCTTTTTCTACCTTAAACAACTCTCTGTAGAAAGACCGGTAGTGTCCTTCACAGTATGAAATGTGCTAGACGAACAGTTGCTTTTATCCACCTGTCAGTCTCTTTATTATTTCAAAGTTGATTGGTGTTTTTTTTTAAATCAGAGTCAGCAATGAATAGACTTTAGTTTTCTTTTTCTTTTTTTCATTAGGACTCATCGCACCTGCCAAGAGGGCCAGATGGCCATAACAAATTTGTCAGCAGAATATCTTAAAATACATTCCAAGAGGCCAGCTACCTCCTAATCCACTGTTTGTATAGATGTTTAGTACAAGGCTGGTGGGAAAATGGATAGAAACGCTTTAAATGTGTTCTTTTCCTGAATGACAACCTGTAAAATAGTCTAAATTGCTAAATCCAGATGGTTTCCCATCCTTCTGATTAAATTTGGTATACAAGTATGATCAAGTTGTTCAAGTTCATTTGTTTGTTATTAGAACATGCCTAGCTGTTTTCAGAGTTGAATTCTGCAGGGGTGGTTCTCTCTCTCTCTCTCTCTCTCTCTCTCTCTCTCTCTCTCTCTCTCTCTCTCTCTCTCTCTCTCTCTCTCTCTCTCTCTCTCTCTCTCTCTCTCTCTCTCTCTCTCTCTCTCCCTCCCTCCCTCCCTCCCTCCCCCTCTCTCCCTCCCCCTCCCCCCCTCTCCCTCCCCTCCCCCCTCCCCCCCTCTCCTTCTCTTCCTCTCCCCCTCCCTCTGATGTTTCCAATATTTTATCACATGTAGTGTTGGCTAAGTCACTATTGACTTGTAGGGTTGGCCAAGTCACTATTGACTATGTATTATCTGCACTGATTTTGGTCTATCAATGTTATCACTCTTGCAAAAAACAAATTCGATTTACACAGATATATTTAAAAGTCTTAATATTTTGAACCCAACTATAATTCCTTTCAACTCAACTTGAGAAATTTTTACATTTGTTTTAAATACTAGCTTTTCAATTTCTCCTATATTGTCCTGATCTCAGAAAGCATCAAAGAGAGAGACACATTGGAAAAGAAGAAAATTTGAGTACTTCTCTCAAAGCTTGAAGCCCAGGCACAGAATAAAATTGAACCAGGGTTATGTTCCATTTATTTATTTAGTTACATTGCTTATGTACCATCCCAATCCACCAAATGCAATTCGATAGAATTTAAAATCTAGAAAGCCATATATGTTCTTATCTGCACGTGGATGCTGCGTAGTGAGTTCTTTTTCTTTGATGTCATTTTAAGATTAATAGCATGTTTAATAGAAATCTGATTTGGGGCCCAAATAAAAGCAGTTGGTTTTGTTTCAGCGACTCGGGTTCATATATTTGACCTTAGTTTTGTTCTCAGAAAAATGCTACTCCTGTTACTGAATAATCATGAGGATTAATTTTCCAGAAAACATAAATATGAAATGTATGATCATTGTATGTAAACGTCTAGCAGATTGTATTATGAAGGAATGTACTGCAAATTTAAATTCCATTGTGCTTTTTCATTCAAATTATTATGAAAGATGTCCATGAAAGTTTCATAGGCTGCAGTCTTTGTTGAGTTAATAAATGTTGTGCCAAATTTTCTTGACATCTGTAGTAAAGAAAAGCTAACAAAAGAATGCAGCCCCATGAAAATAAAAACAAAAAGAATAAAATCACATATTTCACGTGTTAATTTGCAGCTCTGATAAGATGCTTATTTCAAAGTTTCCCTTCATTGCATTTAACCCTGCCTTCCAATTGCTTGCTCTTCTCCTATATTATGAAGTTGTTAATCACTGTCATCTATACCATTAAACAAAACAGTTTTATGAACTGTTTGTATCAATTATTCCAGTTTTCTGAAATGTATATTGGAGGATTCTAAATCAGTACAGTTCTTTTAGAGAAAACTAAACAGTGTTGTTAAAGAAGTATGAGTTATTTGCAGGAATTTTAGAACAAAGAATTGGAATAATTCATGTTAACAAATCAATGTTAAAGAATATTTCTTAAGATCTTGGAATGATTAATTCTACATATTTCATGCTTATGTACCTCCTCAGAGAATCTTTAAAAACTGTTATCATAATGAAAGTAAGTGTTAAAAAAAGGAGAACAACCTTATGTAAATAATACAGGATTATCCCAGCCTTGTTTTGTCATTTATAAAACTGGTAATATAATTTGGAGAGTGGTAATGTGGTTAAACAGGTGAGCATAGATTTGAATAAATTTTCAGACAAATGTGGGTTGTATCATTAAGTTAAAAATAATTAGGAAAGAAAAAAGGAAGGAAGGAAGGGGAAGAGGAGGAGGAAGAAGAGGAAGAGGAAGAAGAGGAAGAGGAAGAAGAAGGTATCACTTGAAATTTGGAGTCTAAGAGCATAGGTACAGTATGTGTTCATTCTCATAGGTACAGTATTTGTTCATTCTCTGTTTATGAATTGGCTCTATGTCAACATAACGGGAAGACCAACCAATATTACTCTGAACAGTCAGATTTAAATCAGTGATTACAAACTGTAATCTTATTTTTTTTATATGTATCACAAATAGTGGTGTTTATTTTTTATTAAAATTATATGCCACCCGTCTTGCAGCCAGGCAACTCTAGGTGGCTTACAATCAGATAAAAATGTTTAAAAAGATCAAAGCAGTAAATATAACATTAAGAGAGAAATAGCTAAGACGGAGGGTATACAATAGAGTGGAGGTAGGAACTTGTATTTAATCCGGTAACCCCTTCCAGGATCACATACTCCCATCCAGGCCCCAGGCCAACTAACGGAACCAGGTTTTAAGGCCTTCCTTAGGAAGGCCAAAAGGATGGAGGTAGATCTCACCTCGAGGGATATGTTCCAGAGGTCTTTTCTTTTCTTTGAGTCACTCTCTTTCTCTCTCCCTCCCTCCCTCTCTCAATAGAATAGATAGATATTTTATAGATGATAGACAGATAGATATTATGTGTATACACACACACACACACACACACACACTCAAACACACTCAAACACACTCAAACACACACACACACTGTACTTTTCGGAGTATAAGACGCACTTCCCACCCCCTAAAAGTGGGTGAAAATTGTGGTGCGTCTTATACATCAAATGTTGCTGAAGCCCTGCCCACCCACCGGCTGTTTTCGGCCTCTGCTCATCACGTTTTTGGCCTCTGCACGTCCCATTTTAGACCCGTTCCAGGCTGCAGGGATCGCCACAGCACATCGCTGCCAATTGCCACCTCCATGCGTTGTGTTTTCAGCCTCTGCGCGTCGCATTTTTGGCCTCCATATGCCCTGTTTTTGGCCTCCGTGTGTCGCAGTTTTGGCCGGTTCCAGTCTGCGGAGATCGGCAGCGGTGGCGGCCACCTGGAACCAGCTGAAAATGTGATGCGCAGAGGCTAAAAACGTGATGCGCGGAGGCGGCAATGGGCTGTGGTGATCCCCGCAGTCTGGAACAACTGATTGGCGGTATTCTGGGAGGCCGAGCCAACTGCCAATCAGCTGCTCATTCTGAAACAGGCTGCGATAACATGCTGAAGCTGACCAGGCTGTTTTCTGTTTGCTGTGAGGACGCTAGCCAGATGAATACCAATGGATGCTGGTAGGCAGAGGCAGAATTTTTTTTCTTGTTTTCCTCCCCAAAAACTAATGTGCATCTTATACTCCAGAGCGTCATATACTCCGAAAAAGGCTGTTCTTTCTTTGAATTTGCCTTCATTCTTTTTTCTCTCTCCTTTATTCTTCTGCTCTCCATGTCTGTTCATATTTGCTTCCAGTCAACACACTAGTTGAGATTTTTTTAATCACTCTGTGTAAGGAAACTGAGACCCCTGAAAGTCCCATCTCTGCTTTGTCATCACCAGTCAGCTCTGTGAAGGGAGTGTTCCACACTTTGCACCTGTGATTGTGGAACTTGGAAAGTAACTTTAAAGAAACAATATAAAGGAACATTTTGCTTTGACATCATTTTGGAAGTGAAATGTGGGGCAACACATTGAATATTGCTGTTTAATAGATTGAAGCCAGGTGCAGGACAGTAAAATTGGTTCAAACAGAACAAGAACCAACCTGCATAGAGCTCAAATATCAACTTGTCCTAAATAGGTTTTAAATTCCAAAATCTGTTGATAAAAGGAATAGGAAGTCTAAGCAATTTTAAAATTACATTGAAGCATTTCATGTTGAATACAAACAGTCTTCTGCCTGTTTTAGTCTTATGTGGTAAATGTTTATTTGGATATTTTGCAGGGCATTTTCAAAACTGTGCTCAGCTGGCTAGTAGTCAGTTCTCCCTTTTCACCAGTTTCAACTTTCCATCCCACCAGTATCAGGAGGGTCAGCACCTTTCTGGGAATTTCAGCCAGTGCTGATGGTGACTCAACCTCTCCTGGAGTCATTGCCACATTAGGAACTTCAGTACATCTGCCACCAGAAGAAGGAGCAGCGGGAGATGTGGGAGATGACAGTGAGTGTCCTTTGAAGAGGGGAGGGGATATAAAATCCTGATATTTATGTGAATTGCAGATGCAATTCTGGCATTAAAATATCCATTGGACTATTGCTCCTCAAACAGGATGTGAGGTTAAAACTTTTTCAGGACTAACTGGAGACATCAGGGATTGACCTTAGGACTTCTTTCCTACAAAGTATGTACTGTATCACTGAGCTGCAGTACATTTCTCTTAAAGTATCTACTCCAGGAGTAAATTAATCCAGTGGACAATAAGCAGCCATATCCATTTACCTTTTGCTTATTTTCTTCCCTCATTTTTCATAATTCTTATTCAGTTTAAAATGTGTTGTGACCAGAACCCACTGTGCCTGCTTACATTCCTTTGATAATCCATTCCTTCTTACAACTGGTCAGAGCTTTTTCTCAAAGGTTCTGTTCCTATGGGCCTTTGAAGTGTTTGCAGGAGGGGAAAATGTTTGGTCAGAGCTTTCACTGTATATTTTAAGGCTGAAGTTATGCTCCTTGAGAATTTCCTCTTCATCTGCACAGTAATTAGGAAGTCTTTAGTGATAAGCACAGCATGTTCTCTTTGCATTAAGTCCATTTGGTCTAATATATGTAATGGGAAGAGCACTGCCAATGGCTTTGCTTGCTATGGCTGCAAGATAGTTTGCAATTTGTATTCTGTCTCTCCAGCTGATGCTGGTGTTAATTCCTAATACAGTTGCTTACTGAGTTGTAAAATGTGTTGTTGTTGTTTTTCAGTTGCCAAATCATGACTCTCTGTGACCCCTTGGTCCGCAGCACACCAGACACCCCTCCCCCCTGTCCTCCACTGTCTCCTGGAGTTTGCCCAAATTCATGTTAGTGGGACCAGCAGAGGGTTCCGGTTATTTTGGCTACCGGTGTGCATCGTGAGCATGTGCAGAAGTGAACTCGTGTTCCATCGGGCAATTTCACTTCCGCGCATGCTTAGAACGACATTACAAGCCAAAACACAGCTGAGGAACTTCTCAGCTGTGCTTCGGAGAAAGAATAAAGGTCAGTATTGAAACGGAGAAGCGCCAGAAAATGACGTCATCGCCAGGCTTCTACCGGAGCTGCGCTCCACACGGCACCGGTAGGAACCCACCACTGAGTGGGACACTATCCAACTATCTCATCCTCTGCCGTCCCCTTCTCCTTTTGCCTTCAATCTTTCCCAACATCAGGGTCTTTTCCAATGTGTCAAAGTAATTGAACTTCAGCTTTAGTATCTGTCCCTCCAAAGAACAGTCAGGATTGATTTCCTTTAGGCTGATTGATAGGATCTCCTTGCAGTCCTAGGGACTTTCAAGAGTCTTCTCCAACACCACAATTTGAAAACACCAGTTCTTCAGTGCTCAGCCTTCCTTATGCACAACTGTCACAAACAGGGGTGGGCTTCAAATTTTTTTAGCAAACGGTTTTCTGCCCATTTGCTGGGTGGGCATGGGTGTGGCCATGGTGGGCATGGCCTAGTCAACCTCCTGCATCATGGTGGGGGGGCAGTTTTTACCTTCCCCGGGCCCATTTCTGGCCTTCCGTAACTTCTGGGAGGGAGGTTTTTCACCCTCCCCGGGCTCCGGAGGCTTTCCTCAAGCCTCTGGGAGGGCAAAAATGGCCTCCTCCAGGCTCTGTAGGCCGCTGGAAGCCAGAAATGGGCTCATTTCCAGCCTTCTAGAGCCTCCAGGAGGCCCATTTTTCACCCTCCCCGAGCCTCTGCACGGGCCCTGCACTTACCTGGCATCCAAAACAGGCTGCATGGAGACTCTGGGGAGGGGAGGGGAGGGGAGGGGTGGGCGGGGCCTGTCAGCAGTGGGATTTGGAGGTTTGCCAAACTGCTCAGAATCTTCGCTAGAGGATCACCCGAACCCAGGCAAACCGGGAGCAGCCAACCCCTGCTCACAACCATGCTGTCAACTTCAAACCAAACCTGGCAGAAGCCCTTTTGTTGGTTCTCAGTTGCCACACAATATGGGAGGGGGGAAGGAGGCTGGAATGCATTGCCAGACACAACACCACTGTCAACCCTGCAGCTGGCCAAACTGTGGCCATTTTCATTTGGTAGTTTTCTCTAGGGAGGGTTTTCTTCTCATGGCTTCAGGGCTGACACAGCCTGGAATAAAGGGGCCAGGGAGGGAAGTGTAGAGATAGCTGGGGTGTTGTAGCCTAAATAAAATTATTTCCCCTGGGAATCAAGGATGTTGGTGCAGTTGTTCGAAAGGTGGAGACTGAGGTCACCTAGCAATTGGACTTTATGCTGATTGGACCATGTGACTGGAGAGTCTGAGGGGGAGTGGCAAAGTTTTACTTTTAATTGGTGGGAACTTAGAGCCGATTTTCCACCAGGAAAGTGCCAATTTGATATGTCCCAATAAAATGTTCTTTGAGGAGTTTGCCTGCCTTGGAGTTCTTATTGAATGGGATGTATTACTTGGAACCTTGACAACCACACTATCTCATGGGAACCACAAGTCATATCCATAGGTGTCAGATGAGAATGGAGAGGAGTGCCTAGGGAGCCCGCCAATGAACCTAATTGGACAATGTGACCTGTGACACTGGGGAGGGAATCATTTACTATTTTAACTATACTGAAATACTCAGAGTTGGTTTTACATTTACATTTAATAGTGCCGATATGACGTACCCAATAATGAAGTTCTTTGGGAGAGATCTGATTCTGATTTGCTTGGGCTCGTTAGTTGGAACCTTAACACATACATTACTACTGGGAAAACCATAGCTTTGACTATATGAACCTCTGCCAGCAAGGTGATGTTTCTGCTTTTTAAAATGCTGTCTAGGTTTGCATAGCTTTCCTCCCAAGGAGCAAGGGTCTTTTAATTTCATTGCTGCACCCACTGTCTGCAGTTTTGGTTTTGGCATACGATACAAATTCAAATGTTTTGTTTATGACCAACATTCAAAACTGAATTTAAAAATTTAGAAAGATTTGCCCTCATACCCATGAACATTAAACCAAAGTTAGGATAGGAATTAAAAGCTATTAAGAATTAAGAGCCGTGGTGGCGCAGCAGTTAGAGTGCAGTACTGCAGGCCACTTTAGCTGACTGTGATCAGCAGTTCAGCTGTTCAAATCTCACCGGCTCAAGGTTGACTCAGCCTTCCATCCTTCCGAGGTAGGTAAAATGAGGATCCAGATTGTTGGGGACAATATAAATATACATTGCTTAATGTTGTAAACCGCTTAGAGAGTGCTTGCACTTTGAAGTGGTAGATAAGTCTCACAAACAAACAAACAAACAAACAAACAAATAAATGCTCTCAAATAGTCCAGAATCTAGTCTTTCTAGCCTGTCTTTGGAATCAAGATCCTTCCACTTCTGTTGAATACCCTAAATAGCTGGAACATAAAACAGGTTTCAGTTTTGTCTGCATAATATATTAGTATATAATTTGAAAAATGAGGTAGAAAATCTATTTGATATTTCTTTAATATTCCACTGCTCTTCAGTCCCTTTTCAAATTGGTAATATTTGTCTTTTGGTGACTGTGTTTATTAGCCTTTTTTCACCACATTATTCCATTTCCTTACCCCCAACCCTTTTGGAATAGTTGTGTATAAGAAGAAGAAGAAAAAAACCCTGTAAGAGCCTTTTCTCTGAACAATTCCATGTTACCAGCAGATGGTTCTCATTTGGCAAGGCTGAGATGGAGCAGTGTTCTTATAATCATTCCAAATAAAAAACATCTCCCTAAAAATCAAGGAGTCCAGTGAGAGGCGATGTCCTCAGTATGTCTTTCAGCCAACGCTGGTACAAAAAGATGCATTCATCAGGAGGCCTTCTTGCATACACTGGCTGGAGCAGAAGACCTGTTCAATCTGATTTCTAAAATTCCACTTAAGATTCTGGGTATGCGAGTGTTTAGGTCAGGGATTGCTGGGGTCACCTTTAATCAGAAATAAAAGGGCAAACAACATGTATTCAGAGCTTGGGTCATTTTAAAGTCTAATCAAGTGTAATATTTCCTCAGATGTGCCCTCTTGAATATGAATACTAAGACCTAGCCCTGTTAATAATGATCTAAAGCCAGAAGACAAGTTATAACCATTTCTAAGTTAAGGGTGAGGCTATGAAATTTTAATTTATGTTGTCATCCCTGAATAAGAGAGTGTTATTCTCATTCTTGGCTTAGGTTGGGGAATATTGAAAACAGTCATAATCCTGAACTCTAGCCAATAGTTACCTAGTTACAGTAAGATAGTTGTTCTGGAGGGATTAACCATGAATTTCACGCATTTGGTAGGGTATAGAATTCTTTTCCAGTGTATGTCCTTTGAAGTTAAGCCAATTAATTTGTCGAAAGATGTGCTACCTTGATATTTGATGCCAATTCTTCAATTCTTAAACCCAGTGTGGGGGTTTTCAGTTGAAACAATCCTTACATTGTTAAGGTGAGCTTCAATTTGTTCTGATACATAGTTTTTTGTATACTCCTTCTTTTAACTTTTTATCTCCACACAAAATACACAGAAAATTCAAAGTGTCTATCTCTTTTCTTTAGTTCCTGGATACCTGTCCAAACAGGTTTACGTGTATGTACCTCTATTTAGGCTACTGTCATGTCCTGAGAGCAAAATTATATGTTCCCTTTGACAGTCTGTCCTTGTGTGTGCTAAAAACTGACAAATGTCTTACTTAGTGGTGACATGGTTGCAGCTCTAGGACATGAAGTCATTAATAAATTGCTCAGCAATAACAGCCTTTGAACCTAGAAGATGCATGGCCTTACTAATTTTGCCATTAGAAAGGATGCATTTTTAGGGATGAGCAACAGATGCTATATTAGGTCTGACTCTGCCATAACATGATTAAGCCTAACATGACTGTTTTGAAAGACACCTAACATAAATACTGCATTAATACCAGAAAAAAACCCTGGTCTTTATTTTTCCCTGCTCATTATAATGGAAAAAATAAAGAAATATTTATATCATTTCTGTACTTTATGACACTAAGGTATGAAACTTGGAAGTGCACTTCTTTTAAGTGAATGCAGTTGGCCAAATCTCAGGCAAATTATGAACAAGGAAAATTGTGCCAGGAAACTTTACATTTTAATTCTAAAACTTATGAATGGTTTTCAGCCATGATTAGATGACCTTTTAATTAGATATCTTAATTATATTGTCTTCATGGCATCCTTAGCTGAGGCAATAGCTGAAGCAACTTAAAGTAGATTTAAAATGGTGTTTTCCCTCTTCTTCTAATAATGGTTTTAGGAGGGCTTCAATCTAGAATATTTAATAATGATGTGGTTGCTAAAGCAGGCAGGAATGGCATCAGTTCAACTTCTATTGGTTATTTAGATTAGATTAACAGAGTTGGAAGGGACCTTGTAGGTCATCTAGTCCAACCCCCCCACCCAAGCAGGAGACCCTACACCATTTCTGCAAATGGCAGTCCAATCTCTTCTTGAAAGCCTCCAGTGATGAAGCTACCACAACTTCCAAAGGCAAACTGTTCCATTGGTTGATTGTTCTCACTGTCAGAAAATTTATCCTTATTTCTAGGTTGAATCTCTCCTTGATCAGTTTCCATGCATTATTCCATTAATTCCAAAGCCTTGGAAAATAGCTTGAGCCCTTCCTTGTGCATGCTCAAATATGCCTCTAGTCTCTGATCACTGGGAACTCTTGGGTTGTTTATCTGTTTTCTAAAATATAATTAGTTGGATCAAAATGGCACTTCTATTTGAGATATAGCAGGGTTGAGATATTCTTCTTCTATTTCATCTTTCTTCTTTTAACCCACTATATATCTGGAGGACCTTTGAATCACAGAAAAAAAAGAAATCAGCAAAATATAAACTTCTCTTTCGCTAATGGAAAAGTTCCATGAACAGCACTCTGGATTGATTCAGTATTAAATATGTTGCAGATCATTTCCTTTCAGACTCAGAACAAAACAAAACAAAACAAGTTTCTCGCTTTCATTTATTTTAATATATGTGTTCACTCTGCCAGCAGACAGTAATCATCTAAAGGGAGAAGGCTGGCTACAGTTAGACCCCTGCAATTTTCATTATCTTTCAAAAAAGTCCAATTCCTTTTCTTTAGAGATCACATTTTACATTCTTGAACACTGAAACACAAAAGTTACATGCAACTTCCTCTAATTATCCTTAGATCAAAAATTTCCCCAATGTATTTTAAATTATTTTTTAATCTTTCTAAGAAGGAATGCAAAAGTAAGCCACAAAAAAGGCAGTAATCCCCTTCCCCCATTATTTGTAACATTTTGTCATTAATGTGTTGATTAAAGCAAATATTATAACCGCAGGGTAGCAGCCAAGCATAATTTGGATCTATCGATTCAATTTTTAAAAAAATCTAATTACATTTTGCTCACATCATAAGAAATACAAAGGAAATTCCTCTTTGTTGTGGTTTGGATTTCCTCATCTTGTGTAAATCTGCTCCCAATTTAAAAATACACATTAGGTTCTGCTCTCAAATTTTCATTACATCTTGATCTCTTCTTTGGATTTAGAAAACATTTTTGACTTGACCACGAGGCAAAATGGCTGGAGAAACGCAGTAGGTTGGAATATGTTGGATAAAATC
This sequence comes from Diadophis punctatus similis, assembly GCA_023053685.1. NCBI lineage: Eukaryota > Metazoa > Chordata > Lepidosauria > Squamata > Dipsadidae > Diadophis > Diadophis punctatus. The sequence goes on from JALIGW010000001.1 coordinate 78,188,738, forward strand.
AATGCTTTCTGTAGAAACATTTATTTGATTTATAATTTGCAATGAATAACTTAGGAAAAGGTTTGTGCTTAGCTTCTGTAAAAAAAAAAGTGGGGAATATAAATAAAATTGCCAGTTATCTTATGTCTTTAATGATGCAATTAGAATCCAGTTTTTTTTCTGAGTATCCCACCACAAGTTGGGAACTGGAAGCGAGAAAATGTGCTTAAAATGGCAAAAAAAATGATGGGCATGATAAAAATGAATAAAATTATGCACAGTGTGAGGAGAATTACTTTCTTTCAAAGCACAGAGTCATCTAATGAAGCTGAGTAAGGAAAATTCATAAACAAAGGAAGTAAGTACAGATAAATGGGGACAGCAGGACAGGGACGGTAGGCACGCTGGTGCGCTAATGCACACCCCCTTTATGAACCTCTTAGGAATGGGTGAGGTCCACGGTAGACAGTTAGAGGTTGAAGCTGTGAGGGTTTGAGGCTGTAACAATGGATTGTTTATGTATGGATTATGTTATCTGATCTGCTGGTGAACGGTATGATAATAGCCAATAGCTCTAATATGAGATTAAATATGTGTGGCAAATAAGGCACTACAATTTAATTAGCTAACAATTTTCCTTGGTACCCCCTCCCACTCCCACAGGTCGCTACTACCAGTTTGCATGAACTGGTCCCAACCGGCTGAATATCACCTCTGATGTAAAAGATAGAAAAGTTGATTACAACTGTCCAGAATATCATTGGGCTCCAGCTACCAGCCCTGGATGATATCTCTGCATCTCGCTGTTCTAGGAAGTTGCACAATATTCTCAGAGACTCTTCTCATCCTGCTTACAATCAATTTGAACTGTTGCCTTCTGGCAGAAGATACAGAACAATCAAAACTCGGACCACACGCTTTCTGAATAGTTTTTATCTTAGAGCTATAATTGCACTTAATAATGAATTGAAAGGTCACCATCAGTGAGCTGTTGGATAGTATTACTTGGTCTGTTGTATGGATGTTTGAGTGGTTCAGGGTGGGGAATTCGTGCTGGGTGGGGCTTGTTTTAGGGATTGCTATGTGTGTTGGGACTGGTCTTGAAGCGTTATATGAATTTCGTGGTAAGGGGTGTACTGTGTATATACGTACAATGACAATAAATTATTGTTATTGTTGATATTGTTGTTGTTGTTGTTGTTATTATTGTTATTGTTATTGTTATTGTTGTTATTATTATTATTATTATTATTATTATTATTATTATTATTATTATTATTATTATTATTATTATTATTATTATTATTATTATTATTATTATTATTATTATTATGTCATCCTTTAAATCATTATTTTTTAAAGAAGGAACAGGTAAAAAAGAAACTGAGAAAGTATTTATGATTCTGTACAAATGATTTGCAGTGGCACCTTATTCATGACAGTGCTTTAAGAAAAGTGTGGTATCTCAAAAGATCAAGATGATTGCGTTCTCCCCTCTCCCAGGTGTGACCGTCTCAAGAGATTCCCCAGGCCATCTGTGCATACACACACACACACACACACACACACACACACACACACACACACACCTCTGCCTGAATTGACATTAAGGCAAAGCAGCAATTACTTTGTTTCACCACAAAGGAAACAAAGGAAAGATGAACCAGAAGGAAGGAATATAGATGTATTTATTAAATTCTACCAGTTACCAAAGTTTATCAGTGATTTACAGTACAATTATTAAACCAATGTTAAAATCAGTATAATCAGCAATGAAAGACCTGTTCAAAAAAAAGAGTGAGTGACCATCCTCAGATTAACAGGAAGTTCATTCCAAAAGCTGTGAGGAAAGGATCACTCCTAAATGGTTATGAAATTAATTTGCAGGAACAAGAGATTAACATCCTCAGGTGGTCAATTAATGGAAGAAGGGTTACGTTGAACACATTACTTGGGCAAATTGGGCCCAACCCATAGTAACCTTTAAAGGTAAAAAGCAACACCTCATATCTGAAAACAAAGTGGCAACTAACATAGGACTCCTGGCACAGGTGGACTGAAGTCACTTGAGTTTTTTCCATACAACAACTACTGATAGCTTTGCTTGAGTCCTACCAGCTTCTTTACATCTTATCTATCTACCTAGCTTACAGATTTGGAAAAATGCCTGCTGCACAAATAGCTTAGTAGTGCATGGGCTGATTAAAATGAGTAATGAAACAATACTAAGAAAATAGAGATTTGTCTTCTCTTGGTTGTTTAATAAGGCTTCTCTTGGGTTGCTTACATATTATGAAATATAAGAAGAATATTCTATTTGTGGAAGGGAGAAGTCCAGGGAACAAGGGGGACAATAAGTCCAAGTACCATTTAGTATTGGCTGGCACTGGCCCAAAAGGAGCACCCATTTCTCCAAGCATTTCCTGGCATTTATTTAGGGAAATGCTTGAACTCATCACACAGGAGAGCTTTTGACAGAGAAAGAAAACTAAGTTGTTCTGTTTGTTGAATGCCTTTCACATGTGCTTTTGGTTAAGAAAAATACAATAAGATATTGGGACAGTGAGCAGAGTTTACACCAGTCATTTACTGTAATCAGTCTAATGTTTCAGGCATCAATGAAGTTAGCTTGTTTGCATTTAATGTTGAAGTAATTACTCCCTAATTACCTCAATTTGTTTTCTTAAAAAAAAATAAGCCAATGCAATAAACCTTTCACTCTCTACATTGAAGGAATTTCTTTTGACACCAGTTTTAGTATAAGTTGCTCTAACTGCATAATACCCAAATGTAAGGCCTTGTAACCAGCACTAATCTGTCCTTCCTGGCAGACTATAAGGAGGCAAACATCTTTGGGAAATGCCAAGTTGAGTCATCTTGCCAGATTTAGATATCTTTAATTTGTTTCTTCTAGCACAAGAAATCTGTCAGCAGCCTTCTTATATTTTCTTCCTCCTGTTTGTTCATGTATTTTAAAACTCATTTAACCTCATTCTGCCCTAGTGATATTTTAATTCCACTGCAGCTCAAGCTGACAATCATGATAAGGCTAGAAAAATATTTACAATTGATTGAAATTTCATTCCTGATAAGCTCTGATCACCCAGAACTGCCTAGCCAAAACTTTTGTACCCTTCAGGGCCTGGAAATTGAATACTGATGTTTCTTTCTTCCCCTGACTCTAATCACAAAACTGCTTTGCTTTTATTCTTATTTCCATTTGTATACTGTATTTTAAGTACACAGCAGTGGTGGGTTCCTACCGGTGCAGTGCAGAGTGCAGCTCCGGTAGGAGCCTGGCGATGACGTAATTTTTGGCGCTTCTCCGCATCCTGAGCTGTCGGGAAAAAGCCCTCCCACCTGCCCTTGTGTGAAGACTGACCTTTATTCTTCCTCCGAAGCACAGCTGAGAAGCTCCTCAGCTGTGTTTCGGCTTGTAATGTCGTCCTGAGCATACGCGGAAGTGAAATCGCACGGTGGGACGCAATTTCACTTCCGCGCATGCTCGCGATGCGCACCGGTAGTGAACGTAACCAGAACCCTCCCCTGGTACACAGCTATATACAACTATAGGTACAACCTTTTGAAATGTTGAAATGAATAATTCCTAAAGCAATTTGTGACAGAATAGAATTATATCTCTGCTTATTCTGTGTTAGTCTGCATGTCTCACATTAATCTAGAATTCACAATTCACACAACGATCTGCTACAAGTGTTACTAGGAACTTGTGTGGTGTGAAATTATTACTGTTTTTCAGTTAATGGAAAATCCAGTATTTCTCAATCTCTAATACATATTAAAATTGGTTACTTAGATGATTGTATCAAGTATTTGACTATTCCATAAATTAGGTCTTCAATCTTTGTTGTTTGTTTAAAAAAAACAGATATAATATTATGTGGAAACAGAATATGCGTCTACTGATCTGTTAAGAATCAAGTAAATATATAAAGTTATATACAGTATGAGCCACAGACAACAAAAAACACTTTTTCGAGCACACTATATTTTTAATCTAAACAGTTTAAATTCAAAGTTTAGCATTATAAAAAAGTATCAAATTCTAAGTGACAAAAGTTTTTTTAAAGACATAAAATTCCTATGCGAATTGGTTATCTTCTCCTTATGCCCAAATGTCTGGATAAAAACCCATTTTATATTGCTCAAATTGAATCTGAATAAAGTTGTCTAATCACACATTATTAGGCAATTATAAATGCAGGTATAAATACAATATAGAGACCAAATCAGAACACAATCACCAAAAACTATTCTACATATTATCGAGCAAAACTTCTGTTAATGAATTGAAAAGAATATTGGTTATTGTTAACAATCACAGCTATCCTCTTTACTTTTTTAATATATACAATCAGTTACTTTATCCATTTGGTCTCTTTGGCTAAAATCTGTCCAAAATCAAAAAGTTAAGGTTTTCGAAATGATTCTTTCTTCTTTAAAAGCTTTTGGTATGAAGGACACATCTACAAATTCTTGTTCCTTTAAGGCGTTATAGAAATGAACTGAAAAATCCTACCTCCATCAGATCGGAAGGAAAGGTATGAAAACTTGTAAGATCATCTCCCAGATGGCAAGAAAGATGCCCCAAGGGAGAGCTTGGCCTAATTTCATCTCCTTACCATAACTGTATATAATTTGTCTAATTTATAGGTTTAACTTCATAAGACCAGGGGCTTCTAAGTCTCATATCTTAGCCTATCCATGTGTAAGAAGCAGCAAAGACGGACAAACCTGTTTTAATTTCTTTGTCTCCTTACAATTACACTGAACAAATGTGTCCTTTTACTGCTATTCTGCGGCTTAACATAATCAGCTCTGAGTGACAGAATGAACTTTCTTTCCCTTTAATGGCTGATTAAACCATCCCAAAACAAAATGATAGAAACTAAAATAAACATATACTCCTGCCCTCTAGAAGTTATAGGAAATTCAAGAAGACAAAAGTGTGTATGTGTGTTTTTTTCAAACTAGCGTGGTTGCAATCTAGCTGTACAACTGTGTTTTTGAGAAAAGGTATTCGTCTTTTCAACGAAAGCACCCTAAACTCTTTCTAAAATCTCTGTTCTTATATAAGGTGCATAAATCACCAACACCTTTTAATCTTTTATGTGGCCTTAAGAACATGCAATCTCAAACATAGATTATGTAACTTTGTGAGCTCAGTAGACTTCAGATCAAGCTGGTTCAATAATATTAACGGTTACATAAAAATAAGCAATTCTACTGAAAATGTGTATGCATGTATGTATGTGTATATATCAGTGGTGGGTTGTAAATATTTTGCTACCGGTTCGCATGTGCGACGCTTCTGCGCATGTGCAGAAGCGTCCCGGGCAGGTGGGCAGAGCCTCCCGCCGGTGGCGCTACCAGTTCTAAGAACTGGTCCAAACCAGGAGCAACCCACCGCTGGTATATATGTATGCACACACAAACACACACACACACATATACATACTATAAGGCTAGCTTCTACAAGAGAGAACATTATTCTTTTTAGAACAGATTAAATGCAAACTTTTACATCTCCAAGACATAGATTTCAGACAACAACAAAAAGGCACATACATTGTATGTGGTAATTGTTTAAAATAAGCTGTTACTACATTTTCACAGATTTTTTTTTAAAAAAACGTCTGTTTAAATATCTCATTTCTACAAAGTGAATTTACATTTAAAGTACAAAGTGCAAATACTATGGTTGCTCTTTATTGACCTTTGGTGAGGGAATCTCCCACATGTCCGAGAGATCTGCCTTGGATATGCAGTGTTCAGCCTTGCTTCTTTGAGGATTGCTGCCAATAAAAATTTGAAAAACAGTATTTCATGTTGTACGCTACTTATAGTATACACGATGACATTAAAATAAGGAAGAACAGTTTTACTAATATTTTGAGACAAATGTATTTTGATTAGAACAGCATATTCCACAGTGCTAAATGTATCACAAAATGATCTTTCGAGGTGGAGAAGAGCCTAATGCTGGGAACAATTGAGGGCAAAAGGAGAAGGGGACGACAGAGAATGAGGTGGCTGGATGGAGTCACTGAAGCAGTCGGCGTGAGCTTAAATGGACTTCAGGGGATGGTAGAGGACAGGAAGGCCTGGAGGAATGTTGTCCATGGGATCGCAATGGGTCAGACACAACTTCGCAACCAACAGCAACAACAACATTGTGCTAAAAAGCTACTGCTTTTCCCCCTCTTTACCCCACAGTACAGACCCACAGTCTTTTCCTTCTTCCTCAATTTTCTACTCTCTTTATTTTTACTTGTGGTTTATAGTTTGATAAGCTTAATTAAAATCATATTTAAAAAATAAATATGATAAATACATAAATAAATTTTGGTCAATAAAAACAAATTCCATCTATAAATGCAATTTTCACCTTGTGCCTGGAAGCAAAAACAGACTGCCATATATGCTCCAGAGATCTCTATAACCTTTAAATAGATCTTTATAATCGCAGCTCTATCACTTTCTCAAGATCTAGGCTAGGCCTCTTAAGAAATGGGCAAACCAATGCCTCTTTCAGAACTCCTGGAACCTCTCCTTCATTTTTTTAAAAAATGAAAATTGATTACTGCCTTGATTCATCTATTAATCCTTTTATGGACACTTTAATCAGCTAGGTGAGTGAGACTATACACTTCCCTGAGATTCACAGGTTCACAGAGTTTACAGAAAACATAACAAGGACTAGAGTAGGACTTCTGGCAGTGACATCACGCTGTAGTGGCTGGAACGAGCGGGGCTTTCTTCGTGTTTTGGAAGCCCCTAGGGGCAAATCGGATCCTGGAGGGAATGAGGAAAAAGAGGGGTTCTCTCGGTGGTTTCATGAGGAGAAGTGCTGCTCCTGTGGGACCTGAGGAACTCTCATAAACAGCACGAAGAAACTCGGCCTGTATGGCTGCTCTGGAGGTATGAGGTCCCGTACTTTCAGCTATGGAAGAGAAAAGTGGCAAGCAGCTTGAGAAATCAGAGAAACTGGAGAGATAAGAATAATAAGAGACGGATAGAAAAACTCTCTGTGATTGTGGACTGTTTAGCGATTGATTAGTGGTGAAGTAAGCCTCCAAGGAGGAACGGAAAGCAGCGAGCCAGTGGTGGGAGCAGAGGACCCAACCTGTTAAAGATCGGGAGGAAAAAACACGTAAAAGGGTGAGCCAAGCAATATTTGAACAGCATGTAAAAGAGGAACTGGTTTCCCGAGCAGAGATAAAAAGAAAGAAAGAGATCGGGTGTTTGGGAGGAGAAGCCCCGTGAAGATGATATATGGTGACGGTGTGATTTTGAAAGACGGAGACACCCGAGATGAAGGAGAATGAAGCTAAGAAGAAATTGGCGATAGCGGATCGATAGCAGAGACTGTTTCCCAAGCGGAGATAAAGAGAAAGAAAGAGAGCTGGTATCGGAGAGAAGGAATTTTGCGAAGAGGATTTGTGGTGACGGGGCGATTTTTGAAAGGCGGCGACATCTTGGGGGAGAAGAGGAGAAAACTGCATACCCGAGACGAAAGGAAACGAAGCAAAGAAGAATTTGGCAATAGCGGATCGATAGCAGAGATTGTCTGCCGTGTGGAAATAAAGAGAAAGAAAGAGACCCGGTGTCCAGAAGGAAGAATTTTGCGAAGAGGATCAATGGTGACAGAGCAATTCTGAAGGATGGTGACATCTTTGGAGGAGGGGGGGAAAAAACCAAAAAACCCCCAAACACCTGTATACCTGAGAAGAAAGAGAATGAAGCCAGGAAGAATTTATAGAGCTGTAATATTCATATCTTAACCTATACGAACATTTATATTGGTACAATTTACACTATTTATAACAGATTATATTATATACATTACACATAAATTGTACTACTGGTGGGAATCAAGGAGGACTGTTGGGATTATGAATTAGCGACAAGTTGGAAATGTATATACTCTTATGTTAACAAATAGGAAAAAATGGATTTAGTATTGTATATAAAGTTGAGATATATAGAGATAAAGAACTGTATATAGGAGAAACAACTCACTGGAAATGTTTAAACTGGAATGTTATGTCATGTCCATATTTTAAAATTGTATTATAAATAAAAAAATTTAAAAAGTAATCTGGATATGTAACAGATTAACAGAGTTGGAAGGGATCTTGCAGGTCATCTAGTCCAACCCCCTGCTCAAGCAGGAGACCCTTACATCTGCCTCTACCTAGTTTATGGCTTGAGAAGGGCCCTGGATTAGAGATTGCAGTAATTTTCTCTCTTCCCATGAACCAGTCTATGTCAACATTTCCTGCCATACTTCTTCTGGCTTATCCTTATTCTTATCTTCTGCTCCTTTTCTGATCCACTTAGCCTAGCTTCCCACCATCCAACCAAGGGCCAGCTAACAATGCTCTTATTGACGTCCAACTACAACAGAGCAGAATAACCTCACCTAACAGCTATTCACTATCAAATCATACATGCAAACTCCATCTTCTAATAACAAAAGGCTGTCCCTCTTCAGTCTTCCATCCAACTTCAGATGCCCTGGTTCCGATTCTGTGGAATCAGAGGAAGCAGGGAGAAACCCACTTTCATTGTCTTCTTGCTACAGGGCAGTTGCCCTCCTCTGTTCTCCAGCTCTTCTTCAGAGAACAGATAATTATATCCTGAAGCCTTCCTAGGCTTCAGGATAGCATTTGCCATTCATAGTCCTATATTTGTGTGGATGAGACCTACATTATAGCTCTCTCAGAAGTCAAACTATAGTGAAAGTAAGGTTGTTCAGATCTCCTGGGTCACACCACTTCACAATAGCAGCCATGGTACCTCAGGTATAAATGCTTTCCCCTATCACCTTATGCAGAAAAGATTCCCCCCCCCCTGGTCAATTATATTTTAGCAGAGTCCTTTTTCATAAATGCTAGTTTACTGAATGATGGCCATTCAAACCATGACTTCTCACCTGCAGTCTGAAAGCATTTTAGACCACAACTCTATTGCTCCAATTTACCACTTCATAATGTGTGTATTGAGTCATGGATCATTTATGGCCCATTCCCTAATGGGAACAGAGCTGATTGTTGTCTTTAAGGTAAGTAGTTCCTTTTTAAATGTTTCTTGCGAGGCAGATTCAATTCCAAAGCTTTCCTTTCAAGCGAGGGCTCTCCTAATGAAAGCCCCCTTTGGCATCTGTGAGGACCCTTTATGGCCTCCCATTGCTGTAGCAGTTAACTGCCAACAGATGGTTTGTACAGCTAGGGCCATTTCAAGGCTATCACTTCACAGGACAAGCTTTTAAAATAATTGCAAATGAGTCAGCAGAAATATTGGATCAAATAATTCTTTTTTAAAAAGAGAGAAAAGATAGCACTATTGCACTATATCCTTTACATGTTATCAGATGACCGGAAAGCTGGAGGAGGCCAGAGGGGAGAAAAATAAAGCCAGTTTTGGATTTGAACGAAGAGTAAGTCACATACTCACAGCCACAACAATTACATAATCAAAATAAATGGTTGGGGCAGTTCCAAGTTCTACCAGAGTTAGGGTGTCCAGGCCACCTTGCTCAAAATGTAAGAAATGTTTAGGGAATTAAATCAATGAGTGATGTAGAAAGGAGTGCTTTGGGTTTCTTCTGGATTCTTCCAAAGGTGTGAAAAACCTTTAATTCTCACTGGTTTAGAGAGGATAACTGTCAAGAAAGTGGCAGAAAATGAGAAATAATCACATATAACCAGGGGTGGGCTGCTGGGGGTTCCAAGGGGTTCGGGAGAACCTCTAGCTAAGATTCTGTGCAGAGAACCCCCAAATCCCACTTCTGGCTGGCCCTGCCCACCCCACCCCTCCCAGGAGTCCACACGCAGCCTGTTTTGGATGCAGGTAAGTGCAGGGCGGGTGCAGAGGCTCGGGGAGGGTGAAAAACGGGCCTACTGGAAGTTTGGGAAGGCCGGAAATGGGCCCATTTCCGTCCTCTGTAGCCTGAGGAGGCTGTTTATGCCCTCCCGGAGGTTCAAGGAAAGCCTCAAGAGCCTGGGGAGGGCAAAAAAGCCCACCCGCCGTGGTGCAGGAGGCCAATTAGGCCACACCCACCATGGCCACGCCCACCCAGCAACCAGGCAGAGAACCCCTTGCTAAAATTTTTGAAGCCCACCCCTGCATATAACCTAGTAGCTAGTTTCTCTCCTTGCAGAGGTGACTTTGGTAGTTACTTTGTGAATGCTTTCTTACTTAAGTGTGGTTGCCCAACCAGGCAAATTCCAAATGCTATCAAGAGAATGGAAAGGTTATGCCTCCCCTCCCCCACACTTCTTATACGTACCTGCCTGTTAGAAGGAGTACTTTCAGCATGTCTTCTGGGAACTGTTGAGCAAAAGAGGCAGGAAGTTATTTGAGAGTAAACAGGATTCTATGCAACAATTTAAACAGACTTTAAACTTTTCAGATATGCATTTAAGTTATTCCTTAGCAACAGAAGTACATGCTATAAATTTGATGATATTGCTTGTGGAGAAAGTCCTGATCATAGAGCAACTCTTCCACTTAGCCACCAAAACCTCAGACTGAAACTAGACTGGAGATTCAGCTAGCCCAGTGGTTCCCAAACTTTTTCAGTCCACAGCCCCCTTGGTGCTACAAACTCATCCTCACCGCCCCCGCCCCACCCCCTTCAGGTGGGCGTGGCTTGGTGGTCAAGTGACCGGGTGGGCGTGGCCAACTTGTAAAATGTGGTGAATCTCACTTAACAATGCTCTTGCTTAGCAACCAAAATTTTGGGCTCAATTGTGGTCAAGTCTTTCTTTCTTTCTTTCTTTCTTTCTTTCTTCCCTCCCTCCCTTCCCTTCCTCCTTTTTCTATCTGTCTTCCTTCCTTCCTTCCTTCCTTCCTTCCTTCCTTCCTTCCTTCCTTCCATCTTTCTTTCTTTCCTTTCTGTCTGTCTGTCTGTCTTTCTTCCTTCCTACCATCTTTCTTTCTTTCTTTCTATCTTCCTTCCTTCCTTCCTACCATCTTTCTCTTCCTTCCTTCCTACCATCTTTCTTTCCTTTCATTGTCTGTCTTCCTTCCTTCCTTCCTACCATCTTTCTTTCTTTCTGTCTGTCTTCCTTCCTTCCATCTTTCTTTCTGTCTCCCTCCCTCCCTCCCTCCCTCCCTCTCTTTCTTTTTCTTTCTGTCTTTCTTCCTTTCTAACATCTTTCTTTCTTTGTCTTTCTCCCTCCCTCCCTCTCTTTCTTTTTCTTTCTTTCTTTCTTTCTTTCTTTCTTTCTTTCTTTCTTTCTTTCTTTCTTTCTTTCTTTCTTTCTTTCTTTCTTTCTTTCTTTTTCTTTCTTCCCTCCCTTTCCTTTACCCTTTTTTTTTCAAGTGACTGGAAAGATCCCCAAACAAGTCATTAAGTGGAATAAAACCTAGAGATGAATTGAGGGTGAAATAGAGGCAGTACCAGGAGGTCACAATAAGAAGTCATCCCTCAAAGGAGTGGAATAGTTTTCAGGCCTTGCTAACAAGCATCCTCAATCTGGGTTACAAATAACGCAATAAGAAATAGAAGAAGCAAACTCCATTCCATTGATGTTGCCCATTCTTCTCATTCAATAGCAGCTAAACCAGTGTTTTTCAACTCAGAAAAGTATTGGTTTCAACTCCGAACATGATGGCTGGGAAATTCTGGGAGTTGAACTCCAAACATCTTAAAGTTGCCAAAAATTTTTAAAAAAACCTGAGCTATACAATATAAGAACTAGTAAGGAATTCCACTTACTATGACGTTTCTTTGCATCTGCTTTATTGTCTTCTTTTGTTACACCCAGACAACCCATTAGTTCTGTAACTGTCAAAGATTTGTCATTGTTCACATCACAGTATTCCACAAACTTTTTCACACATTTTTTGGGCTTGGATTTTTTCCTCAAGAATTTCTTAAAAGGTTTGATTTCTTTTTTGCCGATGTCGCCGCTAGCATTTCTATCCAGTTGCTTAAAATACCAATGAACAACTCTTTCCTCCAAGGTATGGTTTGGATCTGGTTCTGAAAGCCTACAAAAGAAAGAGTTCGTTAATTGGTTAAATGATGAAAAGGGTAGAGTAACTTTTTGGAAAGTTGAATTTAGGACAAAACTGAATTTAACTTTATTTATATTTAAATTCAGTTCAATTAATATAACTGTGTGTGTGCACATATGAGTGGGCCTTCAGGTCAGGATTTATTTCTGGTGACTGCCTAGAGAAGTTCCTGTACTTTTCTTGGCACAGTTTGGGGACGTGGTTTGTCATTTTTTTTGGTAAAGTAGACCACAACCTATTTCTTGGTAAGCTAGAAAAAGTGGGATATATGGCATCACCACCAGATGGATTTGTAACTGGCTGCAAACTGTACTTAATGAGTAGTCCTTAATGGTGCTACATCTACATGGAGGGAAGTAAGCAGTGGGGTACCACAAGGTTCCGTCTTAGGCACAGTACTCTTCAATATCTTCATAAACAGATGAGGGAATAGCAGGGGAACTTATCAAATTTGCAGATGATACTAAGCTGGCAGGAATAGCCAACACCCTAATCAGTGATGGCGAACCTTTTTTGGTTCATGTGCCAAAAGGGGGGGGTGTACGTGCGCTATCGCACGTGCACATGCCCACACCCATTCCCTCCCCTCCATGCATGCGCACCCCCGTGCTGCCCCCTGTGCATGCGCACAACCCCGCCCTGCCCCCGCGCATGCGCACAGGCCTCACTGAAGCCTGGGACGGTGAAAAAATGGCCAAACAGACAAACTGGAAGTTCAGAAAAATGGACTTCTGGTTTGCCAGTTGTACTGTTTTTCGCACTCTGGAGGCTTCAGGGAAGCTTCTTGAAGCCCCAGAGTGCAAAAAAATAGCACAACGGGCAAACCGGAAGTCTGTTTTTCCAAACTTCTGGTTTGCCTGTTGGGCCATTTTTCGCACTCCGAAAAACGGAGTGGGAAGCTTTCCTGAAGCCTCCGGAGGGTGAAACGGCCTTCCCCAAGGCCGAAAATCAGCTGGCCAGCGCGCGCATGCACGCTGGAGCTGACATAGGGCAATGCCTCACATGCCCTCCGATATGGCTCCATGTGTCACCTGTGGCATGCGTGCCATAGGTTCGCCATCACTGCCCTAAAGGATAGGCTCAAGATCCAGATGGCTCTTGACAGACTTAAATCCTGGGCCCTATCTAACAAAATAAAATTCAGAGTAGAAAAAAATAAAGTCTTACACTTAAGCAAAAAACCCGAAAAGAACACATACAGATTAGATGAAACCTTGCTTAATAGCAGTAACTGTGAGAGGGATCTTGGAATCCTAGTGGACAATCAATTAAATATAAGCCAGCAGTATGTGGCAGCAGCCAAAAAAGCCAATGCAATCCTATGTTGCATTAACAGAGGGATTGAATCAAGATCACGTGAGATATTAGTAATGCTCTATAACGCCTTAAATATACCTAGTAACCTAGAAAACACCTAGAATACTGCATCCAGTTTTGGTCACCACCCTATAAAAAAGATGTTGAAACTCTAGAAAGAGTACAGAGAATAGTAACAAAGATTATTAGGGTCAGTGGTGGGTTGCTGCTGGTTCGGACCGGTTTGCCCGTACTGGTGGCGGAAATTCGCCCCCACTCGTCGAACCGGTAGTGATGGCTGGCTTGCCAAGCCCCCGAACTGGTCCGCCGGTCTGAAACGGCTGGCAAAAAACCCTCTGTGCATGTGCAGAGGCTTCTGCGCATGCGCAGAGGGTCATTTCCACGATGCGAACCGGTGGGGAAGGTAAGTAGAACCCACCCCTGATTAGGGGCCTGGAGGCTAAAACATATGAAGAATGGTTACAGGAACTGGGCATGGCTAGTCTAGAGAAGAGAAGGACCAGGGGAGACATGATAGCAGTGTTCCAATATTTGAGGGGCTGCCACAGAGAGGAGGGGGTCAAGCACCTGAAGGCCAGACAAGGAACAATGGATGGAAACTGATCTAGGAGAGATTCAACCTAGAAATAAGGAGAAATTTTCTGACAGAACAATCAACTAATGGAACGGCTTGCCTTCAGAAGTTGTGGGAGCTTCATCACTGGAGGCTTTCAAGAAGAGACTGGACTGCCATTTGTCAGAAATGGTGTAGGGTCTCCTGCTTGGGCAGGACTAGATAACCTACAAGGACTAGATGACCTACAAGATCTCTTCCAACTCTGTTATTCTGTTATTCTGTCACTGCCTCCTTACTAGGGCTGAGAAAGAGGGACTAGGTTAAGGTCACCCAGATGGCTTTATGCCTAAGATGGGACTTGAATTCATGGTTTCTTGGTTTCTAGCCTGGTGCCTAAACTTCTATCCTAAACTAGCTCTCTAATTAAACATGACTGCTCATATTTTAAACATTTTTTATTTTGGTCAGTTCAAAACAATATTTTTACAATAGCTTCTGGAGGTCTCTGGGTCTCACCCAAAGCTTTGGGGAGAATGACCTGAAACCTCAATTTCTGTGGATCTAGTTTAAGTGTTTAAGAGCTACGCTACATTCCTCTTCATTACTGTCTCATGCCAAGAGGTAATACACAATAGAATATGTACAACAATCCTGTTGCATGGGAAAATCAATAAACTGTAGAAAAACGTCTTTGCAGATGAGGTTGGTCCACCATTTGTCTTCTCTCCCATAAACTCTTGAATGACTGGCATGGAGAAAAGATGGGAAATCTCAAGTTAATTTCTCTTCAAAATATTTTAAAAGGTTGTATTTTTTGCTTTTATGCCTACACTTCTTCCAGTTCTATATAATTTTATTATTACACTCAGTAGGACTAATTATTTAATACATGTGTAGGATTAAACATTTAATGTTATTAAAGCAAACAAGTTATCACATGCATCAGTACATCTAATTTCCATATTATAGGCATGTTCTGAATAAAAATATTTTCATTGTCTCTGCTTTTTTAGATCACATTTGCCAGTCACTGTGACCTAGGTCTCAATTCTGGGTTTTTTTTAGTCCAAAACACAAATGTATTGTACTATAAATAACTAGGTGAATTGTGGGTTTTAAATTCATTTGGTTTTAAGACATTTTCATTGGGAAATAAGAGTTTGAATTCAACTTAAATAAGCTGGTTTTGTACGACCTTTACTGCTAAAATATTTCTTCCTCCCTTCCTTCTTAAATCAAATTTAGTTTTTTTTAAACAGTGAAAGATAAACTATATTAACAGAAAAACATACAGTACAGTAGTGGTTATACAATGAAAAAACGTGCATATATTACAGTGATTAAAATAAACTAATAAAAAATATTAAGAACCTAATAATAAATAACAAAAAGATCCACATATCAATTTAGTATCACTATGGAAATAGTTGTCTTTAGGTTTGCTACTGAATCAAGATGAAATAAAAACAGATCCCATCCATTTTTTAATATAAAGACTTTTCAAAAACATGTAACTCATACAGTATCTTGAATCTTTTCCTTAATATCAAGGGGCTGTTTCTTTCTAATTGCTTAAGATTATCATAAAGCTTTTCATAAAATGGCAAAATCTATAGTAAAGTTTAACATCACATTTACATCTTTAACGGTTACAGCTTTTTGACAATAATATTTTAATATATGTTATGATTTGAAACCAAAACAAAGCTATGGCTGGACAAAACCAATTCATATTCATTGCTAGAAATTTTAGTAAAATTTCTAATAATGCCAGCACAAAATATATGACTTGCAATTTTTTAAAAATGTCTTTGAAGAAAATAATATTTTTTTACGTTTCTTAAAACCTGGACCCACTGATTTTCAAGTCTGAATATTTCATTTATTCATTCTACAATTTTTACATATAAACAATACTAACCTTTATTCTATTTTTCATTCCAAATGAAATTGAATTGTTCATTTCACTTTGTCCATTGCAACTCTTAAGGTTCTTAAGTTTGCAGGTATTAATGGGGCTACTAAAATATCTGGAATGTACTGTTTTGTCAATACCTCTCTCTCTCTCTCTCTCTCTCTCTCTCTCTCTCTCTCTCTCTCTCTCTCTCTCTCTCTCTCTCTCTCTCTCTCTCTCTCTCTCCTCCCCCCTCCCCTCATAACCTACCAGGATTCCCAATGGTTTACAATAACAACAATTATAAAAACACAATTAAAACTGAAATAATACCACAAATCCAAATCTACAATACAAACAATAGATGGCATCTCCTCACCTCTCCCTAAACTCAGTTTTACCAATCTCCAGAAAGCCTTCAGGATGGGCACTAACTTAGCCTCAAGAAGGGGGCTTTCAAAGTATAGGGCTGCAACAGAAATGCATACACCTTCATGTAAAAATATTTGAGTTTCGTTTTTCTCTAGCCACCCTTTTTTCAGCAACTTAACTTTTAAAAGTGTTTTGTTATTTGACAGTTAGCAGGCAGCAAGGTAAATGCAGATTTAATCTTATTTAAGACTTAAACTCATAATTAATTATGTCAGTGAGTTTGTTTTAAGCTGATGAATTCTGGATCTTACATAGAAATCCTGGCCAACCTTCTACAAAACACACAGAGATGTACTAGTAGACCCAAAATTGTCTTCTTACCCACCACTCTTCCAGAGTAGAGTCTGGGATCTTTAATTTCCATAGTCCTATGGCCCAGACCCAACTAAGAGTACTTCCCATCCAATCTGGTCAAAATTGAGTTAGTCACAAGCAGATTAAGTTGCTTTGCTTTCAAAATAATTTTAATTGGGACTGCTCTGCTAAATTTTATTTTTACTGTTGACATTTCTATACCATTCTATTCCAAATAGTTTTGAACAGTATACAACAACAGAATAAAAACAGCAAGATCCCCCCCCCCAAATAACATAAATTATACAATATCTGATACTTTATATTCAAGTTTGCTGCATCAAAAAGAAATAATATCCAATGACGATTGTTTTGTGCTTATATGGAACAAATGTGTACTATTATTTTATCTGTGATAGATGAAATGTATATTGTAGATGCTAAAAACAACAAAAACATGAAATGTTATTGTGTAAAATACAGTTCTTATTTTAAATGATTTATTTAATTCTCTAATTTCTGTTATTGCACCAATATTTTTCAGCCATTTCAAATGGATTATCAGTGAATGTTCAAAAGATAGAGTCCTGTAATTAGCAAGGGAATGCTGATAAACACCACAGAACCAGTGAGAGAAGTGAAAATAGTTTGTCCGACAGCAAAATCCTGCACAGGTTTTGCAAAAAGGAGGAACTGTCCACTCCTTTTGGGAAAGAAGAACCCACCTGCTGGAAGACACTGCAGGATCAGAAACAGCATGCACCATATCTGTGGAAAGTGCATCTAGAACACTGGTCAGAAATTCATTCTTTTTGGCACCAGGACATCCTAAAATGGAAAAAAAAAATCTATCCTTTATTTTTTGCATTATTTTAATTTGCTTGATTGGAGAGCTGCAATTGAGTTGGAAAAGGGATATCATGGAGTTGCATTTTAGGATTGCTCTAAATCTGACCTTGGGCAAATCATCTAAGGTTCAGAGAACTTCCATAGAACAGAGAAGAAGTTCATAATTTTACAAAAGGAAGCTGCTCAAGTTATTGAAGTTATAATGTTGCCAAATATAATTTTTACTGAGTCTAATAGAAATTTTATATAATTTCTTACGTCGGTATGATTTTGATGACACCACAAAGACATATTTTGTGTAATCTCAACTCAATTTCCATCAAGAGGAATCGTCATATTCTGTTTGCTCAAGAACTCCATCTGTCCCTTTTTAATCCTAGAGTAGTTTGTCCTTCAAATGCTTCAGTCTATAGATAACATCTGGAGTTTCTCCTACATTTTTATTCGGTGCTGGTTGTTCAGTTAGCTCTTCCCTTGTCATCGCCATCCAGTTCAGGTTCCACCACTGCCACCATCTCTTTTCCTTTTACCTTACCTCCCTTTTATTTTCTTCCCTCTTGACTTTTTCTGCTAAAAAGAGAAAGTATCTCTATGTGAGAGACTTGTGTGTTTCCATGTACGAAAGGGATTTGTGAGAGTATGTGGTTGGAATATGCATATGGAGAATCAATTGAATTTATAAAAGAATTTTTTTCCAGTAGTTAATTAGAAGTCGTCAATTTCATCACTACTAACCCATTTCTTCTTCTATTCTGTCTTTTTTGTGTGTGTGTGTGTGGATTTTAACTGGCATTTACATACTTATAAATGCGAATAAGAGTGTGTGTTTGTGTATGTGTAAATAAAACAAATGCTTATGGGCTGGAAGAAAAATTTCCTAGACAGGTTTTTAGATAGAGTTGGCGACCCAGGATGAGCAAGGAAAGAATATTTTTTTTATTTCCAATCTTGTTGGGTAGGATTGTGTGTTTCTGTTAAATTCTGTTAAATTCTGTTAAATTCAAAACTATCTTCTTTTCAAGTAAATGTAATGTTTTTTTATTTGTGCAATTATTAAAATCATTCGGGTTTCAAAAAATGTAAATTATTTTCTAATAATTAGAAATAATTAGAAAATAATTTACAATAAATTATTTTATCAGTAATAAAACCTCTCTATAAACCTACATACTGAAAACCATACAGCAGCTAAAGCCAACAAGCAGGAAAATGAAACAGAAGGCAGCATACATTTAATCAAAAGTTCACATAGCTTTGGGCAGATACATGCATGCCGTTACATCTTCAGACTATTGCCAAGGGCAAAGTCTT
Source organism: Diadophis punctatus similis (assembly GCA_023053685.1). Lineage (NCBI taxonomy): Eukaryota > Metazoa > Chordata > Lepidosauria > Squamata > Dipsadidae > Diadophis > Diadophis punctatus. Next base: position 78,207,421 of record JALIGW010000001.1, read on the forward strand.
TAAAGCATAAATATTTCAAACTGATGTCTGCCTGCCTGCTTACAACAATAAATTGCAGTATGTTGCTTATTTACTGAAGTATGTCTTGGCACCATTTAGAATAGGGCCAAAAAGATGTTAATGTTTTGGTAAAAGGTAATTTTGTGAAAACTCTGGTGGGGCACACTCCTCTGCCACCAAGGTTGTAGGATCTGAGAGATCCAACCAGGTGCGTTCAGATGGAAGTGAGAGAATCAAAAACCTGAGTACAACCTGACATTTTATTTTTGAAAGCAGGCCCATCTAAGAACTACAAATGGTTGGGTTACAGTGGAGCTCTCAAAATCTATCACTAAGATCTCTGAACAGACAGTATGTCTGACGCCGAATGTTCCCTCTCTACAATAGGAACTTGGCATTGCCAGGGGTGGGGTGAAGGTTTCCTGGCAAATCAGTGGAGTTGGCCAATTCTGCCAAACTCCCTAGGGACAGGATCGGACTGGAGCTAAATCAGCACAAGTTACCGCTTGCTTCACTGAGCCTAATCCATAGCGCTCCCTTGCTTTTCATTAATCTTGCTTGCAGCTCATGTAGTAGATAACTTGTAAAATATAGTTCAGACGTTTCTCGACTTTTGTGGGTTTGATACTCAAGGCATATCCTATGATATCTGTTGTACCTCCTCTGACAGCAAAATTGCCAGTCTGTTCCATATAGGCAGGATCAATTTAGTCTTCAAAATCATTTACTGAAAATTCATGCACATAATTAGGGAATTAATATTTTGTACTAGAGTGCTATAGTAATAAAGCAAATTCCTAACTTATTTATAAAGCTTATTATCCAAACTGTTTATGTCCTTCTCACCTGCATTTCTTATGTTTCTCCATAGGGATGTAGATAGTCCCTTATACTTGTCTGGTCTAATTTCAGAGTTTGCAGTAAAATACATTATTAAAATCAATAGATGAACCCCTGGCTCAACTGATAAGGGAGGAGAACTGGTGGCTTAGAGGGTAAAAGCATTGCATAACAAGGCAAGTCAGTCCCAGTTCGAATCCTAGAAGGGTATGGCTAGCTGATGAGAGCTAAATAGCTTGAAATAGATCTACACTAGTCTCCCTTTATTTCTTTATCAGTTCTTTGTAAGTTTACAAATATGGTTTGTAGCCTGGATGGCCCCTGGAGTGGGGCTGAAAGGCAAAAAGGAAAAAACATAAGGAAGCAGTATGCTCCCTCCCATAATTGGGTATACCAGGTGACTCGGCAGAAATATATATATCATGATGGCTCTCTCTCTCTCTCTCTCTCTCTCTCTCTCTCTCTCTCTCTCTCTCTCTCTCTCTCTCTCTCTCTATATATATATATATATATATATATATATGTATGTATGTATGTATGTATGTATGTATGTATGTATGTATGTATGTATATATACACACACATATATATACATACATACATACGTATATACAGATAGATAGATAGATAGATAGATAGATAGATAGATAGATAGATAGATAGATAGATAGATAGATAGATATAAACAATATAAATATAAATTAAATATAAATACACACACAAACACACACACAAAACCCAACAACACCAAATTCTTTCCCTCTCCAATACAGAGATATGTTGTATAGAAGGAAAAGGATATGTTTTCCCTTTTCCGACCTTCAGAGCTTCCTCAGCTAAAAAAAAAATGATGAAATGCTCACTGACAGGACCAAACCTGAATTCCCTTTGACATTTTAACACTTTTTTATTATAATGTAATGAGAAGCAGCAGCGTTGTGTCAATCAATCCATTTTTTATGTATTCTGGAATGGTCTGCTTTGACTAATAGCATTTCTCCTGGATCTCAAGCAGAGTTTTCCCGTCACTTGAAATCTTAATACATGAAATCATAACACAACCTTAACATAACAGATGAAGCCGGGGATCCTTCTTCCCTCCCCTTGAAACTCCATCCTTTTCCACAAAGAGAGCTTTAGAAAGACCTACAATCCCACCAAGATTGCTGGAACCCTTATTCATATCTACGCAGACTGATGAGGAAGAGACAGTTTTTCTATAAATGCCATACTCATTCAAGGGGAGAAGCCTGCCCAATTTCCGAGGGACACAAGCAGGGGAGCTATGATGGATTTAAATAGTTTCAAGACCCCAAAGGTGCTTTCCCCCCCCAAAAAAAGGCAAGTGGATGTTCTTGTTTTTTTTTCTTTGAAAATGTTTCACTTTTCATCCAGAATTGAAGGCGTTTCTTAGATGAGAAGTGAAATGTTTTCAAAGGAAAACAAAAATAAGAACGTCCAGTTTCCTTTTGGAAAAAAATACACCTTTGGGACAACCATGACCTAGATGATTGAGAATCTCCATAGACATGGTTTAAAGAAGTTTTGTGTTTTGTTTAGTTGCTACCAAATTCCTAAAAATGAAAGATGAAAACAAGGGATGTGAGATATACAATGGCAAAGGCACAAGATTATAAATCAGCATTTTCCAAATCTTACATCCTCTTAGGCCCCACACACTCCATGGGACTCTCTTAATATTGCTACTCATTACAGTTAATGTGAAATAATCCTGGAATAAATCTGCAGAATATTACTTTCCCCTCCCCAAGTACCAAGATCAGAAAGCCTGGCTGAGAATTTTCACTCTGATTAGAAATTAAAGCTGTTGGCCAGGAAACTCTATTAAGCCCTCCAAATCATTTTGTGCTCCTCCAGATCACTAACAAAGCTTTAGGAAAGGCTAAGAGTGGATTGCTTTAGTCAGAATATTATTAAGTGAACCTTCCCCAAACAGCCTGATTCAGTGCAGTACTTGTTATTTGGCCAAATCTGATGAATACTGCTATTTTTAAACAATTGTATTTATTTATTTTATATTTCTGCTATAATCTGTTTTTTTTTCTCAATATATATATTTACATTTTTATAGTGTGTGTGTGTGTGTGTGTGTGTGTGTGTGTGTGTGTGTGTGTGTGTGTGTGCGTGCGCGCACACGCGCGCACGGGCATGTATACGCTTGTATAGACAATAACTGTATATCTATCATGAAAAATGTGCAATCTGACAATAATATTTCAAAATTGATCTATGGAGAAGTGAGCTGTATTAGTCCAACAGCTTGCTTGTGGTTTTAGAGTGCAGCCTCTTATGGGCAGCCTTCATGGTGTTAACCAATCAACAAAGAAAATGCACTTTAGAAAAGGACAGAACACTTTTCACAAAATTGTGTATGGTTTCTGAAATGCGTGTCACATATAATTTATTTTATTTATTTATTTTGTCAACACGTGTACAAGATAACAGGTATGATATAAACATAAACAAAAGCAAAGTATGTATAGGTAAAATTAGACAATAGGACAGAAGGACAGGGACGGTAGGCACGATGGTGCACTTATGCACGCCCCTTACAGACCTCTTAGGAATGGGGTGAGGTCAACTATAGACAGTCTAAGGTTAAAGTTTTTGGGGTTTGGGGAAGAAACCACAGAGTCAGGTAGTGCATTCCAGGCACCGATTACTCTGTTGCTGAAGTCGTATTTTCTGCAGTCGAGTTTCGAGCGGTTTACATTGAGTTTGAACCTATTGTGTGCTTGTGTATTGTTGCGGTTGAAGCTAAAGTATTCATTGACAGGTAGGACATTGTGGCAGATGATTTTATGAACTACATTTAGATCAGATCGAAGGCGACGTAGCTCTAAGTTGTCTAAGCCTAAAATTTCAAGTCTGGTGGAATAAGGAATTCTGTTGCGAGTAGACGAGTGGAGGACTCTTCTTGTGAAGCATATAAGTGAGAGGCATTTAAGTAATAGAGACTGCATTTAAGTAATAGAACTCTCCTTGTGGAAAAATGATATGTAAGCAAAACAGAAAAGATGTCATTCCAAATTTTGCTACTCTGCTGCTTAACCCGATGTGAAAACACAAAAAGACCAAACTTTAAGCCAACCCAGGGCAAATGTTGTCCTCTCCTGATATTGGTGAATGAGTGTGCCCTAACAACTGCACAGTGGAATCTCTGTTCTGTGCAAGTGTTATCAAACACTGACGTATTCTCCTGAGATTCCCGTTGTGATTAATTTCAACAGGCTGGGAATAAAAGCTGGGGAAAATCTAAGGTGATGTCATGAATAATTTACCTTCAGTGAATTCTTTTATACAGACCAGAAAAGGCCAGCAAGAGAGCTTGTCAAAAAATGTTGTTAATGCACCTTTTTTGCTTCAATTTCTTCTTCTTTTTTTCACAATCACCTATATTGTATGGCTTTGACAGCTTACATAAATAATTTCTTGTTAAAAGGTTGAAGTTGAAACCACATAATGTTACACTGCAGGTTCAACGATGTAACACAGAATTAAGTGTTTATTTTAGAAATAGTTTTGCCCGCAAGTATGTTTTCCATTTAAACAGAAAATGAACCATACAAATCTTGGTCCAACCAAGGCATAACTCACGTGACAAGAATATATACAAACACTTCACCTCAGCTTTCAATATATAATACTAAGTTTTCCAATGTTATACAGACCATGTAACATATAGGCCTTTGGCTACACATCATGTTCAAAGTATTCTGCTGAGATCTCAAACACTTATATGGCTGTCATGGGCATGTTATTGAATAGAGGCTCCCGTGGAGAAACCATGTTCATACTAACACCAATTATGTATGAACAATGACTATGTGAATAGGGGTTTCTATGATAAAAACTTTCATGGTCTTTATATCAATCACAAAGGAGCTTTTTCCAAAAGACAATTAGAATTTTTTTAAGGAAAACATTTTGTTTTGTTTTGTTTTTTGTGAGATTTATATACTGCCTGACAGTGCAAGCACTCTCTAAGCGGTTTACACCAGTAAGCAATGTATATTTACCAGTAAGCCCCCAACAATCTGGGTCCTCATTTTACCTACCTCGGAAGGATGGAAGGCTGAGTCAACCTTGAGCCGGTGAGATTTGAACCGCTAACCTGTGGATCACAGTCAGCTAAAGTGACCTGCAGTACTGCCTCTAACTGCTGCGCCACCTCGGCTCTGGATTTTCTTCTTGTTGTTTTTTCTTTGAAAACATTTTGCTTCTCATCCACAAAGCTTCTTCAGTTCTAAATGACTGGTGGGAAATCCCCACCATTCCCCACCAGTCAGTTAGAACTGAAGAAGCTTCTTGGATGAGAAGCAAAATGTTTTCAAAGAAAAAACAACAACAAGAAAATTCAGACAACCATGATCTGGATGATTGAGAATCCCCTTAGACAACACTTACATCAGTCACATAATTTGTATGCTGAAGCAAGTCTACTTTTTCCAAAGAATATTAATTCTGATGCTCTCTGGGCTTGATTGCTTTCTTGCAGATGTTTCATTACCCAAACTAGGTAACATCATCAGTTACCTAGCACCAAGAGCACCAAAGACCCATCATTTCAACCCTGAGCTACAAATGTTCTCCTTTATTGATACTAATTCTGTATACAGACATGATTCTATAGTCACACAATCAACCAGAGACAGAAAGGTCAAAACTGTTAAAACATTAGGAATAGGAATGTGAAAATGCATAAATGCTCCATTCCAAGTGTGGAAAAAAAAAGACTTTGGTCATCCTGGAAATGTACCAGGCTTGAACTATTTTATTTTTCTGCCAGTAAAAACTGGACATATATTAGACTAAAAATTCCCGCCACCACTGCCAATCATTCAACTTTCAGAATTAAAGAGAATTTTGACTTGTTTCTGAAGTATTTCAATCTTCACATTATGTTAAGGCTTGAAACATTTGTTAATATGTGGGGATTGGAGTGTTCATGGCAAATTCCTTTATTATTAATATATATTAATATTATTTTTGGTCTATGTGTATTCTTGTTCTTATTCTATTTCATCTAGAAACTGATATAGATCCTCTATTAACCGCAATAAGAAGATTGTGTTATATTTCTGGATAAATTTTCAATTCATACAACTTTCTCAATCCAAATTATGTTTAATGGATTATTAAAAAATAATTGTGGCTATTTCAGACTCATCAACTATTAAAATGTCCTGGATTCTCAGAAATATTCTTTTTGAAGCAGAGTAGGCAATGTGGTTTCCACATAGTTTAGAGTTCCCGAAATTCCCAAACACTGCATAAGTCAATGAATGGGGCGATAAGGTTGTTGCCCACTATTGTACAGTAAAGGCATTTAAATTCAAAAGTTTTTTTTAAAAAAAACTCAGCTTCAACAGGATTTTTCCACGTCTCTTCCCTTAGTACAATTACATAGATCAAACTATCAATGGAAACTAAATTCTGTTGTCATTGAAACAAGTATTTTAAAGCACCTTAGAATTTGTAATGAAACCTTTTTTCCCCCTTATGGTAAGTAAACTTGTCTTAAGTAAAGTAACCATTGTTTATATTAAGTAAATGATCATGATAATAATTTCCCACAAGGGGAAAGGGGAATTAGCAAAACACCATTCCATCCCCCATCCATTGGGTAAGCCACCTGTCCTATAAGCTGAAGGAAGTATATTTTCACTGAAGGTTCAATAAATTGCAACAATTGGTTTAGCATCATGTCTAGCTAACAGCTGTCTGAAATACAGGATTTCCCACTGCAATCAGCAAAATTTTGGGCAATTTTGTTTGTTTGTTTACCTACTGTACTAGAGCTCTTTTGCCCCTGCAGTCCAGAAGAACTCTGAGCTGCTTAACATTCTCTTTGTTACTAAAAGTTAAACAAAAATCTATCCAACAAAGATAACCATCAACAATTACAAGTACAATTACAAAAATGCTCAGCATCCAAGGCACATTCAAAAATCAATGCATAAAATGGATCTCATTGCTTGTATTCATTCTATCAGAATTTGACTCAAGACTTAAAAAAAAATTCCTAAGACAAGAGGCCTTATTGGGCAGGCAGAAGGAAGGTTCTGAAGATGATAGTTGTATAGGTAACTGGTCCTGAGCCATTTAAGTGAGAACCTTGAACTGCACCCAGTAGCAAATTGCAGCCCTTAAGCACATGTGTTACATGGGAGAACTTTGACACTCCCATCACTACTCAGATTGCTGCATTCTTGACCCAGTAAAGCTCCTAGGTGGTCTTCAACTATATCCCCATCAGAGGTGGGTTTCAGCAGGTTCTGACCAGTTCTGGAGAACTGGTAGCGAAAATTTTGAGTAGTTCGGAGAACCAGTAGCGGAAATTTTGAGTAGTTCAGAGAACCTGTAAATACTACCTCTGACTGGCCCCGCTCCCATCTATTCTCTGCCTCCCGAGTCTCAGCTGGTTGTAACTACAGGTTTGCCTGAACCGGTCCGAACAGGGAGCAGCCCATCACTGATGTTACCTAACTGAGTCATGAAATGCCTGCAAGAAAACAACCAAGCTCCAAAAGCACCAAGGACCTCACACTCTATCCGATATCCACCACAGCTCAATCACAGAAGTGAGCAATCCAGTTACAGTAACATATTCAGACCTGAAAGTTGACCAGAAAGGTCCAGATAATCCACTTCTTACAGGGAACTAAAGACTTAGTTGTGCCATTAGTGAACCCTCTAGTGCAGTGATGGCTAACCTTTTCCGGACCGGGTGCCCAAAGGACATGCGGGCATGTGCAAATGCACGCACACACGCCCAAACCCCCAAAATGCAATGCACGTGCGGCCCTGCTCATGTGCTCTGTCCCCACGCATGCATGTGCCCCCCGCATGTGCCCCAGGGACCCCAGTGCATGTGCACGCAGCCCCCACATGTACCCCACCCACCCCTCGCATGCACGCCCCCCCACACACCCCCACGCATGTGCAGCAGAGACCTGATGACCAGCTGGGTGGCAGTAGGCACGTGCACATGTGCGGCAGAGCTGAACTGGGGTGATGGCTCGTGTGCCTACAGAGAGGGTGCTGCATGCCACCTGTGGTACGCTTGCCATAGGTTCACCATCACGGCTCTAGTGCTTCAGGTCTCAGACTAGAAATCAGAAGACTGAGTTTTAGTCCTGCCATAAGCATGAAACTAGCTGGTGACTTGGGGGCCAATCACTCTGTCTTAACTCAACCCACTTCAACAGGATTGTTATTGTGAAGAAAATAGGAATAAGGAGTATTAGATATGTTCACCACCTTGATTATTTATAAAAATAATAAAAGTGACATAAAATAAATGTCTATTGTTTTAAACTGATGGCTGGTACTTTCCTACATTATGTTTTCTTGGTTAATTTATGTTTTAACTTCGTAATTTTTATAAGTTTTGTGTTTTGTTGTTTTAACTTGTGAGCCTCATAGATCGGTGGCTATATAATGTTTTTTAAAAAAATCTCTATCGCCAGGTAACTCCAGGTCTACCACTTTTCCTGAAAAGGGAAGATTGGAAATAACAAGCTTTCTAATATTACTGTCTTCTTCACTCAGCCAGCTTTTTGTAATGTGAGCCAGATTCAGCATCAAAAGGCAGAATCTGGAGCAAATGGCCTCCAATAATGTAGTACCCTGGATTCTGGGTTCAGGCAAGGGAATTGGTTGGGAATTGGGCTCAGATGATCAGTCCCCTTCCCCAAGAATGGCCTGTCCTTTGCCTTCTGCCAAATGTCCCTCTGCCAATTTCCCCAATCTTCATTTCTTTTTCAGTTCCCATCCCATTTCCCAGACTTCCATTATTACCTTGGGGAAATCTATTCTAGACATCTATTTCACAATTCTCCACCACACCCCAGCAATTAACCCAGAGTACTTTGCTTTCCAGAGTACTTGGTAACTCAGTACAATCATCTACCCACCAAATTATGACCTGCAATCTTCCGTACAATTTCTTTTCTCAACCCTTCCAAATCCCACTTTTGCCTAGTTTGGGGGGAATTAACTCTATACTTCTAACCAAAATATTTCCACCTCTCACCAAAAGCACCCAACTACCTCTCTCCTTCTCAAATAACACCAGTGCTCAACTCCACACATTCCTGGAATCTTCTGCATTTCTTCTCAGTGCTCCATAATTGTTTTTTAGGAGATAGCTTTGGAAGATAGTCAATTCCAACAGCCTTTCCAAAGTCTGGTCCAGCTTATTTGTTGATGTTTCCACAGAACAACTCCTACAGTAGCCATTTTCTAGAAGTAAAATGGTGGGTATGTCTCGCATGTACACCCCCCCACACACCCCTGCGCATGTGCAGCAGAGACCCGATGACCAGCTGGCTGGCAGTAGGCGCACGCACATGCGCGGCAGAGCTGAACTGGGGAGACGGCTCACGTGCCCACAGAGAGGGCACTGCATGCCACCTGTGGCACGTGTGCCATAGGTTCGCCATCACGGCTCTAGTGCTTCAGGTCTCAGACTAGAAATCAGAAGACTGAGCTTTAGTCCTGCCATAAGCATGAAACTAACTGGTGACTTGGGGGCCAATCGCTCTATCTTAGCTCAACCCACTTCAATAGGGTTGTTATTGTGAAGAAAATATTTCCACCTCTCACCAAAAGCACCCAACTACCTCTCTCCTTCTCAAATAACACCAGTGCTCAACTCCACACATTCCTGAAATCTTCTGCATTTCTTCTCAGTGCTCCATAATTGTTTTTTAGGAGATAGCTTTGGAATATAGTCAATCCCAACAGCCTTTCCAAAGTCTGATCCAGCTTATTTGTTGATGTTTCCACAGAACAACTCCTACAGTAGCCATTTTCTAGAAATAAAATGGTGGGTATATCTAATTGCAGTGGTTGCAGGACTTACACAACCTGCAACACTCAGCCCTGGGTCCAACCCCAATTCTTTTGCAACCAGAAAAATTCCAGGACCCAGAAAAAAGGCCCCCAATTTGGCTGGATTCTGCAAACTTTTCACTGCCACAAGTCTCATAGAAGGCAGGCACCTAACCTGGTTGGTACATGCACCAGCCTATCTCCTGCCAGATATTTAGACTTGGCCTTAACTACAATTCTCTATTTCTGAGTATGCATTCCTGCAAGCAAAATTAGGTATGAAGAAAACTTGCACATTTATAAAATCTACGACTATAGTAAATACTATGTACATGCACTTTCCTATGTGATATCCCAAAAGAAAGAAAAGGAACTTTGATGCAAATTTTCAATTAAAAATATTATATAGATATTATATAGATTTTAAATTGCTAAATTGCTTGGGATCCAATGGTTTTTCTAAATTCAGTATGCTTTCTTTTTTTTCTTCTTTGAAGAGAAAAACTCTTCAGTGCTATATTACAAAGTGTTTTCAGGAGAGGTTGGCAGTATACCATGGGGCCAGGGGTGGGTTCTAACTTACCTTTCTGCCAGTTTGCTTCCTCCCGCACTGCATGGGTGCGCCTCATGGGCGCACGCATGCGCAATGCCAAAAAATCTGTAAAAAATAATTTGATAAGCCAAAAACAAGATGGCGACCGCATACACAGGGCCGGAAACTCGGCTTCTGAGCAAGCTCAGAAGAAAAAAAAATATTTAAATTAATTTTTTTTTAAAAAAAGATGGCAGCACCCACGGACCGGCACCGACCGAACCAGTTCCGTGACGTCCTTGTGACGTCACCAGCAGGTCACTACTGGTTCGGTTGAACCGGTCCGAACCGGGAGGAACCCACCTTGGCATGGGGCAGGATAAGATGAATTTGGCCCAAAAGAATTCTGGGCCAAAAGAACAAATCTTTCTGGCCCAAAAGAACAAATAACAGCCAAATTTTTACTGTGTTTTTTGGGGACTGGGGCATAACCTCCAAGTGCTAAAATTTGACCAGTAGCATTTTTAAAATATCATCATCGGGGAAAAAAAATTAAAAACCCAAACTGACCAAACAGACCAAATTTCTATCCAATGTGTTTTTATACAATTGTTTAAACAGAGGCTTATAAATTGAAATTATGGCAAAACCATATTGCAGTCATGCCTGGAAGTGACTATTAGGATATGTCGTTACCACCGTGGAATGGAATCTGGCATGACAAAAATATAGCTTGATTTGTGTTAGCATCAATATTTCCTTCCACATCTGGCAGGAAATATAAGTGTCTAAGATTTTAACCTTGCGGTGGTTGTCTCTGTTAATAGGAAAATGTGAAATAATGACCATTAAGAAGAGAAATAATTGTCCTATAATTATTAAGAAAATTGTGTTTACAGTCCCTTCCTAGTATAAGTAATAAATGAATTGAGGGTGGAGAGTCTACAAGATACTCAATATTCAGTGAACCCCTTGGGAAAGATTTGTGGCATGTCTTGCTTGAGAGCACTTCAGCACCTTGGGCAAGTGGGACATTAATGACTAGGCAAGAGTTACTTTTGCTAAAATTGTTGATCCACCCACATCAGAACTACTCCTCTAAGCCACTAACAGAGAGCTCTGTGTAACCCAGCTATGCTTTCAAAGCTGCCTTTGGAACTTGGCATCTCATGGAATGAATCCCTCGAGCCAAATATAATATAGTCTGCTTTATTAAGCCACAATAAACTAATGCTCAAGTAGCTTTAAGAATTTACGTGAAACCCACCAGAAATAAACAATCTGAGATGTACATCTGACACTGCCTCTAATTTGTGCACAGTGCGATAAATATCTAGGAAATGAGCAGTCCCTCCTTAGCTTCTAGAATAACTTGCAATGACAGAAGCACAATTGAGTCACATTAAGAGAGAGGGTGGGGGGACGGTGGTAATTAGGGTTCTAAATTATCAGTCAGGAAGCCTGAAGTACAGCTGACTTCATCTAAACTATAAGTGGAGTTTGATTACTAATTGTCTTTGGTCCAGTTACAGCAAGGAGATCCAGTTACGTTATAGGAATTCATAATGGATTACTTAGATGATTTTTCCCCCAGACAGCTATAATGCTGAATATAAGGTGTTAGTGTCTTAACATCTTTTTCTCTGTATTCCTAGCAAACTAATAACTTTCCACATTAACAAGGAACTCTGGCCACCAACTAATTGGATTATTATTACTAGCACTGGATCAATGGCAAAAAAGGCAAGTTTTCTGGGTATTTTCCTTTTCTCTTATATTCTGTACAGAGGGTTTAGAGGAAAAGATGATCACATACCATACTTTATCTTTTCTGGCTTAATATGTTGGCAATTATCACACATTCCAGAGAGCGTTCCTACAAAAATATTCTCTACGAATCACTTGACCTAAGAAATTTTCAACAGAGCAAGAATTGGGGATAATTAATGTATAAGAGACTCGGAAAAGATCAAAACAAATCATTTCAGGGAAAGAAAGACAGGTTTAAAGATAAATAAAATAAATAAGTGTCCCTCTTTGTGTATTTGTACTAGAAGCTAAGATTAAGCTTTCTTATCACCAGTGCACTGTTACTAAAGAAGACACAAGACAGGCCCACCAAAAAGACTCTGGATAGGTGAATTAACTGCCAAGTCAACTCCAAGAGACAGAATGTGAACAGCTCATTCCTCCATCATAAATCCAGTGAGTTGTACTCTAATCCAGGGGTCTCCAACCTTGGCAACTTTAAGTCTGGAGGACTTCAACTCCCAGAATTCCCCAGCCAGCTGGGGAATTCTGGGAGTTGAAATCCTCCAGGCTTAAAGTTGCCAAGGTTGGAGACTCCTGCAGTCTAATCAGTGGTGGCTCAATATGGCACCTCTGGGCCACACTGACTGATAGTTCCACCTCCCCCCAAAGACTTGTATTTTCAGAATGATTTGGAAGGAGGGGTAGCGTTGGTGCTCCATAAATTTTGATGCCCTAAGCCGGAGCCTACTTGGCCTTAGGATAAAGCCAGTCTGGACTGTAATATACATAAATATTAGAATTGCAAATATGTCCAGCTCGTATCTCAGATTTGTGGGAGATGTGCTCTACATTGTTTAGGTGAGATTACAGTCGTGGGAGAAATAATGGAAGGAACTTGAAATTAGGGAAAGAGGGTGAGCAAATAGTGGACAACTTGAAAAAAAAAATAATTTTCACAGACTTAAGCAGGAAAATTATGGAGGTAGGAAGTTTCATCTGAAGTGAAGAGTCCTGAAAGAAACAAATTAACTTTGAATTATATCTATTTGGATTCCAATGATAACTAATCGTAACTGTTTAAGGTACAGCAGTTTCTCTTATCCAGAGCCAAAAATTTAGGAGTCTTGATGAGTTCCCTCCATGGAACAGTTCTGCTCTATTTTGGAAAGGCAAATGCTAAGGGCTCTGCATTTTATAAGGCTCAGACTTACGAAAGACTCATTTTTTACATTAGGATAAAATGAATCTTCCAGGAAGAAAGAAAGATATTTAGTGCATGTGTACATGTATGAGCCTATGATATGTGCGCGCGCTAATGTGTATGTATACACACACATACACATATGAACACACATATATGTGATAATTAGCACTACTAGTTCTGAGCTACCAAAATACGACTGCTAGGTAAAAATGCACTGCTGATAAGCAAGCTTAATATTAGCTTCTAGTACAAATCACAGAGAGGCACATTTATTTCTTTTATTTATCTTTAAACTTCTCTTTCATTCCCTGAAATGGGAAAGAAAGATAAATAAATTGTAATTCTTTGCAGGCATTCAGATTTTTGCAGGCCTGATCTGGTAGTGCTAACCATAATTTTGTAAACGTACACATAAGATATGGATTGTTTTCTGTTTTTTCAAAAACACACATTGGATTTGTATTTTTTAGCTTGCAAGAGTGATTACTAGAAGCTACTCCCCCACTGGCATACATTCTCGCTCCTTGCTCCAGTCTTACAAGAAGCAACTATTAAGCCGAGCTTGCCCCACGACACCCCACAGTTATAGATGAACGAGAGCTAACAACAATGAAGCATTCACCTCAGTGCCGGCAAAAATCTCCAAGGCCAGAGCTCAAGCAGCTGAGGAATTCTACAAAACAAAGTTTGCACTGTGGAGAATGTGGCAAGTTTTTAATCTCCCAGCATACTCCTTCTTCCCAAATGACCTTGGTTTCATCAATTTACCTGTCTGTCTCTCAGAAATGAATGACCTTCAAAAATAAACAGAACTCTGGACCAACAGAAAATTTCATCTTTATAAACACTAGAAATGTTTTGGCCTACAATAGAATATGCAACTTTTTTCAGGGATGTTCTAGGATTGGGCTTTTTAATTTTTTTGCAGCAGTTTCTTGCTTAACAAAGGCTGCTTCTATGAGGCATGGCAGCCTCTGAACCGATCCAGCAAATCAAGAAGAACACCTGTTTAGTGGGAACAGTTAATCATTTTAAAAGCCTGAGAAATGAAAGTCCCACAGAAGTCTGCTACTGCCACTAATAAGCATTCCAATGATGGTCAGCGCTGTGCCCCTGCAGAATCACAATGCGTCACTTGTTTTATTCAAACACAAACGTAAAGGAAGCTACACCAAAACAAAAATAGGAATAACTCACATGTGTCTCTGTGTTGGTGATTGTGGAGACATCTGTGGCTGGACACAGGCTTGATAGGTGTAGAAACCAAAGATAAATGGGTTGCTCCCATAAATTCATGCAATTTAATATATCTTTCAATGGAAAATTATTTTCTTAGTGCAGTGTTGGGTATGCATAGATCTTCATTCTCTGTATATAGATGGGATACTTCCAAGATTCTACCTGATCTCTGTGTCAAATTGATGCTGGCCAATATTGCTATGGTAATTACCAGTTTGCACATAAGAAAACGTGAAGAGAGCCATATACAGTATGTATTTTCCATGGACTGAGCTGTATTCTCTACCAGATCAAAGAGACAAATAAGACTTGTTCTTCTGACTGACAATGTCAGGATTGGAATCCAGGACCGCTTCCATCAAAATTGCAGCTTCATAAAGCCAGAGGAAGGGTCAATTTGTTGTGATGCATCTTCTTAGAGCCATGCCCTCATTGCTTCAATATGATTGGTGATAAAGCTAACTGTTAAGCAGATTATCTTTTTAGATGGTTACTATTTACTGGACTTAGTGAAACAGATGTATGTGAATGAATGAATATATACTTCTCTCTCTCTCTCTCTCTCTCTCTCTCTCTCTCTCTGTGTGTGTGTGTGTGTGTGTGTGTGTTCAGTTCAGTTGCTTTGTAAAACCAACATTGTTAAAGCAAATATTATTATCTATCTAGAGATGTTTATGCTATACTTGTTACTTTGGTTTCTGATATTGAAATAAAAACACATTCAATAAACTAGCTTACATCACAAATTAAATTTGGGTCGATTTCACACACATCATATATCATTGCCTTTTTATAACTGGTTGTGGGTTTTCAAACTATATGGATAGGATTCCAAATATCCCTTCAAGTTGCCTAAAATGGAAAGCAACAAAATCTCCACATATATATCTAAACAAACAGGTACTGTGAAAAAGTTAATGATGTGATGTAAGGAATCTTTAAATATATGAACACATCTATTCAAAGTATGTTAAGATGAGCATTCTTCCTACAATAAGAACATATTTCTTGCCATAATAAACTTATACGTACCATATATCTTATAACTCTATTGATACTGTTTTCTATTTTCAAAAGCATGTTAGAGTTTAGCCCTTGATTTGCAGGTTTGCAGAAGTGAGTTGCAAAAGCTATTCTCCAATCCCATTACATTTGTTGGTTGGAAAATCTTTGAAATGTCCCCAATTCTAAGTGGGGACAGATCCTTCAAATTGGGAGAGAAAGAGGATTGATAAAGCCAGGCAGCAGATGGAGAAGAAGGGATTTACTGATGCTTTTCTGTTGCTCTCTGAGAGTATGGCAGTTCTTAGGCCATGATAGATTTAGAACAGTGTGAGAGCTTGTGGTTTTATTAATGAGAATGGCTTATACAATTATGAATCAGATGCTTACAATAGCTAGCTTATGTTTTGCAAACAACTGTACAATGAATCAATGGGACAGATTGGGATTTCCAAGAATACTCAATTATAAACATCATGCCTGAAATGTCCCAAGCCATTTAAACTGAAGAAACTCAATTCTACACAGAATTAAAATACTTTAATTATAAATGAAGCAATTCTTTCCAAGAATTGTAGAAACAGTTCACAACTTTTCTGATTTTCCCCTATCAAACGGTTCTTCCTTTATGTAAGAGCATCTTGTTGGGTAGATCTCACTGATCTGAACCAAAGGACAAATTTTAAGTAGGGGGAAGTGATGAGATTTGCAGATTGCAATATTAACCAGGCTCAGGAACTATGATGCGACACAGCCAAGTCCCACTTCTTTGAACCCAAGTATATAGAACAAACAACTAGTTTTGAAAGACTCGGGGAGAAATGGCTCAAAGCCAGTTGGCATAAGTTCTAGTTGTGATAAAACATGTGACAGAGGAAAGGGAAAAAATTTTTTTCATAAGTTCCCTGCAATTATTATTGAAATATTGGCAAGTTAAGTCTATTGTGAATGGAGCTATGTTTCTTATAAAAGAGGAGATTCTACTGAGCTTTTGTGCTTTTGTGATCCTTCCTCAGTCAGATCATCTATCATTTTCTCTTAAATTATTGCAATACCTTTTGCATGTGGCTGCTCTTCTGCTGGCACTCTTCTCCAACTGAGTGCCTAAGGAAGACCTTCTGAAAGTCAAGCAAGTTTGGGTTTATCTGAGCCTTGGAAGAAAAGCTGTTCCAAAGAGTAGGCACAGCAATAGAGAATCACATCTCTTGGTCCCACTCAGAGTTTATTACATCAATAGAAATAATCCGAGATAGACACTCCTACAAATAATGAAGGGTTTATAGGTAACAAATCAGCATCCTGAATTGCATCGGAAGCCTACTGTTAACTAGTGCAGCTCACAAAAGTAGCATTGTTACGTAAGTGCACCAAGGTGCTCCCATAATTACATGTGTGGTCCTCAATGGCAGTCTCATGCAAAACACATTGCAATAATCCAAATGAGAGGTGACCAAGACATCAGTGGCTACCAGTTGGGCTTCCTGATTCAGAAATGGGCACAGCTGGAGTGCAAGTTGGATTTCTGAAAAGGCTCACTAAGCCATGGCTGCCAACTGATGAATGATCTCACAGAGAAGCCTCCCATAGACATTAAATAGAATGAGGGAGGAACCAAGCAAAGGTTGGGGTATAGGCGTCTGTGTCCATCAACACTAATATGGATCAATCTTGGAGGAAACTTTTGCCTCCCACTCCCATCCCTTTAGTCAAAGCAAATACCATAATCAATGGTACTGGAGGTCACTAACAGAGCAAGGAGGGCCAAGATTGATGTAATCTTGTGATCCCACCAGATATCATCAACCAACACAATCAGTGCCACTCAGGGTGGGTTCTGGCTTACCTCGCAGCTGGTTCGCTTCCTCACGCACTGCACGGGTGTGCGCATGCTTCACGGGTGCGTGTGTGCATGCGCAGTGCTAAAAACCCAGCTTCTGTGCATGCACAGAAGCAAAAAACAAGATGGCGGTGCCTACGGTGCCACCGAGAGAGCCGGTTCGTGGGTGTGTCCAGCCGGCCATCACTGCTGGTTTGGCGAGCGGGGGAAAATTCCCGCTACCGGTTCTATAGAACCAGTCCGAACTGGCAAGAACCTACCTCTGGTGCCACTTATGTCCAAGTTTGAAGCCTGGCTGAAAAAGACCCAGAGTCTTCTGAATCTTCATCCCAAAAACCTTCTCAACAACCTTCCCAAAAAGGGAATGTTGGAAATGGATCAGAAATTATGTGACACAGTTGGATGCAGTACTAAATTACAATTAAATTAATTTAAAAATAATCTGCTCACTTAATAGGCATTATAGAAGCTTTATATGTTATAAATAGTCATGCAACTTGCCATGTCCCAGAATTAACAACAATGGATAGGGGGTGCACTAAATTTCCTAATATTTTAATAATCACTGTAGAAAATTCATAAAAATATGTTTTTTCTTTCCTCTGACACACATTTTATCACAACTAAAACTTATGCCAACTGGCTTTGAGACAATTTTCCCCAAGTCTTTCAAAGCCAACTGTTTATTTTATATATTCGGGTTTAATGAAGTGGTACTTGGCTGTGTAACATCATAGCTTTTGAACCTGGTTAATATTGCAATCTGCAAATCTCATTACTTCCCCTATTTAAAATTGGTACTCTGGTTCAAATCAGTGAGATCTGTACAACAGGATGCTCTTAGATAAACGGAACAACTATGTGACAGGAGAAAGTCAGAAAAGAAGTTCTTACAGAACAGGGGCGGGTTCCTAATTTTTTTACTACCACTCTGTGGGCGTGGCTTATTTTGTGGGTGTGGCTTGCCAGCCATGTGACCGGGTGGGTGTGGCTTGCTGGGCGTGGCTTCTCAGACTGCTGAAGGGAGGGGAACTGAGATAGGTCCTGCCGCCCATTCCCCCTCCCCTCAGCAGCTCGAGAAGCCTCAAACATGCGAAAATGCTTAGGATCGTCACCGCGCATTCATGGCTTCTCGGACTGCTGAAGGGAGGGGAATGGAGATAGCTCCTGCCGCCCGTTCTTTCAGCGTCTCACGCGCTCCCTCAGCCATCCTCCCCTGCTTGGACTCACTGTGGGGTAGGAAGGCAGCGCATGCGCAGTGCTGGAAGCTCGGCTTCTGGGCATACGCAAAAGAAATTTTTTTAAAAAAAAGTTTAAACAAATTTTTTTTTAAATGGCGGTGCCCAGGCACTGGCAACCGACCGCACCGGTACTGTGATGTCACCAGCGGGCCGCTACCAGTGCTATAGAGTGGACCGCACTGGTAGGAACCCACCACTGTTACAGTACACTGTCCTGGTAATCTCCCAGGTTCAAACTGAGGAAAAGAATACCTAATTTCATTTGGCTCAAAATAAAAAAGTGAAATAGATAAGAAAAGCCTAGAACTTAACCTGCATTCTGCTAAAAGCAGATTTTTTTCCTCCTGGTTTTTATTTGCCATTGTTGTATTTCTTTTTAAATTTTTTATTCATAAACAATTTGAATACAGTGTATTGTCAGGGTATACTATTTACAAAAGAAGAACTATCATATGTGGTGGACTTGTATGAAAGCAAGCAAATATTGGAAGAAAATACATAACTGGTTGGAAAAGATGATTAAGCAATGTATAGACCTGAAACCAGAAGTATTCTTGTTGGGCATAATGCCGGAAGGTTATGATAATGGGACCACATCATGGGTGAAATCCAGCAGGTTCTGACAGGTTCTGGAGAACCGGTAGCAGAAATTTTGAGTAGTTTGGAGAACTAGCAAATACCACTTCTGACTGGCCTCAGAGTGGGGTGGGAATGGAGATTTTGCAGTATCCTTTCCCTGCCACACCAACCA
This sequence comes from Diadophis punctatus similis, assembly GCA_023053685.1. NCBI lineage: Eukaryota > Metazoa > Chordata > Lepidosauria > Squamata > Dipsadidae > Diadophis > Diadophis punctatus. Next base: position 78,226,678 of record JALIGW010000001.1, read on the forward strand.
AGCCACACCCACCAAGCCACGCCCACAGAACCGGTAGTAAAAAAAATGGATTTCACCACTGGACCACATATTTAGTTTTGCACATACTGACAGCAGCAAGGATTATATTTGCAAAATACTGGAAAAATGAGAACACCCCACCAGACGAGGATGTAGTTCAGAAAATCTTAGATTGTGCTGAGATGGACAGACTGACTTTAAAAATAAAAGACAAAGAAGACACAGAATATTACTTGATATGGAATAGATTTTATGAGTGGTTAGAGATAAGAGGTAGAAATTAGATGAAGAAAGATTATGTATAAATTAAATATAAAGATGGTTTATAACTATAAATATGCCAATATACCTAACAGAATTGTAAAGAAATTTAGCCAAAATTATTCGGTTACATTATTACTATTGTTATCAGTATATGTGTTAATATTTTTTTTACTGTCTTTTCTTTGTTCTTCTTTTGCCAATGTTGTATCAATAACCTTCCATTGCAAGCAATATCCAAAACATGGACTAAAATATTTTAAGAACCGAGATGTGTTGTGCCTAGCATGATGTCTGAACCCTTTTTTATGTTGCCACAAGCATTTCAAAATGTAATATATTTTTATATTTTGCCTTTCCTCCAGGAGCATAATATAGCACATATTGTCCCACTGCTCTCATAAAAATAACCTTATATGAAAACTTGACATTGAGATAATTTGGCTCCAAGGCACTCTGAATTTCCCTGATTGAGTGTGGGCTTCAACTCAAATTTCCTTGGTAGAACCCCAGCATTTTATATCAAACTAGCCTATGCAAATTAGTTTAAGCAATTATTAAGAAATACAGTACTAAGAAATTGCCCAATAAACATCACCAGTGAAATTAAAATAAAAGAGGCTTTCAGGAAATGGAATAATGAGTGTCAAAAGATCTCTGGCAGGCTTTGCTGTTTCGTGTTTACCGTAAACTATGCCAAGTAAGAGAGTAAAATCCAAGTCTTGACTATATTAAAATGGTACTCCTGGGCCATTACTCATTGTTATCTCTCCTAACTCTAGTATTGAAAATGTTCCTTTAAAGATTTACAGGTATACTGCTGTATTTCAGATAGACAGCATGAATTCTTCATTTTGAAAGAAATTAACTTCATGAGTTAAAACATTCATTTAAGTACTCAATCTGTAACTTGCTTGCAGATTGTATTTTTCAGAGTATAAGACGCATCTTTTTGCCCCCAAAAAGAGGGTGGAAATGTTGGTGTGTCTTATACACCGAATACAGCCATTTTTGGCCTCACCGAATACCCCAATTTTTGTGAAAAATGGCCCATTTTTCACAAAAAATGGGGGCGTTTTTGCCTTCCCCCAGCCCCCAGGAGCACTCTGCAGGCCTCCCAGACCCTCTGCGCACCCCATTCTTGCGGAAAACGGGTCCAATTTTTGCAAAAATGGGATGCAGGGGCAAGGCTTCGGGAGGCCAAAAATGGCTGTATTCAGTGTATAAGACGCACCAACATTTCCACCCTCTTTTAGGGGGGGGAAAGGTGTGTCTTATACTCCGAAAAATACGATAAATGCTTATGGGCTTGTGTAAGTTGACTCGGCAAAAGGCTTCAAATTTTGGCTTAATATGCGGAGTCTTCTGGTATTGTGGAGAAAATTGCACTTGCTTAGAGTATGCTGTTGACATTCAAGATTTGGGGTTTAAATGTTTATCTAAAGAAGAAATGTGGAATTTCTAGCCGGCGGGCTAAAAATAGATCTCAGGGAAATTCTCCATGGACTCACCAGCTGATTAGTTCTGCCAGTCAACTACAATACTTATTACTTTATTATGAAACAATATATATTGTTTGAACATTAGGAGCATAGAATTGATTATAGAGTTGTGGCTGAAATTGTTACTGAGCTATTCATAATCACCTCGATATCAGTTTCTTAATTAGTATTAAGTCAATCTCTAAGAATGAAGAGACGTATACTATATACCTACACACAGTTGGAACTTGATTCTACCTCTGTTTATCACGTTATATTTGCTTTCCCAGCTTAGGTGAGATTCTATTAGAGCAGAGTTCCACAACATTTCTGGCTTTGTGGACTGGCAGGATGGGGGAGAGGGGATGGCTTTGAGAGAGAGAGAGAGCGGCAGACAATCATGCGTGTAGCTTCATTTGCATGAATGGCAGGCACGTGCTAGCTTGTTGCTCGCAAAAGTGGGGATGCACTTTTGAGGACCCCTGTATTAGAGTCTTTACCTTCCTCCTTTTTATTTATTTATTCAATCTTTTTTAATCCTAATTTTATTACTTTTTAAGTAATTCAAGGTGCAAATAAACATAATAAACATAGCAAAGAAGGCATTAAGAGTGGTTAACCTAATCTTGCGCAGCTTCTTCTCTGGTAACATTGTACTCTTAACCAGAGCATACAAAACATTTGCTAGACCGATCCTTGAATACAGCTCATCAGTCTGGAACCCACACTACATATCAGACATTAACACAATTGAGAATGTCCAGCGATACTTCACAAGAAGAGTATTACATTCCTCTGTTCACAACAGAATTCCTTATGAAACCAGACTTGAAATTTTGAGACTTCAAAATTTAGAACTCCGCTGCCTTCGATCTGACCTAAGTGTAGCTCACAAAATTATCCGCCTCAATGTCCTACCCGTTAACGACTATTTCAGCTTCAACCGCAATAATACACGAGCTCATATTAGATACAAACTTAATGTAAACCGCTCCAGACTTGATTGCAAAAAATTCGACTTCAACAACAGAGTTGTCAACGCCTGGAACACTTTACCTGACTCAGTAGTTTCTTCCCCAAACCCCAAAAACTTCAACCTCTTATTATCTACCATTGACCTCACCCCATTCCTAAGAGGTCAGTAAGGGGCGTGCATAAGCGCACAATCGTGCCTACCGTTCCTGTCCTAATGTACCCATATATTCATACCTCTTTTACTCTTATTCATGCTTGTAATATTACATATATATTCAATCATGTTTTACTGTTTGTACTTTGCTTATAATCATATATGCTTGACAAATAAACAAATACAAATACAAATAATATTCCTTCCTCTTGGTCTCCTCAAGGATCACTCCAGTGGTATGTAAAATCTGCAGGAAGATTATCCTGTATATTTATTTATTTATAAACTGGTATACAACCACAGTATAATAACCAAGCAGCTTGTTCTGCTAGGCGTTTTGAGGAACTGATTCCATTGTGACTTGGAACCAGTTTCTTTTTTCTTTTTAAATAATCTTTATTAATTATGTTAAAAAGACAAACAAAATAAAAACAAACATAAAAACATGTATAAACATATGTATATATAAATAAAGTATCAAATATCTTTGAGAATAGAAAATAGAATAGAAAACATTGAACATACATGTCAACCATCTCGTCGACACTATCCTTTTACAGCCTAGTGATACAAAAACATGTTTGTATTGCATAACAGTTTCATTGCATAACAGTATTTCAAATATTTTTGCTCAAGAGTTTTACTGTAGATATGAAACCACTCTTCAAGTTAATTGAATGAGCATTCTCCCAAAACACCATTTATTATACACTCACCTTGCAACGGGCGCCCTTTGAACACGTCTCTTGTGTTGCTTGGGTGAGCTCTAGCACTGTTATCACACTTTGGCTGTTCATATCTTAAGGGAGCATAGGAAGAAAAAAAGACATTAAGCTAATGCTAATTTAATTTGAAAACTCTACCATTTCAACAGCTGTGTGATCGCACTGAAATTTGGCAGAGAGCTTGATTTACTCTCGATTCTAAAATCATAGCCACACATTTATTCAAATGTCAAATAAAGCTCATTCTAAAAACCCATTAATTCATGCTATTCTACAAGATTAAAATTCCTGGGCTTGGTGATGTGACTTACTCCCAGCAGCACATATTTGAATTACTTCTAGACATCAAGAATCCAAAGTAATACAGGTAAAGTGGACTTTAATTTTATATTTGGATGCAGTTTTGATATTTATGGTATACTTCATGCCATGCAGTTGCCTGCTACAAGATTTATTTTTTTCTTTGCAAGTATCTGGATAAAAGAATGAAAGAGGCTTTCAACTTAAAGGTAAAAAGGTAAAGGTTCCCCTCGTACATATGTGCTAGTTGTTCCTGACTCTAGGGGGCGGTGCTCATCTCCGTTTCAAAGTCGAAGAGCCAGCACTGTCCAAAGACATCTCCATGGTCATGTGGCCAGCATGATTGAACGCCAAAGGGTTAGGATTAGGGTTAGCATGGAACGCTGTTACTTTCCCACCAAAGTGGTCCCTATTTTTCTACTTGCATTTTTACATGCTTTTGAACTGCTAGGTTGGCAGAAGCTGGGACAAGTAACGGGAGCTCACTCTACTAGTGAGTGAGTGATTTGAACCACTAAACTGCTGACCTTTCTAATTGACAAGCTTCCAACTTATTGCTTATTAATTGGATGAAACCATGTCGACCAAATAAAAGAGACATTATTCCCAAGAAATAGGACCATGGCAAATGTTTTTAAAGCTCAGATTCCCTGAAGTATAATGAGGGCAAAGAAGAAATATCTCATTTTTATATGATATCCACAGTGTATTATTAAATAAACACTAATTTAGGGGTAATTTGTTGGATTAGCTTTCTGCCATCATATTACCTATACTGATGGTAGAAAAATGACTAAAGATGCTAGAAAACTACTTGTATCTAATATATGCATCATACTTTATTGTATTTCTTGCTTATTTGTGGCAGAGACCTCCTAGTTTTCAAATGCTATATAATTAAATGAATGAAAAAGGGATTAATAGCAGGATCATTTCCTACCACATAATGCAGTGTTTCTCAACCTTGGCATGTGGACTTCAATTCCCAGGATTCTATGGGTGGCTGGGGAATTCTGGGAGTTGAAGTACACATATCCTAAGATTGCCAAGGATTAAAAAAATGATATAATGACTTTTGAATTCACAAATTAAGCACTAAGAATGCTTGAAAAATTCAATCTTCTAGAATTCATAGGCAACTTTTTTAAAAAAAAAATCTAATCTCTGGAGAACAATGTGATCATCTGCTACACAAAAATGGATCAGACAGAGGGGAGGTAAAGTGATTTACTCTATATATTCCGATGTTTCATTTTCCCTACTGCCCTTCTGAACTTTACACTTTGGTTCCATATCTATGTCTGACATGAAATGTGGCTATGGGATTATATGTGATGGAACAAAAAATCATAACATAAATACACACATATGGATATATGGGGGAGATGCAGGGTTGGGGGTTAAGTCCATGTAATGTTAGATAATTTAATAAAACTTAAGGCGTGGGGGGGGGACTCTTTCCAAGCCCTTGTAACAAATCACAATGTGTTTTGATACTGTTCTGGTCATGAGAATAATATATGGTTGGAATGAAATAAGTAGTCCCTGCCTCCAATGTTTAATTTATCTCCTCATTGTGGGAAGGAAATGAACATTTCTGGAATTGGCTAATAGCCCATCAGATATAAGCTGCTGCATGAAGGTGCAATGCAATTTCATGCTCAGCTTAATATAGGTGAAAGGGAACCCTTTAAAGTAAAAAGAACAGAAGCTGTTTGGATAGTAAGCTTTGGATGAAGTGGATTGTAATTGCTGTCACATGACTTTTTTTCTTAACCAAGTAAAGAATGACAGAAAAAGTCTTTGAACTGGGTGCTCTAATGTGGCATGTGGCAAAGAGCCTGATCTCAAATTAATCTGATACCCCACTCTGCATTCCTTCTTTCCCCTTTCCTGCTGCCCTTCAGTTTCTCCATTACAACCTGCACTTCATGATTTCACTTTCAATTCTTCCTACAATTCCAGAGTTGTGTTCTATCCAGCAACAAATCACAACCCTAGACTTTTAGATGTTGAACATCTGCAGTTCCTAAATGCTTTAGCCAGGCTGGCCAATGGTGCAAAATGATGCAAAATGCCGGGACCTGTAGTTCAGCAACGTCTGGAAGACGATGGACTGCACAATCTTGCTTGACATTATTTTCTGCCTAGCAAAAGTAACAACCAGCCAGAAGGAGAGATGAAACACAACCTTGGTTTTTTTAAATTAAACTTCTGCCCCTTGTTTTGTTTTTGTTTTTTGTTTTTTTGTGGTGGTGGGGATTTCAAGTGGCAAAAAATATTTTCCATTAGAGCCTTAGCTCTGGAAATGGAACAATATCATATAATGCCTTCTGAGCATTGAATAATTCTAGTTTTGAGCAGAATTAATGGCAGCTGTAGCAACAACAAACCATTTTGAATCAGTTCTCCATAAACATGAGAGCTAGAAAATTGTTTTTAAAATGACATAATTAATCTTCCTACAAGAAGGTAATATATTAAAGTTTACGGAATATACTGCATACGTGCCATCAAAATGTATCCGGAAATGCAGCGGCGGGTTGCTTGCTTACTGGTGCCGGTGCGCTGTGCACACATCTCCACGTTTCGCACGCATGTGCGCATTCACTGCATGCATGCGCCCCCCCTCACGTGATTTTGCTTCTGTGCATGCACGGAAGCAAAATCGCACCAAAATCTCACGAGGGGATGCGTGCGCGCGAGAGATTTTGGCGCGATTTTGCTTCTATACATGCGCAAAAGCAAAATCGCCCAAAAGTTCACAGAAAAAGATGGCGACGCGCGCGATGGATCGGCAGAGAGGGCTCCGGAGCAGTCGCACGCAAATTGCGCAATCAGCCGCTCCCTACCGGAGCTGCGCACCGGACAGCTCCAGCAGGAACCCACCTCTGCGGAAATGTGAAGAAATAGGGCAAAGGGGAAAAAGTCACATTTTCAATTTTAAGTGTTTCTTAATCTACATAATAATTGCCCTTACCACCAATATTCACAATGTAGCCGAATTTACCGGGCAGTATATTTGGAGGGGGAAAATATTGGTCTTTGAATTATAATTCCCACAATTCCTCATCACAGGTCATCTGGCCTCTGCCATATAATCTGTCACAATGAAGTCTATAAAAGCCCTTAAGGCTACCTTAAAAGTGTTAGAAACACAGGCTCTTGTTATAGCATGCTGACATTTCCAGAACAAAAGAAGCAAGTATAAGGCAGAAATAGCAGGATCAAATGAGATCAGATGCGATCAAATGAGGCTCACTGGTTCACTCAGCTTAGAGTTGTTGACATTGTCTTTGCAGTGTCTCCGATTACAATCATATTACAAGTCCTATTCGGAGAGGTAGGGAATTAAACATAAACTAGGCTACTGCCCGCACAGCCCTGAGCGTGAGCAGATATTCTGGCTTTCTGCAGTTAACTCTCCAAAGCATTGTTTTGAATGTTCTGCTTTTCAAACTATTTGTGCTTGTATCAAGCTAAACACACTGCATTGATTCCTGGTGAGCTTCCATACAAGCATTCCTAAAGACGCCAAGCCCACATTGTTGCTTTTGGAAAGTGATATTTTGTCTGCTTTGTCTGCTAAACAAGGCTCTCAGCTCTTTGCCCTGCTTCTGGCTCAGCTGAAACTCATGAACTTAAACTTACTGTTTAACAACATATTAAAAACATTGTTCTCCTTTCTACTGGTTCCAGTAGTGCTGCTCCATGGGAAGTTAATCATGTGAAAATGGGCTGAAGGAACTGTTTCTGGGGTGGTGGGGGGGGATAGAAAGATCTTTCTGATGCTACATTTCTTTCCCTATAGTATAATACGCAGTGGTGAAATCCAATTTTTTTACTACCGGTTCTGGGGGGTGTGGCTTGGTGGGCGTGGCTTGGTGGGCATGGCAGGGGAAGAATACTGAAAAATCCCCATTCCCACCTCACTCTGGGGCCAGCCAGAGGTGGTATTTGCCGGTTCTCCGAACTACTCAAAGTTTCTGCTACCGGTTCTCCAGAACCTGTTAGAACCTGCTGGATTTCACCCCTGGTATACAGATGCTGGCAGAACTGTATTTCCCCCCCCCAGTTGACTCTTTTCTCTTCTTCTTGTCCCTTTTTGCGATAAAAAGGGCTTCACCATCTTGAATCTTTTGATATCAACTCTGAAGTTTGTAAAGGTTATTGATTACAACTTTCCAACTTTATAGTAGAGAATTAAATTCAGAAAGAGCGATTTCCACAAACTCATATTAAGAGCCCGAAACATGAGTAAAAATTTGAATTAATAACAAAAGTTGAAGCCCCTGACTTTATTACATTCCTGGTTTGACAGTTGCTTAATAACATAACAAGTGGTGCCTTGCTGATTACTTTTAAGCCTGCAAATAATTAATGAGAAAAATCTTATGAACTAAAGCCAGATTTAAACATAATTACCGTTTGCTACTTCTTGGTCTTTAAAGAAGGAGTTTAAAAAATCTATGCTTAATTCAGGCCTTTTCAATGGTCTTAGTGATGATTTTATTATATATATATAATAGGTCTGCAGTTCGGTGGTTCAAATCCCTAGTATAGGTCTCCTGCATGAGCAGGGGGTTGGACTAGATGACCTCCAAGGTACCTTCCAACTCTGTTATTGTTATATTAATATATTGTTATATATTAATGTTATATATATATATATATATATATATATATATATATATATATATATATATATATATATATATATATATATATATATATATATATATATAATTTATTTATTTATTTATTTATTCTTCTATTACTACCTTGATTATACTGTAAATTATTGGTTTAAATCTCAATAAAACTACTGAAAATAATGGGGATGTAATCAGAATTTGTAGTTAGGCACTTTTTACACTTTTGGTGACAAATTTGCTGTTATTTTAATGGCTCACGACTGTTCCCTTAGTTTTAATCGCTTACTGATTCAAACATCTTGCAATAAACTTCATTACAAAAACTGTGAATGTCAGCACTCAACGCATGTTAAGAATGTTGATTACAATGAGGAACAGTAACATCTTTTGTATGTTAAATTGCCATTGAATTGTTACACCATAATAATAGTGCAGTTTTTGTGTAGTTATAGCCCTTTAAGTCTTTGGATGAAGACAGCAACGTCACATAGCTCCATTTATATGTGCATGTGTTTGTTCCTAATTGTCCCTCTTCCTTAGAAAAGGGCCCAGATAAGAATCTGTTATTGTATGACCACTTCTCCAATGAAGATTTCTTACCTTGTGGATGTACCAGGAATAGGGCGTCCTGTATCAACAAGGACACACCAGCAATATCCTGTGGAGGGGTGACACTGCACTGGTTTATAAAGTCCACCATTAGCACACTCTGGAATGAATACATTATCTTTCTGGGGCTGTTTAGCTTCTTCTAATGCTGACTGGAGCTCTTGATCACATGATGCTGCTGGAAAGAAAAAATAATATAATTATGAATATTGCCTGTGCACAGATTGGCTTATTGATAAATGAGACATAAACCAATGGAAAACAGGGTTTTGCAGTATGATACTATTACACTTTCCTTCTAATTCTGTCAATGTACTAAAAACGAATGGAGATTATTGGAGGGGCATGCACAAAAATAGAAGATGGAGTTTGGTACTTTTATTCGGGTCAAACATCAGAATTTTTGGCAGGGGAAATTTCCCACTCAGTATCTTGTGTATGGTGCATCTTTTCTTTCCTCCAATGCAAATTTTAAAAAGAAAATTGAGAGAAAGATCTTTATTAAGACCAAGCAACAAAACCAAGATTTCTCTTCCTATCAGCTGTCTTCACTGGTTCTTACTGGGGGGAGGGGGAATTGGAAAGGTCACCCAACTGGCTTCATTCCTAAAATGAGACTAGAACTCACAGTTTGTTGTGCCTTAGTCAATACACTAAACGATCTCTCAATGATATCAGTAAAAGTTGTAAAAACTTTTGTAAAAAGTTGTAAAACAAATCCCACACCTAAAAATTAAATAAATGCTAATGGATCTAGAAGGGATTATGTTGAGAAATCCCATAGGAAGTTGATTCCTCAGGGGTAGCTAGTAACTCATGCTATACATGCTTTGCTGTTATAGCAGGAGCTACAGTTGTCCTTTGACTTACAACTGGCTGCTTAGCTACTGTTCAAAGTTACAACTGACCTGAAAAAGGGGATTTATGACCCAGATTTGAAGCTCCAATAATCAGGTCCCCCTCTGCAGTCATGAGCTCGAACTCTGGATGCTCAGCAACACAACTTCATTTATGTGGTTTTTTTTAAATGCACTTCTGGTTTTCAGCAAAACTTCACTTAACAACTGTGGATTTGCATAACAACTGCAGAGCTTCACTTAATGACTGTCATATGGGAGCCATGGGCAAATTCTCCAGGTCTTTCTGGAATAATTTGGATGGCATAAAGGAGCTAGTCAGAGAGGGACTTACTTAAATCAGGAAGGAAGGAAGGGAGGGAGGGAGGAAGGAAGGAAGGAAGGAAGGAAGGAAGGAAGGAAGGAAGGAAGGAAGGAAGGAAGGAAGGAAGGAAGGAAGGAAGGAAGGAAGGAAGGAAGGAAGGAAGGAAGGAAGGAAGGAAGGATAATAGTTAATAACTAATTATTCAAAATTTATCACCTTCGGTATTAGAAGCTTTCTTGAGGCAACTGGAAGGAAGGAAGGAAGGAAGGAAGGAAGGAAGGAAGGAAGGAAGGAAGGAAGGAAGGAAGGAAGGAAGGAAGGAAGGAAGGAAGGAAGGAAGGATAATAGTTAATAACTAATTATTCAAAATTTATCGCCTTCGGTATTAGAAGCTTTCTTGAGGCAACTGGAATGCTGATATCTCCACTATATGTGCCTTCCTGCCCAGATACAGACAATAAACTCTTTCATACAGATTTAATAATTTATCCATAAAATCTTACAATTATAAAATCTTACAATTTTATAATCTCTGGGATTATAATGCTGTTTATAAATTGAGCCTTTGGAAATTATTTATGACCCAAAACATTTTAAAATGTGAATTCTCCAAACCTATGTTTACTTCTGGTTGTCCTCGAATGCAATTACAATTTTATATCTTCTTATAATGTCTCTGCATATCTATGTTTATTCTAGGTTTGAATTAGGTTAAATAAAATACATATTGCTGTGCAAAACTCTTCCACTCTTTTGACATTAAGAAACTTGCTTTGTAAACCACAAACATATCTTTTTCTTTGACCACATCCACATGGCATGTTCACACTAATCTGAGAATATCAAAAGCTGTTTTTCCCCGTGTGTGTGTGTGTGTGTGTGTGTGTGTGTGTGTGTGTGTGTGTGTGTGTGTGTTTGTTTCAACAGACTGCAGTACCAATTTTTTAGAAACTGAATCCCTTCTGAAAATTGTGGGCTTTTCAGGCAAATTCTATCTCTGAAAGTTTGTCAGATATTTTATGTTTACTTTAGTGTGTTAACAAGCTGAATAGTGTACATTCAAACTTCCTTAAATCGAGTTAAAAACAATACAGTACTGTATAAAGAGACAAATCAATAATTATTCAACCTACAATCATCCATATAAACAAAACATTCAAAAATCTTTTCACTACCACAGAGTAGATCCCAGTGTTCCAGCATCAAGGTGTGACAGAATAACCATGTTTTAATGGTTTTCCTAAAAATGAGGAGGGAAGGGGCCATCTAAATATCTGACAGAATGTTGTTTTGACAAACATGGATGGCACTGAAATGGCTTCCCTCTGCGATCATTGGAGATGTCATTCCATAAGTGAAAAGATTCCACTGTGGTTGGATGGGGACCATGTTAGATAGGAAGATTTTGTTGGCTGGGGAAATATTTGGAATAAGCAGTCCGACAGATGCCAAGTCCTAAGCAATGAACAGATTTAACATCTAAAAGCTTCCAAACACCCAGAGACATCTCAACAGCATCACTTTTTTCAGTCTGGGGTTGAGATTTATGGTGGAGCAGCATATGTTTATTGATGATTTAAATTTTAATTTAAATTTAATTTAATTTAATTTAATTTAATTTAAATTTTGTATTTGCTTTTAATTAATATTTAATTTTGGTTTATTCTTGTATTTTTCTCTGTTGTACGCCGCCCTGAGTCCTTCAGGAGTTAGGCGGCATATAAGAATACCAAAATAAATAAATAAATAATAAATGAATATGTGTTCATGGATCAACTTATCCAGTGGCTTCATGTATATGTTCAATAGGAATGGAGAAAGAGGAAAGAATCCAGTGGGGAAGGCATGTTACAGGTTCTATCCCTTATTATATTTGGCAGGCTCTAAACAAGGCCGTTTTTTGCTGTGGTGTTCACACTGTGGATTCTTCTCTCCCCGCTCCCCTGAGGTGGAATCTTCTCCTCTCCTGAAGTGAGGTTGGCCTTGTTGACCTTCTGGAAGTCCCTCAAGACCTGGTTATGTCAGCAGGCCTAAGGACCCCAAGAGATAAGTGAAGTAGTAAGGTCAGGGGTGGTTTCTAACTTACCTCGCTGCCAGTTCGCTTCCTTCCGTGCTGTGTGGCCGCGCCTTCTGGGCGCGTGCACGCTTTGTGCGCGCACGCATGCGCAGTGCCAAAAAATCCAACCCCCCCCCCAAAAAGCCCAAAACAAGATGGTGACTGCATGCACAGTGCCGGAAACTCGGCTTCTGCGCATGCTCAGAAGAAAAAAAAATCCAAAAAAATCCCCCCCCCAAAAAAAATCCCAAAAAAGATGGCACTGACGGACCGGAACCGACAGAACTGGTTCCGTGACATCATCGTGACATCATCAGCGGGTCGCTACCAGTTTGGGCCAACCGGTCCAAACCAGGAGGAACCCACCTCTGAGTAAGGTGCTCTGCTATTTTTAACATCATTTTCCTGTTACTGTATTCTTTGTTCTAGCTTGGTTTTTATGCCTTTTAAATTATTGTTTTTAGCTGTTGTATGCTGCCCAGAGTCACTTGTTTATGAGTTGGGTGACAATATAGATTGATTTAAATAATAAATAAATGCACTCTATTTTCTGTCAAAAAGTCACATCCCCTGATATTTTAGAAAGGCAGAAAATCCTGGAAATTTGATAGAGCTAATGCATTAGAGCTATTTTCACAATGTACATAAAAGGAATTGTGTGGCATCTAGAGGCAGCTTGCCTTGCAATAAAGCTTTATTTGGATAAATATGAAATACCAAAAAGAGTGAGTGAAATGCATTTGTTCAAACACAATACATAAGTCTTAATAATGTAGAAATGAACACTTTCTGCTGTAATAGTTATTACTGTATTATAAGATTAATAGCTTGATTTGTCTTGCTAGGAAAGCATTTCCTGTCCCTTGTGATGTACAATGTATTCTTTCACCTTGGAAATTCTGCTGGATAATCCATGGAGTTAAGAGAGAGCATGCTTTTGGAAGGTGGAGGAGATGTTTAATCAGAGTTTAGCATTCTAGACAAGCTTGATCTACTCTGCACATTTTTCATTTTGTGTTTAAACATCAGAAAGCAGGTTCTTGATTTAGGGGTGGGGAGCAGCGGTGGGTTGCTCCAGGTTCGGTCTGGTTCTAAGAACCGGTAGCGCCGGTGGCATGAGGCTCCGCCCACCCACTCGGGATGCTTCTGCGCATTCAATTCAATAGGATTCTGATCTTCAGGCACTCGACAAGAGTCTTGAATACCTTGAAAACTGGGTGGCTTTTGTATTATAATAAATGCAAGTATCATGACATAATTTTGATTCCAAAACTGGGAGAAACCCCACCCAGATTCCAGGAGAAAAGAAAAAATTGTGGAACTTATAGATACAGATGCACATCACCATCACAACCTCACTCTTCACATCGCATCAGACTAAATTATTTTACAAATAAGTTATATTCTATTTGGCTATCCCAACTGCATCAAACTAGGTATAACTACATATAGCTTTTTTGTCCCTTTTGGAAGACTCATCTCCTAATCTCTAAAGACAGCATCACTTTCTGGAATGTGGTGACAATGAACTTTCTCAGCATGAAGTGAAGGAATGTTTTTTTTTTTTAATGTTGTCATTTGCCACCTTTGTGCTAAGAGAGTCAGACTACTGCCCAAAGCTCAACAACTTAAAATCCAACTTTCGGAATTGTTTTTTAATTCTACTTAACAATAGCTGCTACCATGCACAAAACAAACCATCTTCTGAGCCGTCAAAATTTCTGCAGGGCACAAGTTTTTAGCATGAAGCTAGGGAAACCTGGGTTGAAAACTGAGCTCCAGAATGCAAAATAAATGACATGGTGTTTCCTTTTAAGTGCCTCTGAGTCATTATTCCCTCATTTACTCCATTAAAGTGATGTAGTAGAGCGATTACACAGAAGCTACAGTTTGGGCCATTTCTTAAGGGTAAACCAAAGACCCTACTAAAGTCTTTATTTTGAAAGAGTACGTAACACAAACTTTTGCTAGACTCTTCTGCACTAGGCTTAATTTCTCCAGATCATCCAGAGCTATCTTTCTTGACAAAGCTTGGAAATTATTTTTTTTAAACCTGATACTTAAGACTGAAATGGGTGGCTGGTTCTGGCATCTTTCTCAGCCCAGAAGTAAGAGCGAGCCAGGAAAGCAAAAAAGCAATAAGAATGCCAGTAGATTATATATCCTTAGTGCTTCAGCAATTTTTAATATACTCCCATGAAATTTGCTTTTTGTATGTTTATAATTGGCTCCAATGGCTCAGCTTTTCTTTTGGCTCCTGCTGAAAAGGCAGATCCATGGCTTGGCTGTGACTTAGCCTGTGAGCAAAATAAGGCCAATCTAAAGGAAAAACATTCAACTATCCCATTATTAACTATAAAGAAAGAGGAACTTTGTGTCCTGTATTCTGGGTAATGTTTCACATGGTTCATGTATATAAAACCCTATATCAGGGTGAAATAAGGTGGCTTTTTCTAGTACAAGTAACTTGACCTAAATTCTTTGAGCAATTGATTATTTTCAACAAACCATATTACTATAATAAATAAATATACTATGTTATAAATTAGGGCAGCACAAAACAAGTTTTCACAATTAATCATGTGCCGCGGTGGCGCAGTGGTTAGAGTGCAGTACTGCAGGCTACTTCTGCTGATCACCAGCTGCCAGCAGTTTGGCAGATCAAATCTCACCAGGCTCAAGGTTGACTCAGCCTTCCATCCTTCCAAGGTTGGTAAAATGAGGACCCAGATTGTTGGGGGCAATATGCTGACTCTGTAAAACCGCTTAGAGAGGGCTGTAAAGCACTATGAAGCGGTATATAAATCTAAGTGCTATTGCTATTGCTATGTTAAAGCAGCTACATCCCCTAGAGCAGGGGTGTCAAACTCATGTTGTCACGGCAGCATCACGTGATGTATCGGGACTTCCCCCCCTTCGCTAAACTGGGCATGGGTGTGGCCAGCGGGTGACGCATCCAAACCGTGAACTGGGAGTTTGACAGCCCTGCTCTAGAGGATTTGGCACAGCCACTTCAGTGGATGTCCTGAATGGATGTCTCCATGTATGTGCAGGCATCACTGCTTTGCTTTGTTGCCAATCCCAGGAGAAGTTGATGATGGGGAAACAATTGAGGAAAGCCGGTGCATAAGCTTGCCAAAGAAGGAAGCTGCTGGGGTATCCATTGGAGGCAGTCAAAAAGGTCAGGCTGGAAGGTCATACAATTGAAACCTTGTCCTTTTTCTACCTGCATTATGCATATGTTAAAAGGGTTGATGCTTTGATTGCATGGTCACATCTTGACTTTTTTCTTGACCCCACCCACAAATGGCTCAGGCTGGCTGCTATGCTTAGAGGAGTGGTTCTTTAGGCTTGCTAACTTGTTAACTGATGAATGTCTTGCCCAATCCCATTACATATTTTGGACATCTTTTAAGCATAAGGACAACTGGTGTGTCCTTCTGTTTAAATGTCGCAATATTCACATATTTTTTAAATTCATTTTTCAATATACAAATCAATAAACTTTTTTAACAGTACTGTGTCATACGTATCATACAGTTATTTAAATTTATTTCTATACATCTTTATTCCTCTGCTCTATACCATCTATTCCACACCTCATAAAATTCTGATTCCTCTTTGCCTTTCATTTCCAGAGTGAGCCTATACATCTCTGCACATTCGAGTATTTTGAGTATAATCCTTTCATCACTTGGTGTATTTTCAAGTTTCCAGTATTGAGCGTATACAATTCTTGCTGCAGTTATTATTTGTAAAATGATATACTGGATTTGTTTCTTTATCTTGTAATTCAGTGCTCCCCAACCTTTTGTCACCCTTGGCACACCATAGCCTCTCCCAAAATTCCACGGCACACCACATACAAAAATTGGATAAAAAACAAATATAATCTTCAAAATATTGTTTTGAAGAGTATAATAGTATAGGAATGTCAAACTGGGCATAACAGAATTACTTGATTTATTATTTTATTTGATAATTAAGTAGGTCAGAGGTGGCCAACCTTAATGATACATGCGCCAATTGGTCCAGGCGTCCTGGGTGGGCAGGCCCGCCTGGATGCCGCCATTTGAGTTTTGCCCTCTGCGCATGCGCAGAACGCTGTGCGCATGCGCAGAGGGAAAAAGACCGCAGATGGCGGCGTCCAGGTGGGCGGGGAAGTGGCCGGGGGCCGCTTCCCCCACCTGCTTCTTCGGCTTGAGTTTTAAAAGAAAGCAAAACGTGGGCAGGAGAGGCAGGTTTTGCTCATTAAGCCTCACTGCAGCGGCCAGCGAGGCTTAATGAGCAAGACCTGCCTCTCCCGCCCGCGTTTTGCTGTCTTTTATAACTCAAGCCGCCCAAGGCAGCCCAGAGCAGGCGAGTCAATCCAGCAAGTGAGGAGGCGTTGGCAAGAGGCGGAGCTTGGCGACAAGGAAGTTTGCTGGCTTAAGAAGCAGACATCCCTGTCGCCCTCTCTTTCGGCTCCGCCTCTTGCCGACGCCTTCCTCACTTGCGCCCTGCCAAGCCCCAAATCAAGCCAGCCCTAGCGCGAGACGCGTGAGACTGCTTTCCAGGCTGTATGTGGAAGCTGAAGAGCCTTACCGGTAGTTTGGGAGAAAGAAAGTTTTTTGCTGCTTCTGCTTTTGAGTGCACTGAAGGAAAGCAGCAAAAAATTTTCTTTCTTTCTCCCAAACTACCGGTAAGGCTCTTCGGCTTCCACAAACAGAAGTGGCAGGGAGGAGGACTCGCGCCCCACCCCGCCCCCCTGCCAAGCCTCAAATCAAGCCAGCCCACGACTGGAGCTACCGGGAAAAGTCCCAGGTAGGACGCGCGCCCTGTCCCGCCCGCCAGTCCTGCCCCGCCCGCCCTGCCAACCCCCAGCGTGAGACGCTTGTCCTACCTGGGACTTTTCCCGGTAGCTCCAGTCGCATTCCTTGCTACTGTAATAGCGTCCAGAGCAGAGCAGCCCCTTCCAAAAGATAACGTCTCGCGAGATGTTATCTTTTGGAAGGGGCTGCTCTGCTCTGGACGCTATTAGCAAGGAACGTGACTGGTGCTACCAGGAAAAGTCCCAGGTAGGACGCGCGCCCCGTCCCGCCCGCCAGTCCTGCCCCACCCGTCCTGCCAACCCCCAGCGCGAGACGCGTGTCCTACCTTGGACATGCCCCGGTACCTCCTCCTCGCGTTCCTCGCTGTTGTGTCCAGGGCAGCAGGTCTGCTCATTAAGCCTCGCTGCAGCGGCCAGCAGGCTTAATGACCAGACCTGCCTCTCCCGCCCGCGTCTTGCTGTCTTTTAAAACTCAAGCCAAGGTGGCTTGAGTTTTAAAAGACAGCAAGTCACGCGGGCGGGAGAGGCGTCAGCCATTGGATGATTGCAATGTGCCACTTGCAATCATCCAATGCGCCACATTTGGCGCATGTGCCACGGTTTGGCCACCCCTGAACTACGTGAACTTAAAAATTAGAACACAGTGCAGAAAACGACAGATAGGTAATACCTAATAATGAACACTGCTCTGTCCAGGCCCTGTAGACTTGTGATCAGGACAATTGTGAGCGGGGGAAGGGAGTGATAGAACTTCTCGGACTCAGAGCTGTAGGGCCACGGCCGCACATCAAATGCAACAAAACATTGCTGGGCAAAATCTAGCATTCGGTGGGTGGCAGGCCGTTCTGGATATGATGTGAGCTTTTTGCCGCGGTACACTTGGCATGGCCTCACGGCACACCAGTGTGCCGCGGCACACTGGTTGGGGAGCACTGTTGTAATTGATGATTCCTAATAGAAATAGTTTAGGCTTGAATTCTATTTATTCTTCTATAATTTCTTGTAGCCATCTCCTTATCCGCTCCCAATACTTCTTCGCCTTAGTACATTGCCACCACATGTGATAAAAAGTTCCTTCTTTACTTTTACATTTCCAACAATCCGGTTTTATATTATTATACATTTTTGCCAATTTTGCCAGCATTAAATGCCATCCATACAGCATTTTATATTGGTTCTCTTTAAATGCAGTCAACAATGTTAATTTACAGTTCTTGTTCCAGATTTTTTCCCATTCCTCTAAATTTATGTTACGGCCTATATTTTGTGCCCAAGCAATCATCAATATTCACATCATTTCTATCAATGTCCATTTTGAACTTGAATGGTTTTGAACTTCTTCTTCATGCAAAGTGCATTCCAGAGTTTGGATACATTGTCAAATTCATTTTCTAGTGCACTCTAGTCAAATGCAAAGGTGTTTCTTTCATGAACATCCCACCTGCAAGATGCTTTATCTCTCCTCAGCTGTCCTTCACAATATTAAATCAACTGTAGCTAAGAAGAGGCAGCAGAAAGCCACTTATCAGTAGGTTATGTAAATTCTGCTATGACAGCTTCCTTAAAGCAAAAGACAGTTTGTTTTCAGAACAGGAGCACTTTTAGTTTATCTTTTCTGCTCAGGTACAGGGAAGACTGATTCAGATATTCAGCACCAAAACATACAGCAGGCATACTTCTTTGGAGATGGAAGAGAATTCCTTTAAAAGGCCAATTCAAAATAACCGATATGTTTAAAAAAAAAGCAATACAAACATCCATTTAAACAAAACTTGAATTCTTCATTTCCATTTATCATCATCATAACTGTGAACTGTGGTGCTGAAATGCAAATTATTAACCATACTGTGCATTCACGTGTATTTGCTGGTTCCCTAGAAGATCTGCATGAAGCAACATCACAGGCTGAATAGCTGAATTGGATATCCAATTATGAGGCCACTGCCATACTTCCTAAAAGTTTTGTATAAAGTTATGTGGGTTGTGTTTATATATTTACTTCTCTTCTGTAATGTTCTCATTGTTTGCTAAATAATAAATACCTGTGAACAGCTCCTCTATGAGGCAGTCACTAAACAAGGGCTATCTATTTAAAAAAAATCAGTGCATGGGACAGTCTCGAGTTAGCAAATGGCTGTAATCCTAGTTTATCCTGTGCATATCTTTAGATAAAAAAATAAGTACAGGATTCAAAAGGGGTTTATTTAGATTTACTTACTATGCTTTATTGAAACTCATGGATCTGTTTTCAGCAGGCGGAAGTAGACAAACAATATTTTTTGCTTCTCTGACCTTACAATGCCTGTTGATACATAAATAACACTGTACTTGATTGCAAAGAGGGCTTCAGCTAATTTCTAGACATGTAACCGGGGCCCTTCAGTCCAGTGGTGGTATTCAGCAGGTTCTGACCAGTTCTGGAGAACTGGTAGCAGAAATTTTGAGTAGTTCGGAGAACCAGTAAATACCACCTCTGACTGGCCCCGCCCCATCTATTCTCTGCCTCCCAAGTCCCAGCTGGTAGGGAAGAAATGGGGATTTTGCAGTAACCTTCCCCTTGAGTGGGGAGGGAATGAAGATTTTACTGTATCCTTCCCCTGGAGTGGAATGAGAAAGGAGATTTTGCACTATCCATCCCCTGCCATGCCCACCAAGCCATGCCCACCAAGCCATGCCACACCCATAGAACTGGTAGTAAAAAAATTGAATCCCACCACTGCTTCAGTCTTGTCTCCTTTTTCTTCACCTGACACAGAAGTGAGAATAGAAAAGGACCTGTGCATCTCCCTTTCCTTCCTTCCTTCCTTCCTTCCTTCCTTCCTTCCTTCCTTCCTTCCTTCCTTCCTTCCTTCTTTCTTTTCTTTCTTTCTTTCTTTTTCTTTCTTTCTTGTTTGTTTGTTTGTTTTGTCAAGCGTGCGTACGATTACAAAGTATAAACATTAATATGAATATATAAGAAGTATAAGCATGGTTTAGAGTATATGATATTTTACGAATACATGGGGACTTTAGGACAGGGACAATAGGCACGCTGGTGCGCTTATGCACGCCCCTTACAGACCTCTTAGGAATGGGGTGAGGTCAACGGTAGACAGTTTAAGGTTAAAGTTACGGGGGTTTGGGGAAGAAACTACAGAGTCAGGTAATGTATTCCAGGCATTGACCACTCTCTTGCTGAAGTCGAATTTTTTGCAATCAAGTTTGGAGTGGTTTACATTAAGTTTGTATCTATTACGAGCTTGTGTATTGTTGCGGTTGAAGCTGAAGTAGTCATTGACAGGTAGAACATTGTAGCATATAATTTTGTGTGCTACACTTAGGTCAGATCGAAGGCGGCGGAGTTCTAAATTTTCTAGGCCCAAAATTTCAAGTCTGGTGGCATAAGGTATTCTGTTGCGAACGGAGGAGTGTATAACTCGTCTCATGAAATATCTCTGGACATTTCTAACTGCTTCACAGTTGCTTGTACTGTGGCAGTCCTTTTCACGAAGTGCATGTTGTCGGTGTATTGAGGTTTGGTCATCTTCTTTAACAACCCAAAAGGCAAAAACTCCAAGCTAGCATTTCCTTCTATGGGAACATTAGAATCCTGGCTTCCTTTAAAGCATGAGATAGCTATCTCGCCAACTAAAATTAGGCAGAATAAAAGAAAGAAGCTTGCTAAAACTGTATATGTGTTCAGCCCAAGTATCTGACATGATTCTTTTATCGGACTTGGAAGGAATACAGACACTTTTACATCTTTCACTGACCACAAAAATGTCTCGTATCAATGAAAACACTCCAGATAAATAAACAGTAAGTGATCTGTTTTGCAAGGAGGCTATGGCTGTTTTTTTTCCCCCAAGCCTTTTTCCTGAGAGGCATATTACCGTAATATTGTTTAGCCTGTTTGCTATAAATACTGATTTGTTTTGGGACTCACAATGTCTTGCCTCTATGTTCGCACACTTAATCTGAACTCTTTTGTAACAAGGAAATAAAGTCCAAAATGCCTAGTCCTTTGGCTGTATAATTCAAATAGAAACTAATTCTAAATGGTTATTTTTTTTCAAAAAAAAAAAAAGCAGTGTCAAAGCAATAATGAAATGGTCCTCAATCTCCTAATAAGGCTATTTTTATTATAGTTGACATAAATTTAGCCTAAAATTGATCCTTGATATGTATTTCCCCACATCCTGTCCCACCTATTGAAAAACTAAAAACATATGGCTTTAAGAGTTCAAAATTCAATTTTGATACAGAAAATTAAGACAAAAATTACTAACATAATTACTGTCATATATTTTAACAATACAAGCAACTCAGTTAAAGAGATGCTTTCCTTGCTAGCAAAATATTCTGTTGGATCTGCTTTCAGGGCTACAAAGTAGCTTCTTAAAAACTTTAGCCACACTTTAAAATACGTATACATCTGAAGTGCTTTACAAGTTTTAACTTCATACATCATGCAAGGGAGAAAGAGATTCCCTATTTAGTGGAATTAAACTGAGGTAAGTCCTCCAAAGATAATTGCCAGTGGTGAAATCCAATTTTTTTTTTACTACCGGTTCTGTGGGCGTGGCTTGGTGGACGTGGTGTGGCTTGGTGGGCATGGCTTGGTAGGCGTGGCAGGGGAAGGATACTGCAAAACCTCCATTCCCACCCCACTCTGGGGCCAGCCAGAGGTAGTATTTGCCGGTTCTCCGAACTACTCAAAAATTCTGCTACCGGTTCTCCAAACTACTCAAAATTTTCACTACCGGTTCTCCAGAACCTGTCAGAACCTGCTGGATTTCACCCCTGGCCAGGTGCTAAAGTAATCATACCTTTAATGTCATTTTCTAGCTTCTAGCAAACAAGCAAGTAAAATTGCAGAGAACTTATGAGTGTTGCTTTGCTTACGAGACAGGAACAATTCTGTCAATGTAGCTGAAATCATGCTGAAACTATAAAACAGACCTGAACACCATTTTATTTTTTATAGGCAGAAATATTGTAGGACAGCAATAAAACTAAGTTATAACTACATGTCACATGACTTGCATCACATAGCTCTTCTCCGATTCATTGGATTTCGATCCCTACAATTAATGGAACTGAAACCCAAGAATATTTACAGGGATCAAAAATCCACTGTACTTGGAGGGCATCCGGTCAAAAATCCTGTCTGATGAGAAACCTTTTCCCACTGTTTATCAAAGAATCTCTTGTTTCTCCTTCAGAATCACTGTGAAGGAAAACTGGCTAAACCTCTTTGGGAAATGTTTGCTCTTTTATTTTTAAAGTAAGATTTGAAGCAAACAAACATGATCATTTCAAAAGTATTGTGGCACAATTAAAAATAATGTGTCATGTACAATTGTAAGGCAAGTCCTTCCTTTCAGTATTAATATCATGAGAAAGCAAAATGGCTACTGCAGCATTATCATTGGCAACTCTTGGGTAACCAGGCCAACTATGGTGCCCACCCTCTGCCTGTATATCTATCATATAATTGTTTTGCAAAAGATTCCAGGAAGCAGTTCTCAGTAGAAAGCTAATACCGGTACAAGAAAAAGCAGAATTAATAGAATTCAGAAACTTTGCACAGTCCCCTTTAAGATTCCATGGTGGCAGCTTTATTAACTATTTATTTTAATGCTATAAACAAAATGATGTAGGATTACTTTTATGGGTATCATCCATCCCTGTTAACTTTCAAACAAACAAGGGTGACTTATTCAACAAATGAATATTGGAATTGCTCGCTTCAACTTTGCTTCTTCCCTACCGCATAGCATGCAGTAGAAGTTTGTGTATTTTGTAATTTGTCTACGCAACTAACTTACTCGGCATTCACTTGTCAAAGCATTATTTAGTTCAGACTTTCCTCCATGTGGCGATAGTTAGTTATTTACTTATTTATTTAATTAATTTTGCAAGCTAAAGAGAAAGCATCATGTCCGGCTTTACCAATCAACTGTTTCAATTTTATTTAAGGAAAGAAAGCTGGTTGAAGGTGAAGAATATCCTTCCAAATGAAAGTACATCAACACATGCTAGATATTCAATCACTGCAGGGGTGGGTTCTACTTACCTTAGCCACCAGTTCACATTGTGACGTTTTGCGTGAGCAGAGCGAGCGCGCATGTGCACATCCCCTCATGCACTTCTGCTTCCGCACATGCTCAGTAGCTATAATCAGCCCGAAACACAGCTGAGGAGCTGATCAGCTGTGCTTCGGGTGAAGGAATAAAGGTAAGTATAAATCCGGGGGTGAGCAGGAGGGCCCTTTTTCAAGCAGCAGCAGCAGAGGAAAAAACTTCAAAACAGTAAAAAATTCAGAAAAAAATAAAAAAAAGATGGCGGCACCCATGGACCGGCACCGACTGAACCAGATCCATGATGCCATCGTCACATCACCAGTGGGTCACTACCAGTTCGGGCGATCTGGTCCGAACCGGTAGGAACCCACCCCTGAATCATTGACACCCATAACTTTGAATAAGATTATATGTTTTTATCATTTGACAAGAATCAACTGGGTTCAGATTTGTAAACATGGATTTCCACTATCAAAATGAATCATTCTTTTCCACCAGTAGCCCCTCTCTCTCTCTTCTCAAAAATTGTCTGGCTCAAGCTCTCATCCTTTTAGAGAAGATTTCTGAGATGAAATGGTAGGAGACTATTTTCTTAATGATAAATGGATACTATTAGATACCACTCTGTATTTCAGTTGAAATATAAGCCTTTCCTGGCGTCTGGCAGATCTCTGATGCTTTTCTGATTTTCAGTCCGTGGGTCTAATAAATTATGAAACCCAACGTATCTTACATATGAAAATCAAAAGGCACTGCTGTTTTAGGCTGAAGCTGCAGAAAAATCATACAATGTAATTAAAAATAGTTTATACAAGATTACTATCTTTTGACATTAAATTAATGTATGCTATTATAAAAAGAGACTGGCCTTGTGAGAAAAGGAGGCAGGCATGTCAACTGTGGAGATTCCATTAAAATCCTGAAACATTCTGAACAGAAATTGTATCATTTGGATGTTAAACAGAACAGTTTTAAAAAGTTTTAGGGTGGGAGGGCCTTTATTCTTGATGGGAGGCACAATCTAGAGATGCCAGAAGGCAGACTTCATAAGAATTTTGAGCTAATAGGTAAAGTTAAAACTTAAAAGAAAATGCTCGTAAAATGAGACTTTTGAAGATAGTAGAAATATTGAATGTGTATATTTTTTGTGAACTGAAATGTAAGCAACACTAGGGAGGTCTGGAAAGGCTTATCTATTTGCATAGGACAAGCAAGTAGAGGAGACATAAAGCAAACATATTTATGGTATATACCATTTTAGTACCGAGAAGAATAAAGCAAATATTCAACAAGAGATGCTTACATTTCCAAGATTCTAGCAGCTACTCTTTTTTTTCATATTTATACAAAAAGTGAGTGGGGGGAAAAATTGCAGGACAGTTCAGTATATACTGTATCTTCTCAGAGGGAAGTCCTATTGAGTTAGAAAAAAAATAATTCCTAAACTTCAAGTAGGTACAACAGCTTTTCCTGAGTAGGCATTCTCCAAATAGCTCGCAGTTAAACCCATGTGATTTCCTAGCCATTTTTTAAAACTGGAAATTAAGGAGCTGAAGTGTGCCAAAAGTGCTTTTCGAAAAACAACTAGATTTTCTTGGGGGGGGGGGTTCCCTTGAAAAACTGAGAACTGAAGAAGCTTCTTGGATGAGAAGCAAAACATCTTCAAGGAAAAAAAAATAAGAAAACGCAGTTGCCTTTTGAAAAACACCCTTGGGACAACCGTGATCTGGATGTTTGAGAATCTCCTCAGACATTGAGTTGAAGTGAGTTGAAGACATTGAATTGAAGCCTATAAAAATAACTCAAGAGTATTGGGGTAGAAGCAAAAGTCTATATAATGAGACTACATTTTCACTCTTCAAGTTTATGTGAATTTACTGGAAAGTAAATCAGGCAAATTGGGATTTCTGCATAAAGGGTAAGAGACTGTTTGTTTAGCAACAATGGTCATGGGATGCCTGATATGGTTAATGGCCACATGGCGACAGAATCATGAGAGGTGACTTGCATAGGTCTGAGGAGTTTCAGGTTGGGAAAGATCACTATGCAGAGTAGGAATTGTTTCAAGCTCAGTGGGATGTGTTTCAGTCATGAAACAGGTAAGGACTCCTGTCCTGCCCTAACCATGACACCAGATCCCCATTTTCCACTTATCAAACCTGAGATTTATTTACCCATCAATGAGATATAGCATGCTATGGTAAGAAAAGCTACCAGAGGTTGGAGATATTTTGAAAAGTGTAAAATTCCTGTCTCCTAGGCTGGCTGAATGGTCTTTTCAGTTTGATACCTTGCTGAGAAAGCAATTTTCAAGTTCCCAAGAAAATCATTTATTGAGCCCAGTACATTCTGGCCAAGCTCCTCAAGAGCAAACTGAAGGCACAATTAAACCTTCATTTTCAACACTTATACTCCGGGAGTTGGGCGGCATATAAGAATACCAAAATAAAATTAAATAAATAAATAAACACCCTGTATTCTGTTACAGGTACTCATCTCTTCCTGAAAAGTCCTTTGCCACAATGTGCTAGGCCTAATAAATTACTATCTTATGCTGTGATTTCCTCTCACCATTTTTTCCAATGCTTTTGTCTATTTCAAGGACAGGAATCTCGATGGTTTTGATTTCTTTTCTCCTTACTGTTACATAACTGCCTTTTAAAACTCTTGTTATAGGAAAAACACTAGTGTAAATATACTAATATCAACAGTTATGCCAGCTGGAAACAAACTCCAAGCTTAGCCAAATCAAGGCCGTACAAGGAATTAGTACTTTCTAGCTTTTCCCAAGAAATTGGTCTCTTCATATCATGCCAGTCAAATATATTTTGAATTTATAGTTTCCAAACCAGCCAGATGGTTTTGACTTAATGTCAGAGAAAACAATTACATTTCCTGGTACTAAAAATACAATTTAATGATGGTTTCCTATCCTTTTATGGTATCCAGAATCTACCGTCTTATCCAGCTGCCTCATTTTGTGTAATGATAGAGCCTGTCTTGGTACGTGTGAACAGCTTATAGGGCTGAGTTGTCAAGCTGATTTTTACGATATCTATGGAGAGGGATTGGTTATTATTTTGTTTGACTTGTGGCCTCCTGTATTTTTACATATGAGATTAAAATTGGTTCCAAGCATAACACTTATTTTGCTTTAGCCATAGTCTCCAGAGTAATAAAGATGAAATAAATACTATTTACAATGAATTATATCTAGGCTCTTTTTATGGCTTGGCTTTATTTTTATCCTCTCAGAAATGTAAAATGTTGGGTTCTCTCACAGATGGAAAAACAACGAATTTCCAATACACCAATTTATTTGTATCAACAAAGGGTTTTTTCTCTTTTTTTTCAGTCTTTTATGTTGTAATGGCAGAGAACAAGATATATAGAAAAACTTCCATGATTAACCTCCACAGTTAATATGTGTTGTCCAATATTAAAATAAAAGAAAGACTGTAGAAATTTGATGTAGTTTTATACTCAGACTAGTCAGGTTGTGTGTATCTTTATATTTTTCTGATTGAGCTGAGGAAGGGAAGCTGTATTGCAGTTGTTGAGTAGAAATGGGGGAAAAAATGACTTATCACCCCAAATTACATGGCTGACAATGTGAGGCAAAGGTGGAGGCTATGGGTGGATGGAAACAACTTGGTGAAGGTGTTGTGTAGTTGCCAAATTGCTTGGAGCTTCAAATGATGTTAACCCCCATAATTTTTACTATTTAGAACCTTCACTTCAGATATTACCTGCTGCTGCCCACTGACACTATTGTCTCTTCATTGTCTCTCCTTTAGCCAAGATCAAAGGGGGCTGTTTGTTTTCTGCATTGCTCAGTAACTGTGTTTAAGCTTTTGTAACCAGCACAGTAGATGCTAAGTTTTAACAAAACTAACAAAGTTTTGTAGAACGGTGTTTAAAAAACATTTTCTGGAATTCAAAGAAACATGCAATAAATTATTTTTTTTATCAATATAAAATCTGGAATGCAATTTCTAGTTTTCTCTCATATTCATCCTCAAAATTCTTCCCTTCTAATCGCAAAACGTCCTTCGTTCTTGTCACCTACTTGGCAATAGGTAGACAATGTGAAATATCTTCCCCACCCTTTTATTTTTTCATTAGCCATAGTAATAACGACAAAGGGCAGGGAATCATAAAAGACAGCAAAATGAGAGCAAATCCCACACTTTACTAACACTGATGATTCACCTAGTTTGGTAATGAAACGTCTGCAAGAAAAAAACCAAGCTCAGTGAGTGTGTATCCCTCAGCATATAATTTAATAACATATAAAAATAGTATCCTGATGCAGTTTAATTCTTAACACATTTTTAATATACAAAAATAAAACCACCTTGAAAAAGCCTTTTTTGTATAGCCTAACTGATATCTAAGATCATTCATTTATTTGATTTACTGTATAGTCTGTTTATTCTGCCTTGTTGACCAAACAGTAATCAAGACAACTAGAAAATATGAATGTTTGCTGACACTGAGAAGTTGCTAATTAAGATGCTTACCAGAATTTTTATTGGTCTTATTTTGTCTGCTCTTTACTTGCTCAGTCCATAATGTAGGGTAGCGAGAAGCTATATCTAGAACAATAAAGAAAAAAAAATCAGACTGTTACAATGGAAAACATAATTGCTACCACAGTATATTAATTCAAAGAAATGAAAAATGTAAAAATATGACAATACAATCTCTTATTTATGAAGGTATTTAGAAAATATAGCATGACAATATTTCAGCTTAAACACAGTGCATGTAACAAATGTTCGTGTTAAATAGCTTTATTTTACACTAATAGCAAATTATGATCCTGACATAAACCTAGAAACAACATTGATTGTATGAATAACCAGGGTGAATCACAAACAATGGGATAATTTTGTGGGGAAATGCTAGCAAAGCTGCCACTTTTTAAAAGATAGCAATTTAAAAAGGAATTACATTTATTTCACACGAAATGAAGTTAAACACAAGATTATTAGGAGTGTAGATTTAGATGCAAAAATGACATCTTAAACATATATTTATGTACAGCATCTATCTGTCTGTCTATCAATCTATCATTTATCTATAATTTTGTGAATGATTTAGAGGGTTTGGCTTTCTCCTTGCAAATGGGTTTGGTATGTCATACCTCTTAGTCTAATGACTTACTATAATTAAAAATCCTCTATAAATCCTTTTAGTGATCCAGGTTCAAAGGCAATAAAAGATCCTTGTGTTATTTTAAAGTCTAATCAAGTTATGATTGTGCTGTCAGTTTAATGTCAGTGTTCCAAGTAAGGCACCCATTGAAAGCAGAACTCCAAAGCAGATAGATTCCTCAAAGAACAATTTATTGGATACATCATATTGGCCTAACTGGTGAAAACTGACTGAAAGTTCCCGTGGTTTTCACCTAATTAAAAAGTGAAAGTTCCCTCCCCCCCTCCAGTCATCAGTCACATTGTCCAATAGAGATGCTGGCAGGTTGCTTGGTTACTCCACTCCTCCTCTTTTCAGCCACCTGTTAGAATGACCTTGGTTCCCACAAGAAAACTTTTTATTTTGACGGCCAAGCCAAGCTATCTAATTTTCCACCTCCCCACAATTGTTTTAATGAAACAGAAAATATGTATAAGAGTATTGTATTATTATTATTGAGAAAATGAAATGGTATATTTGTGATGTAAAGATGTGAAATAAAATTTAAAAAATTGTAAAAAATAATTATTATTATTTTCCTCCTCCCTTTCTCCCTCTCTGCCTTGTGGCAACCATGAAGCCTCAAAGATGGCCTCAGCCAGGTTCGCTTCAGGGTTGACATGGGCATTATCATGGTTACAGTCTAACACAACTGGAGGAAAATTGATCTAGATTATTAACTAGAATCTACTGCATCAGAAATAGGAAGTGACTTAGTATCTCACAGAAGAGAATTAAAAAAAACCCTGGCCATATTTCTCTAATATCATACACACAGTTTGTAACAGAACTCAGCTAATATTGCCAAGGTCTTCCCTTCCCATTTCTATAAATTCTCACCTTCTTCATCTCCTTGGGGCTGAGGCTCCAGTGCAGGAGCTGAGGCATCATCTGAATTCAGAATGGAAAAGATTTGCAAGGAGACTACAATTATGAAAGTAAGCTAAATAAGTGCACATATATAATAAATGACAGTTGCATTGTTTTTTACCACACACATCAAATGAACGTAAGACATTATATATGTAAGTATTTTAAGGCATTTTAGTCACTGTCTTGATTAAATTAGATGCATTTATGAGGGTTTCTGTCATGAACAAGAAAATTCCAGTAACCCCATTCAATCCAACCTAGAAATTTCTTATATTCCCTTATAATTGCATCACATCCATGAAAACAGGATAAAAGCGTGCACAAGTCATAATACTTTGAAAAATCACAAACATCTCACATTTGTTTTAATGTATTTATTTACTCTAGGTAGCATAGGTTCCCAGAGGAACATATAACCCAAATGTAATGCTTAAATAAAATACAAAGCAATAAAAATATTAATAATTCAAACATGGATTTTAAAGCAGAACAGATTTTGGGACTTGAATTATTTACCAGGCTGACATAACTTAAATGACTTTATATTTAAAAGACTGTTCAATTTTTGTTATTTTTATTTGTTCATAAACTGTTAGCTACCTTGAATCCCTTGAAATATTAATTGAAATAATGAAAAAAATGCATCGATTAAAACAGACTTTTGACAGCATGCTTCTGTCAAAAAGATCTACCTTCCTTCTTTTAGGTAGAGATACTTGTCAAAAGAGTTCAGATGAATATCTTAAAAATCTGATGTTAAAGTATACCTAAAAGGTACGACTCATTTCTGTCTGTTCATAAGAAAACAATTCAAACATTTCTCACATATTTTCTATGCATACTACAAACTAGGCCCATGATGGCGAACCTCTGGCACGCGTGCCACCTGCGAGCACGCGAGCTGTTGCCCTAGCTCAGCTCCAGCGTGATGCGCATGCCAGCCAGCTCATTTTTGGCTGGCCCCGCCCAGCCTCCCCTCCCAGGAGTCCCCATTTTGGATGCCAGGTAAGTACAGGGCTCGCCTGGAGGGTCTGGGAGGGTGTTTTCGGCCTCTGGTTGGCCTCTGGGGGGTGGGGGAGGCCGTTTTTGCCCTCCCCAGGCTCCAAGAAAGCCTCTGGAGCCTGGGGAGGGTGAAAAACAGGCCTACTGGGCCCACTGGAACTTGGGAAATGGTCCATTTCTGGCCTACAGAGAGCCTCCGGGGGGTAGGGGAGCCCATTTTTGCCCTCCTCAGGCTTTAGGGAGACCTGCTAGGCCCAAAATGGGGTGCGGTGGGGTCGTGCGTGCATGCGCAGGGGGGCGGGGGCATTGAGTTATGGGTGTGGGCACATGCACACGCAATAGCGCGCATGCACGTGCTTTCGGCACCCGAGGGAAAAAAGGTTTGCCATCACTGAACTAGGCTATAACAATTGGCCTACATATAGATTTCAACAAAAACAATATTACAATGTACCAAATTTTTGGTTGTCTACACACTCCAATTTGGGGGGGTTAATATTTTTTTTAGTTTGCTTTCTTCTTGCAGTGTGTATTTTGGTGGCTTGTCCACCTTTCTAACTCACTCAACAAGGAGATACACTATGAAGAGATCAAGGGTGATAATGTACAAATTAAAAGAACAATATATGAGAAAATATTCCTCAAATTATAAAACTTTGTAAAACAATGCTTTTATCATTTACATCTAAAAAGATGTTGTGTTTACTTGGTTAATGGTCAATTCTAAATAAAAAGCCACAAATGTTCACCTTATTCTCTAAAGAAATGAAAAATGATCCCTTTTAAAATGGACATTGCACTTCTTTGTGTTTTAAAAAAGAAAGTAAAAGCATATGCATTGCATATATCCTTTACAAAATATATCTGGGCACCCCCTCAATAATATTTTACTTGAGTCTTCTGTCCCAATTCTCTTATGAAATCTGAATTAGCAATAGTACTTAGACTTATGTACTGCTTCATAGTGCTTTACAGCCTTCTCTAAGTGGTTTACAGAGTCAGCATACTGCCCCCAATAATCTGGGTCCTCATTTTACCGATTTCGGAAGGATGGAAGGCTAAGTCAACTTTGAGCCAGTCAGAATCGAACTCCTGACAGTCGGGAGAATTAGCCTGCAATACTGCATTCTAACCACTGCACCATCATTGCTCGTGTGTTATTTCTATTCTGCTTGTATGACAATGCTGATTATTACTAGAAGATGGTGGTCATGGTGGTAATATTGTCTAAGATAACTATCAGCCTATGGAGTTTTATATTGCTCTATTTTATCTATTTGTTTTTATTTCTACTTTGGGAATGGATATGTATGGTACGTCTAGTGTTGTTGAAAATAAAACAAGAAAGTCTAGTTGCCCTTTGGAAAAAACACCTTTTGGATGATTGTGAATATCCATAGACAGTGGGAGTTACAATTTAGCTGTATCTAGGGGGGCATCAATTTCCCTTGTCTACTCAAACAGAAATTTTACACTAGTGTCCTTAATAATATATAACATGCCCCCCAAAATACATCATAGTCATATCGTTATCAAAATCTTCTCTGTCCAGTACTATATGACAATATTGTGTTTTGCAGTTGGGTTAGATTATCAGTGGAATTTGTGACCAGAGATGCCATAGTAATATTGTTAGCAATCTGTGGGAGGCCAATGATTTTTCTCACCTAAAAATTGCATTACTGCATTTAAATATACAATTCTATCAGATAGGATGGAATATAACTCCTAGTGTCAGTGCTGGCTGGGTTTTAAAGTAGCTCAATTAATAATGATTGTTTGCCAGAAAAATCTCAAATTTAATAATGATGGGATAGCCAGTAGATCTAAGGGATCTTTTAGGCAAAACACAGTTGGCTTTCATTCCTATCCTTTGAATGAATGAATGGCCCCATGAATGAATTATTGTATGGGTTTTTAAATTGTTGCTTTTAATGTTTTTTAAAGTTTTAATAATCATTGTTTTTAATGCTTTTTATATTTATTGTTGCATGTAAATTTTTATTGTTGTGAGCCGCCCAGAGTCTCTGTGGAGTGGGCAGCATACAAATACGACCAATAGATAAATGCGACCAATAAAATGAGGGCAGCTGTCAAAGTTCTCATGTTGTATCTACCACCTAGTTTTCTCACCTAATGTCCTATCAGCACTGTCCCATTATCTTCTGAATGGAGGGACAAGCAAATAGAGAATTATCTGCACAGAGCTACCTTGGTCACATCTAATGGGGATTCTCACCCTGAAGCCCCCAAAACAGGTGGACAGTCTGCATAGCACCAGTGTTTTAAAATGTAAGTACCAGAAGACCAATCAAAACTGAATGCAGCAATTCTATGTATGATTCTGTTCTATATGGAAAAGAAAGCTCCATGCAACCCTAAAGCAAATTATAGGCAACTAAATAAGCACTGTTCCAATTCCATTTTTAAATATTTGTATCCATGTTGTAAAAGACTGAAAATATAAGGAACATATAAGAAACGTAAGAAATATAAAGAAAATATAAGAAACAACATGATTTGATGATTCCTGAAACCCTTTTCAATGTAAAAATGCCCCAATCTTTCAGAATCTATGTTGGTTTTGTCTGGTCAACTGGGATCCCAATATGCCTCTTAAGTGTCATTCTAGATATTTAAGTAATGAGGTATTAAAACCTTAACAGGCATTCTGCCAAGCTTAAATAAATATGAGTTGCGGCAGCTGGCTGGCCTCAGCAACAACCAACATACAAACAGAACCTTGCTTTAGAAAACATTCAGCTTTACACCTGCTTTTGTTCCCCCGTGTCTCAAACACAGTGTGTAGCTGGAGGCTGGTGATAAGATTTCTTTCTTCATTGCTGTTCTTACTCAACACTCAGGCAAAGTTTAAAGAATACATAGCATATTTAGTACTTTGCGTACTACTAAAATTGTCTAATTTATGACCTGTATTGAGTTTCTTCAGAAAAGCTAATTGACATCTGGAGCTGACATGTTTGCCTGGCAAATGTATGAAAGAGCAATTGCCCTCAAGTAGCATATATACACAGCTCACATTACTCAGTTGAAAAATTACTTGTGTTTTCATATGAAATGGTTAAGGGTGCTATGGTTCCTTATAGGAGCATAAATCAAGAATAGTTATATAAAGTTGAATTGACATTATATAACTCAGCTTTCCTGAGTTTGGGCACTTCATTGCAAACCACTAAAGCAAATAAAGAAAAGAAGAAAAAGAAAAAACTAAATAAACTTGAATATATATCCCTATTAATCTTGAGCATAGTTCTACCAGCTACGTTGGGAAGTAAGCTGGTCCAGACAGATATATGAAAGGTTTTAGCACAGACACATAAAATGTTATGAAGAGATAACATTAATAAAAAAAACTGGCTCTGAATATAATCCACCAGTTCAATTTATTATAATAAGTCATAGCCAGAAATTTTAATTACCATTACCAGAAGACTGAATAAAAGAGAGTTCAATCTTAAGTAGAGCAGATTTTAGAAAAAGATGCAGAATGGTCCAGAAGGCAGCAGCCAAGATTTTAAGGACTGCTAAGTACAGCACCAATACCACTGACCACTGACTGTAAGTGAATGGTATGTGAGAATTGTAACAATTCACAAAAAGAAAATAGAGACAATGGATTTGGGAGTAGAGGATGAGTAGGACTGAATGAAACTGGACTTGATAGATTTAGCCAGTCTCTCTTTATTTGCCAGACCATTATTACATCCTGTTTCTGTTAAAACTTTTAAAAAATACCAATTCAGTACTAGAATTAATATAACTATGCACATTTTTCCTAACATGCACCTGTAGGCATATTATTTTGCCAGCATTTCTTTCAAGTCATAAGTTTCATAGCTATACACAATGTTACACACATTTTACCTATATTTTTAACTGGCAAAATAAAATTAGGAAATGTTGAAAGAAAACTTCATTTTGTACAAGTATTATTTCAGGGACTACAAATTACTTAAATTCCCATTAAAATGCAAACTAACCTAATTTATCCCTTTCCCTAGGACAGGTGTCAGCAACCTGTGGCTCCGGAGCCGCATGCGGCTCTTTGGGCCCTCTGCTGTGGCTCCCTGTCGGGTGATCCCACCACTGGCTGGCCCCGCCCTTCGCCCTCCCCTCCCAGTCACTCCTCACCTGGCCTGAGAAGGTAAGGGTGGCGGTGGGGGATGGAGAAGCGGCCAGGGCAGAGACAGAGAGATACAGAGAGGGGAGAGAGAGAGAGAGAGACATAGAGAGGGGGAGAGAGAGTGAGAGAGAGTGAGAGAGAGATGTCAAAGGGGTTTTGTGGTTCCCGGTGTTTTTTAACAACAGCTTCTCTGCCCTAATGACCGGCTGGGTAGGCGTGGCTTTGGGGGGGTCATGTGACTGGTGTAAGTGAGTGACATTGAGTTGGCCATGCCCACCCATGTTTTATGTCTCCCGGTGTTTTGTTTTCTGTGGGAAATGGGTTCAAATGGCTCTTTGAGTGTTTAAGGTTGCAGACCCCTGCCCTAGGAGGAGGAGGGGAAGGAAATATTTATGATCCCATATATCAGAATCTCATATTTCAGCATATGTGCTGCAGTCCCTATTATCTCTTACTACTCACCCACATTGGCTAAGGTCAACAAAAGCTCCATGTTGCCTAACCCTGTCTTATATTAAAGATAAAAGTTTCCCCTGTTCAGTCGTGTCTCTATGAGGCGGTGCACATCTCCATTTCTTAGCCAAGGGAGCCAACATTGTCCAAAGACCCTTCTGTGATCATATGGCCAGCATGACTATATGCCGAGCCACATGGAACACTATTAACTTCCCAATGAAATGGTACCTATTTATCTACATGCATTTGCATGCTTTCGAACTGCTAGGTGGGCAGGAGTTAGGGCAAGAAGGAAAGCTCACCTCATCACATGGTGCTCAGGTCTCGAACCTGGATTATCAATTTTCCAGCTGACAAGCCCAGTGTTCTAACTGCTAAGCCATCATCCCCCCTGTCCTATATTATAAGACCAGTGATGGGTTCCTACTGGTGCGGTTGACTCTACCGCACTGGTAGCAGCCAGCAGATGGTGCTATTTGTGCGCGACAGCTCCGGTGCCATCTTCACCGGTCTGTTGCGCAGGGCCATCTTTTTTTGGAGATTTTTTCGGCTGATTTTGCTTCCCGCGCATGCGCGTGCATGTGAGATTTCGGCAATTTTTTGCTTCTGCGCATGCGCAGGAAGCAAAATTGCACGAGGGGGCGCATGCACGTAGTGAGGGGGCGTGTGCGCATAGTGAGGGGGCACACACATGTAGCGAGGGGGCGCGCGCATGTAGCGAGGGGGCGCGTGCCAAAACATGGTGATGCGTGCACAGCGCACCGGTAGCGCGAAGAACAAGCAACCCGCCCCTGTATAAGACCTATAAACCCATGTAGAAGCTTAGAAATCCCTGAGTACTCCCCTACTAGCCAGAAGTGCTAACAAAGCCTTTGACTTTTCTTTGTATCTCAACAGAATGTTAACAATTCACAAAGTGAGCCTGTTCCCTTTGAGAAGGATGGGGGGGGGGGGGAGAGAAAACAAAACAAAAACCAAAAAGATAGCATGCATCCCTTGGAGTCGATTACTGAGTCCTAACTCCTAAGTGTAAAATGTGGAAACAATAGATCTAATATTAACATCTTTGGGATTTGCTGGAGCTTGGGAACTTACTTTCCTTCCTGTGGTTCAATGAAAATTACTAATCTTGGGGTCAGGGAAAAGAAGCTTTGCTGGTTTATTTTCATGGCTTTGCTCAAAAGCTTTCAAGCAAGGCTGTTCCTCCTCAAATATTTTGGGAAATGTTCCTACTTCAATAATTGTAGCACCTCTGCATTTGCTGAGTTAAGTCACAGGGTAAAAGTTTAAAACTGATGTGAGAGGGGTGTCACTGCTTATATCTAACTGGGATAGAGTTGCAGCAATATTTTTTTTCCTTCTTATTCCCTTTTCATTATTACTGACCTGTTTTTCCCCATAGTTGTCTCCATTTAATCCTGGATAATTTCAGCATTTAAATGATCAGCTTTAAATATTTAAATCCCACCTTGCCAAACCGATACAGAATAAAGCATATTATAATTCTACATATGAATAATTATCCTTACTTATTTTCATTTGGAGTAGGTTAGAACCACATTCCAGCTTGTACTCGAAAATGTTCGGCTAGAATATTCTCAAAAAGATATAACTTTCTATAAATGCATTGAGATGAACCTCTCTATCACCAGGGAAATTTATTTTCCAAAAACGTATGAAGGTAGATGCTTGAAATGGCAGGATACGCAACTCAAAGTCATGTGATGCTGGCTTTGGATTGGGGAGGCCTGGATTGAAGCTGTTGCTTTGAATCTTTCTGGACAATTTTTAGCCAGTTACTCTTTAATAGCTTAGGTCAGGGGTCTCTAACCTTGGCAACTTTAAGACTTGTGGACTTCAATTCCCAACTCTGGGAGTTGAAGTCCACAAGTCTTAAAGTTGCCAAGGTTGGAAACCCCTGGCCTAGGCTATCTTATTAGGTTGATGACTGCTAAGTGCTACCTCAAGTTTCTCCAAGAAATAGCCGAGTCCATGGTGCTCTCTGAGCTTGAGACATTTCATTACTAAACCAGATAACATCATCAGTGCACAGATGAATACCCTTCAATTTTAAGTGCAATGCAAAGGAGCCAATGTTCTTTTTTGTCTAGATATAGCCAAAAAAAAGTGTTTAATCAAGGAAGCATGTACCATTGTTCTCAGTTCATACTGAGATATATCAAGGAAAAAATCAGATAGTCCAAATACTTCATTAAAGGATAACTCCAAACTTTTCTAGGAATAAATGGTGACAGGTCTTATGTTAATCCTAGCTTTTATAGCAATAGCATTTAGACTTATATACCGCTTCACAGTGCTTTACAGCCCTCTCTAAGCGGTTTACAGAGTCACCATATTGCCCCCAACAATCTCATTTTACCGACCTCGGAAGGATGGAAGGCTGAGTCAACCTGGTGCCTGGTGAGATTTGAACTGCCAAATTGCAGGCAACCGGCAGTCAGCAGAAGTAGCCTGCAGCACTGCATTCTAACCACTGCGCCATTGTGGCTCTTAATAATGAAATAAGAAGCCTGAGTTGCTTTTTTGGGGATCCACTGAAATATATTGAATCTGTATAAAAGAAAACAACTTTTCCTATTTAATGGAGACTGATTATACGTATATAATCTATAACCGTGATGGCAAACCTATGTCACGCGTGCCACAAGTAGCACACGGAGCCATATCGGTGGGCACACGAGCTCAGGTCCAGCGCGCATGTGCTTGCTGGCCAGCTGATTTTCGGGCTTTCTGGGCCCACTGGGAGTCAGGAAACAGCCTGTTTTCAGCCTCCGGAGGGGGTGGGGAAGGCCGTTTTCACCCTCCCCAGGCTCCTAGAGAGGCTCTGAAGCCTGGGGAGAGCAAAAAAATGGAACTTCCGGTTTAACCGGAAGTCGGCAAACAGAACATTTTCAGCCTCTGGAAGACCTCTGCGGGGGGGAAGCCGTTTTCACCCTCCCCAGACTCCTAGAAAGGCTCTGAAGCCCGGGGAAGCGAAAAACGGGTATGCCATCACATGCCAGGAGGGGGGTCACGCACACATGCACGGGGGCCGCATGGAATTATGGGTGTGGGCACGCGCACCCCCCTTTTGGCATGCGAACCAAGAAAGGTTCACCATCACTGATCTATAATATTAAATAGTATGATATTTACCTGTTTTTCCTGTACCTTCACGCTGTGGCAGCTTCTCATTTAAAGACCCTAAAAGTAGAGCAGAAACAATGTAATGTAAGAAGCATTGAAAGCATGGAGTTGTGTTACCAAATGTCAAAGGCAGCAGGCAAATCACTGTTTAGGCATTTATTAATATGGAGAAGAGAAGAATAAGGCTTTTATTTCATAATGTGTCATTCTATAAAATATTCTATATCCCTGGGACTTACAGTGCTCATTGGAAACTTTTACAGAAGAAAGCAAGACATATTGCATGTGCATTGTATTTTAAGATATTGTAGGATATCTTAGTGAACAATACCTTTCAGCAATAATTGAACACCTGTTTCAAAAGTTCCTTCCCTTTCCCAAAGGCTCGGTACCTCTGGAATTTCTTTTAGCTCCCTAAATTTTGATCTTGGGAGTAGTAAAAATGTCTGGGTTGCATCTGGTGCATTTCAACAAACAGTTTGTGGAGGATGGGAACATTTAATTTTATGCAGCCAATGAAGCTGATCTGCCTTATGCTGTATCTCTCAAGCTATCCCCTGCTCTCACAATAGTAGACTAATGGCTCATGGAGAGGTCTGCCTCCCTGTTATGAGTTACAACACAACAATTGCTTTTTATCCGATTGTACTTCAACAGAGAGTACATAAGAAAGGAAAGTATATGAATAGGTTTAAGCTGACACCTGCCTTATTTGAAAATAATGACAAACAAAAACTTCTAGACCAAGTGTGCATTCCACTCCCATTTAGCTAAATTTCTCAAAAAAGTGCTTCTTTCAAACTTTTTAATATTGGACTTTTTAATATTTTTCTTGAAGACATTTCACTTCTCATCCAAGAACCTTCTTCAGTTCTAATCTACTGGTGGGGGATAGAATGGATTTGGTTGACTCAGACTTCCAGCCTTCTGAGGCCGTTAAAATCAATACCCAGATTGTTTTTTGGGGGGGGCAATACGCTGGCTCTGTAAACCACTTAGAGAGGGCTATAAAACACGAAGAAGCAGTATATAAGTCTAAGTGCTATTGCTATTTATATTCCCATTATAACCCCAGGTGGTTTCAATGACAGAGAGTTAATAACTGGCTGACTAGAAAGAGTATACATCCTTTCCATTTCCCATCAGTTAGCTAGAACTGAAAAAGCTTCTTAGATGAGAAATGAAATGTCTTCAAGAAAAATCAAGGAAGTCCAGTTGTGGTCTTTTTTTTTTAAAGCACTTTTGGGGACAACCATGACTTAGATGACTGAGAATCTCCATATACATTTATCTAAATCAGCAGTT
This sequence comes from Diadophis punctatus similis, assembly GCA_023053685.1. Lineage (NCBI taxonomy): Eukaryota > Metazoa > Chordata > Lepidosauria > Squamata > Dipsadidae > Diadophis > Diadophis punctatus. The sequence continues at coordinate 78,266,056 of JALIGW010000001.1, forward strand.
CTCAACCTGGGGGCCGCGACCCCTTTGGGGGTCGAATGACCCTTTCACAGGGGTCGGGAGACTTCACCCAGATGCCGCCATTTGGGTTCTTTTACCCTCTGCGCATGCGCAGAACGCTTTGAGCATGCACAGAGGGTAAAAGTACCCAAATGGCGGCAGCAGGGCGGGGGGCGCGGCGGGGGGGTGCGGCGGCGGGTCGTGGGTCACGGCATTAGGAAGGTTGAGAACCACTGTTCTAAATGGTTTTGCCTGGAAGAAGTTGAAACATAGTGGCAATCAAAACAATCTGGAATGCTATTTACAAAGAATTACACTACTGTCAACATACAATCTGATACAAATTATCAGAGATTTCAGTCAATCGATAAACTATTTACCAGAAGCTTGGATCAAGAAAATTTGGATTAGTTATAAAATATGGTGGGTGGTCTAATGGGTATAACCTGAATAAATCTAGTGAAGATTCAACCAGACCATCAAACAGTGAATAGCCAGACAGTGGTAATAGATAGGATTATTGCCAGTGCCCAATAATTAAGAAAGAAAAGCCAAAGGAATTGAGTCTTAGATAAAAGCAGTTGGTGATTAATTTATCTTGTAATAAATTTAGGCTGGAGGTATGTAAGCTTTTAAATAGGCTTTTTTTCTTGGTCTTCAATTTTAAAGTTTTTTTAAAAAAACAGTCATGATCCAAAAGAGTGCAAGAAACACAAAAAGTATAGCAACTTAATATGCACGCACTTCCATCTAAATAAATCCTTGCCTGCTACAAAATACAGTCCTGATAATTGAAATTCCAACTTGTGAAATATTCCTTTTTATATGAAATACGTGATCCAAAAGACAAAGGCCACACACTCCTGTTTCATAAAATAAATTTAGCTTTTTGTTTATCAGAAATCTGTGTGATTGGCTTCAATCAAATTTACTATACAACTTGTGGTTGGTACAAGTTACATTAGTTCTAGTTATACTCAGCTTTCTGCAAAAATACCATGTTCCGAGTAATTCCTCAATAGTCAAAATTCTCCCCAATTCACACTGAACCTTGGCTAAATCATGCTCATATATGCATTCAAAAAAATATCTTCTAAAATATGCTGAATTTACTGGAAGTTATTTGGTTGGGGAGGATTGCCTGCTGCTGTTAGATCTTCCATTAATTGCCTTTCGGGGGGAAAATCCTTAAGATCTGGAAACCATTTTATTGACACATCAAAGGGATTACTATGGGCAAGGGATTTATTAGGATAACCAAGGCAATTTCTTTCCCCAAACCAAAATTGAAGGGAACTGTTTCCTGAAGGAAATACAGCTGCCATCGACTATAATGAGAAGACATGTTCCTCTCTCCATCAAGTGCCACTTGGCAACAGCCATTCCATCAGGCTACAGAAGAGAGAAAGATGGATCAGGATTACTCCATCAGCTCAGCGGGAAACTCTACTTTGTAACTAAGAATTAGTGAATGAGAGCATTTTTCTTTATTTCCTCCAGATCGCTTTCACTATTGGAAATAGATCTTTTAAATCAGTGTTTCCCAAAGTGTGGTACGCGTACCCCCAGGGGTACGGGAAGAGTTTGGTGGGGGTACGCGTTGCACCGGAGTTTGGTGGGGATCACGTGGGAATATCCACTGCACCGTGCTTAGCTGCGCCCACAGAACAAGGAAAGAAATAGGCGCGTATCGCAGTTTTTACATGGGAACTGGGGCCATCGTACATCGTATCGCAACTCATTATGGCGGGAACTTCTGCGCATCCTTCGCGCAGCTCGGGTTCGGCCATTTTTAAACTGCGGGAACATTAACAGTTGACGTTGAGCCGCGGAGCTGTTTAAACGCTGGAGAATTGCAGTATTATCTAACGGTTAGACAGTCTTGTGAGGCGTGGCACGGCGTGAATATACTGCACTTCGTTACAGAGACAACTTACTTCTTTAATAGTTAGTTCCGGGTGCCTGTTATCGTGCTTTAGTAAGTTCCACTGATTTTGATTATTTTTATAAAATGCAATTTTTATCCCTAACAGAGATTATGGATTGCTGGAAAGAAAAAATAAATATATTTTTATTTTTATTAAAGCATATGTTTTTTATGAGGGGTACTCAGCGTTACGAAAATTATAGAAGGGGTACACATATGTCAAAAGTTTGGGAAACACTGTTTTAAATACTAGACGCTTGTGAACAGGGACAGTTTTACTAACACATCAGCCACTTTTTTGGAAGAGGGGGGGAGAAGAAAAGAGAAGATCCATAGAGGTATCAGAGGGGTAAAGTTCAGGATTTAGTGTTGAACTTCTTATCAGGGAGTGGCCTGATCTGGTATAGAATGGTATATCATGGTATAATGTTGTTAAGGCTTCCTTCTACATTTGATTAGATACATTTATATGCTCCTTTGTTTGCAATGATCAATTCCACCTTTATACCTGGTAGACTGAAAACAAATGAGTTAAGAAAACAATAAAATTCCTTCACCATTTGAGTTGGGGCAATTATGTTTCTGATGAACAATCTAGCAAACACTGAGATGGTGGCTGCATGATATCTATTGTATAGATTGTGGGGTTATATCTGATAGTCATGACTGTGTGCTTTCTTTGTGACTTCCTCCATAATTTGCATAAAAATACTGATGAAAAACAAACAAACAAACATTTTTTTTCTCCATGAAGAGTGTTATGCTGCCTTCTTCCGTGGTCCTTCATGAACATGGCCCTGTTTTACTTAGCCAAATATTCAGCTGTTTTAATAAAATAGGATGCACAGGGCCAAGCCTGCAGATGGCCAACTATGGTTACTTGTCCAAGAATCATGTCTACATCTACTACAGGATCACCAAACTGAGTTGAGTATTGTACAATATAAAAATACAATCTATCAATATATAATTGAAATATAGATAGGGATAGATTATAAAGAGACAGAGACAGACAGACAGACAGACAGACAGACAGACAGACAGATAGATAGAAATGGAGGGGGGTGAAATAGTATTTTACATTTTCAACTCACTATTTTCCCCCACCTGATAGAGGTTTTTTAAAATATTTACTTGGAATATCGAAAACACACCAATAGTAGCAACAGAACCGCAATTAATAATAGTATCTGAGGCAAATCTGAATTTGTGTTTAAAACAGGAAAGGTACAGTTTTAATTAAACATGGTCTTTCAGAACAAGAATTAAAGATTGCTGTTTTGAACTTATACTCTTGACTTTTTTCTCCCCAAAGTTGACATATGATTCTATTATTTCCAGATATGATGTTCAATATAACATGGCACATTTGAATTTGTAAGCATTCCCATTGTGGATCTTCTAAGACCATATCTTTTTTTTCTTGAAGTTTATCTTACATGTTAACAATATGAACATCAACTAGGATTCCAAATAAAATTAGTAAACAAGAAATAGAAAAGGAATTTGGTCATACAGCATGACCAATTAATTAATAAAATAAAATAAAATAATAAAATAAAATAAAATAAAATAAAATAATAATAAAATAAAATAAAATAAAATAAAATAAAATAAAATAAAATAAAATAAAATAAAATAAATAAAATAAAATAAAATAAAATAAAATAAAATAAAATAAAATAATAATAAAATAAAATAAAATAAAATAAAATTAATAAATAAAATAAAATAAAATAAAATAAAATAAAATAATAAAATAAAATAAAATAAAATAAAATAAAATAAAATAAAATAAAATAATAAAATAAAATAAAATAAAATAAAATAAAATAAAATAAAATAAAATAAAATAAAATAAAATAAAATAATAAAATAAAATAAAATAAAATAATAAAATAAAAAACAATTCTCACCAAAATCATCTTAGTCTTCAGTCTCAAAGATTTCTTGGGATAAACATTTTGCTTCAGTTTTCAAGATCACTCCCAACAATGCTATCTAGATCTTGATTTGCTAATGAGCAGGTTACACTGATTCTCCAGAATACTGGAGAACAATGCCGACTGGCGGGCCCTAGGGGGAGGGCCTTCTCTGTGGGGGATCCCGCGCTCTGGAACCGACTTCCCCCAGAGATCCGAATTATCCCCACCCTGCTGGCCTTCCAAAAAGCCATTAAGACATGGCTCTTCCTGCAGGCAGGGGTCTGAGACAACCTTATATTCAAGATCTCCCACGATATGTATGTTGTTGGACGTCTTTTTTAACTTTTTAAAACTGTTTTTAAATAAGTTTATTGTTTAGTGTTCTCTTAAAATGTTGTACGCCGCCCTGAGTCCTTAGCGAGTAGGGCGGCATAGAAGAACCTAATAATAAATAAATAATAATAATAATAAATAAATACTGTTAGCAACTGTACTAATAGGACAGTTATGAACTGTGCAGATCTCAAATTATTTGGGAAATGTCTTTTTATTTAGTATTATGCTTGTTGGTCTTTACCAACAAGATAATATTTATATTAGTAGTTTCCACACAAGCTACTACATGGTGGACAAATATAATAATGTTTTCAATCAGTGCCTTAATAATACTGATAACATGCTATCCAAAGAGCAAATCTGTAAAGGAAACGTTTTGTATTTCAGAACTGAAGCACTATAATGGAAAACTTTTTGTCTTGAGGAAACCAATATATGGACAATTGCCATGTGAATACAAGATGACCCAAAACTATCTTTTGTCCTCAGTGATTTATTTATTTTTTTGCATTTACAAAATTTACAAGTACAATTTCGTACTTAAAAACAGTAATATTGGAAAAGTCAGACATCTACAAAACAGTCTGAATAAAATATAGGTTTACAGGCATTAGTTTGGATTGAAAATCTAAAACTAACTTGGAGAACACTAATCCTCTATTCATATTCCAACATCTCCCCCAGAATAATTCCGCTGTCATTTTTTATGAATTCACATAATTGACCATAATAAAATTTATGCCAGAATCCCAAGTATAGAATTGCAGTCTAAATGTCATACTCGGGTCATTTGAATTTTGCACTGAAGATTTATTAAATTATACTTCTTAAAATAAGGTCAGCAGGAAATTGGTTTATTGTTTTAAAGTACACTTATCTATTACTCTGTGACATAAAGTTCATAATGGCTCCACTAAAATGATAGGAAACCAAACCTCATAGAAACCAAGAAGAAAGTATAATAAATCTAATGTGCTGTGAGGCGCCAAAATAGCCAAAATATAAATTAGACTATTGCAAGTTCTCTACTTGGTCTACTTTTGAAAAGTATGTTGCAGCTGGTGTAAAATGGGACAGCTAGGTTGCTAATCAGTAGTATGATGCAGGGAAGATATAAAATTAAAACTGAAGGTCATCACTAGTTGGAAATTGTTTACCAGGCATGTGGTAAGGTGCACTTTGAGAAGTCCAAATGGCTTAGGGACTAGCTATCTGAAGGTTCACCTCTTACAAATCTGCAGCGGTGGCCCTCCTGACTTCTTTTTTTAATATGTGTGTGTGTGCACATGCACAAAGGCCCACTTTTCACACATTGTTAATTCCTGTGACTGTCTGGACTAGCCCTATGCAGTTTTCTTGGCACAGTTTTTCTGGAAGTAGTTTGCCCTTGCCTCCTTCATAGGGTTGAGAGAAAGTGACCAGCCCAAGGTCATTCAGCTGGCTTTGTTACTAAGGCGGAACTAGAACTCATGGTCTCACAGTTTCTAGTCTAAGCGGCATCTGCTATACCAAACTTGCTAGCTGGCTGGCTGGCTCTCTCCCTCTCTCCCTCTCTCCCTCCTCTCCTGAGGTTAGAGAGTCATTTATCTGACATTCAACTATGTTGCTCCCAAGGTGGAGATTGCATTCAACCCTCACTTAACAGAACAGAACAGAACAGAACAGAACAGAACAGAACAGAACAGAACAGAGTTGGAAGGGACCTTGAAGGTCTTCTAGTCCACCCCCCTGCTCAGGCAGGAAACCCTATACTATTTCAGACAAATGGTTGTCCAACCTCTTCTTAAAAACTTCCAGTTTTGGAGCATTCACAACTTCTGGAGGCAAGTTGTTCCACTGATTAATTATTCTGTAAGGAAATATCTCCTTAGTTCTAGGTTGCTTTTCTCCTTGATTAGTTTCCACCCATTGCTTCTTGTCCTACTTTCAGGTGCTTTGGAGAATAGTTTGACTCCCTTTTCTTTGTGGCAACCACTGAGATATTGGAACACTGCTATCATGTCACTCCTGGTCCTTCTTTTCATTAAACTAGACATACCCAATTCCAGCAACTGTTCTTTATATGTTTTAGCCTCCAGTCCCCTAATTATCTTTGTTGCTCTTTGCATGGTTTCTAGAGTTTCAACATCTTTTTTACATCGTGGCGACCAGAACTGCATGCAGTATTCCAAGTATGGTCTTACCAAGGCATTATAAAGTGGTATTAACACTTCGTGTGGTCTTGATTCTCTCAAGTAAATCATTTTACTTGACAATCTTTTTATTTCTTAATTGTTAATTGTTCAGTACACTTTTGAATTATCTCTTTTTGTATTCTAAGGTTTTATTTGTTGTTAGCAGAATCAACGGAATAGAAAGGTACAATAATAAAGAAATACTTAATTTGGCAGGTTAGCTTCTGTATGTGGATACTTTGATTCAGTGTATCACGATAGAGAGTAAGAAGAAGGAAGAGCAGCTTCTGCCACAATAATGCATATATAGTTACCTGGGCAGCGTGGAGTTTTATGTGCTACAGCTGTACCACTGATTGGACGACCAGTAGGGGTGACACACCAACAGTAGCCTGTGTAACTGTGGCACTGAACCTGTGAAAAAACGTCAAGTATTTGAAACTCACAGAAAATAATATCTCATATTTTTTGAGAGATAGTGTTGATTTTTCCCCCCAGTTAGGACCTATATCTGTGGCACTACCCTGTAAAAAAAAAAAGAACCATCCTTTCCACAGTTTTGCAAAATCCATGTATCATATCAAAATCAATAGGCTCATTTGTTTTTATGGATTATATTAAATGGAGGTAGCTTGAAACTTGAATGAGAATAAACAAAAGCTGAAACCCCGTGATCTGATTGGGGGAATCACCAATAATATCATCAGTGGATATTCAGTGACAGCTCATTCAGTCCTTTTTTCCCTCCTAACTTGCATGGATAGAAAAATGAAATGATGCAATCTGAGTTTCTTGTTCAACCAGAGTTGAATGTGTTGAATTTCAAATTCAAATTGAGTCACAACCTTTCTCAAATTAATACAGTATGGTGATGTAATATGAATTAAGCTTGCCCATCTATTTTTGTCAATGTGGGGGAATACCAGTAAAGAAGAAATATTTCTCCCAAAAGCTGCAGCTTTAGAGTACTCTTCTCTCATTTCCCTTATTTCCAAAAGCACAAATCAACGGTGGAATGAGAACTAGTTTGTTTTAGTGGTTATGAAGTTGGACAATGAAGACCCAGGCTTTGGTCCACTCCAGACAAAATCATCTCTTTGGATGGCTTTGGGACAGCTATTCTCCCTCTCAGCCCTATGTTTCTCAGTAGGTTGCTTATATGAGGAGAGAGTGCAATGTGTGTTGCATTGAGCTCATAAGTAACAGGCAGAATATAAATACTTTAAATAAATAAATGTCACTGTTCTATCTATATAATCTGCCCAGAAGTACCTTGAGGTAAGATGAGTGCCCTATACATTCTATAAATATTTATATTTATAAATATAAATCAATAAATCAATAAATCAATAAATCAATAAATCAATAAATCAATAAATCAATAAATCAATAAATCAATAAATCAACACACTACTAAAACTGTCATTGTCATGATCTTTAACTAGGTGAAAAGATGCATCATAGGACAAATACATTTTGATTCAAAATACTTCATATGAGCTAACTTACAAAATGCATGCAAAATCTAAGACCCATGACTCCTTGTTCACAAATCACAAATCATCTCTTCCTTGTGTTTGTGTGCTCTATTAAAGTGTGGAGTGGATATTCATCCCAACACTCCATTAATTAAGGGGATCCTTGGAGTTCTCCGTGCTTGGTTGTTTTCCTGCAGATGTTTCATTACGCAACTAGGTAACATCATCAGTGCTTGTGGTGTGGGGTTTGTTCCCTGTTTACATGCATAACTTGCCTGACAATATTGGTCGTGATTTTCTTGTTGGTACTTACTTGATTATGGTATTGTTTTCTGCTTGATTTTTTATCTGATATTAATCCCTGCTTATCTGGGTATAGGTTGCTGGAAAGGATGTGTTCTTTTTTTACTCCTTCTATTAATTTGTTTTGAATGATGTGTAAATGTGATTTGTGTCTATATATGTGTTAATGGCTGATTTGTCTAAATGCCAAGCTTCCAGGATTTCCCTAATTTTTTGGATGTAGTCTGGTCTAGAATGTTTCCAGAAGAAACTATGGTTGAATCTGTCCATGAGTTATGAGATTAAGGCGTTTTCATCATGTCTTTTGATTGCAAGTTTGTGTTCATGGATGTGCTTTGCTAATCTTCTGCTTGTCTAACCTACAAAGTAGCTGTTACAGGTCTTTCTATTATATGTTGTAGATGATATGTGTTTTTCTTCTTCCTGTGTTAATGTCTTTGGTTTGATAGAGAACTTATACTAGTTTTTAATAGACAAGAAGAGCTATGTAAGAACATTATTCAGATGAGTACAAATGTACTTCAGCAACACAGAACAACACAACATAACAAGAAAATAAAAGAGACCATCTATTTAATATCTTCCAAAAAATGTATATCCATGCAACTTTATTAACTTTATTAAAAAGTGATTGACCCACCACAGCACAACCAACACAAGCTATGAAAAGAATAATACTGGCATACATCAAAAACATCTCAAAAATAACGAACAATTACAATCACACAGCATCACTGTAAAATACAAATGAAATAAAGCCTTCCAAAACATCTTAAAAGACCTAGTAGCCCAAGAAGAAGAAAAATAGGAGTCATTCTACAACATACAGTGTAAGGACTGTAACAACTACTATATGGACAGACTGGCAGAAGACTTAACAGGATGCATCCATGAACACCAACTAGCGAACAGAGGACACAATGAAAACTTCTTATTTAGGGATCCTACACTCAGATAAGCAGGGATTAATACCAGCCAAACAATCAAGCAGAAAACAATACCCTAATCAAGGAACTACCAAGGAAAAAATTACACTCCCACCAATACTGTCAGAACAAACTACTGTATATAATTTCACAGTCATTGGCATTGATGATGTTGGATAGTGAAATGTCTGTAAGCAAACAACCAAGCTCAGAGAATACCAAGGACTCCACAGTTTAATATATACGGTATATTTGCTGATAAATGAAAATAAAGGGAGACTATTATTAAGGTGACCAGACGTCCCGCTTTTGGCGGGACAGACACGCTTTTCAAGCGTGTGTCCCGCGTCCCGCATTCTTTCCAAAAAGTCACGCTTTTTTGGAAAGAATGCCGAAACAGCGGGACGTCTGGTGCCGCGGCACACTGGTGTGCCGTGAAGCCATGCCAAGTGTGCTGCAGCAAAAGGGGCAGGGCGGGCGGGGCAGGGCGGGGCGCGCGTCCTACCTGGGACTTTTCCTGGTAGCTGCTCTGCTCTGGGCGCTAATTAGTAAGGAACGCGACTGGAGCTACCGGGAAAAGTCCCAGGTAGGACGCACGTCTTGCGCTGGGGGTTGGGCGGGCGGGGCAGGACTGGCAGGCGGGACGGGGCGCGCGTCCTACCTGGGACTTTTCCCAGTAGCTCCAGTCGCGTTCCTTGCTAATACCATCCAGAGCAGAGCAGCCCCTCCCAAAAGATCGCGAGACGTTATCTTTTGGAAGAGGCTGCTCTGCTCTGGGCGCTAATTAGCAAGGAACGCGACTGGATCTACTGGGAAAAGTCCCAGGTAGGACGTACAGTGGCGGCACTGCCATCCCCGCGCCTCTCACCCCGCTCACCGGGCGTCTCTGCTCCGCGGTCAGAATCACTTTTGTTCGCTCTCCTGCTCACCGGGCTCTCCTGCCCCCCCTCCGCCAGCGCTGGGCTGCTGGAGTGACAGGGGGAGAAAGGAGATCTGGAGCCAGCCCAAGCCAATGCCGGCTCCCGAAGCGGGGAGGCGGGAGGCGAGGAAAGGCCTCCCGCCTCCCCACCCACCCACCTGGACGCCGACATTTGCATCCTTTTGCCCTCTGCGCATGCGCAGCGTTCTGCGCATGCGCAGAGGGCAAAACTCAAATGGCGGCGTCCAGGCGGCCCCGCCCCCCGTCAATGTCCCGCTTTAAAAAAAAATCTGGTCACTTTACTATTATAGATCTATTTTGAGCTATTTAGCTCTCATCAGATATACTGTATATATGCCTGTGCTTTTTAATAAACATTAACTTTTAGCTAAAATAAATAAGTAATTCAACAGATGGTAACCCAACTTTCAATAGAATCTCATAACATGTAGTAGAGTTTCTTCCATCTATAATGTAATGGAGTCTCCAGATTTCTATACATCCTCACAACTTTTTCTGCAGAGTCCTCAAACTTCCAAACTACTTTTTGAGAACAAGCAGGATTCTACTGGGTGGAGGAAAGGAGGAGACAATCAGAAATAGCAGAAATGTACTAACGCAACATTGGATATCATTGTATATATTTAGCTGAGTTTTTACAACACTTGCAAGAAATGAGACAGGAAACAGGACACACTTTCGCAATACTACTGGAAGTAGCATGAGATCTTCATCTTAACATCCTTCAGAACTTAGGGATTTAACAGTTAGATATCTTCTTATGAGCTGTTTTTATTTCAGAAACAACACAGAGCACTTTAGAACCAATCAGTGGTAACTCAAAGCCACAAAAAGAGAGCTAAGCAGAGAAAGAAATAGGTCAAATGAATAATCAAGAATTGTTTCAATCAACCTGGCTGTAAGTCCCATCAGCGTTGCATTCTGGGATGAATACTTGCTGGAACTCCTTGCGTGCTTGTTCTTGGGTATATTTCCTCTCTGCCACACATCGTGAAACATCTGAAGAAATGAGATAAAATATTAATGCCTGCGCAAATGGGAATATCACAAAATTTGCCTTTGTTGCAGTGGTATTTTGCTGTTTATACTGGCTTCTAATGCTTAGTTGAAAGCTATGAATGAATGGGGCTAAAAAATAAAGTGACAGCTGCTCACAATATTTGCAAGTATGCCCCATGTATCACAAAAGTCATTCTTTAAAAATAAAGGCATCTGTTGAAGCCCAGATGCCTTTATTTGGAAATCTGTCCAAAAAAAAAGATAAAAAGTGATCCAAATATTACAACACCCTGGAAAATTAAAAGAATGGTGGGAAGAAAACTCACACTATTATAGACTCTTGGCAATAAGCTCATAATGTTTTCGTAAACTTTAAAATGTGCCTATCGGTTCAGAAACATCTATTGTGAATGTTATTGGAATTAAACACTTTGTTCTAAGTCAACCAAAACCATTTGTTTAAGTACAAAGTAGAGGTCAGAGGACTTTACATTCATGTAACATTCATTTTACATTCTATAATCAATGGATGATTATAGAAATGTGATATGAAGGCTGGGTCAAGATTCTAATTCAATTTCCCTGTGTAACTCAACTTAATTGGTATTCTAACACTTGAACTTGCTTTCATAATGTCATCAGAAGAAAGCAGAGGAATGAACACAAAGGAATCTTAAAAGGTTTTGTTTTAGAAGAGCCATTTTCAAAAAGTCCTTAAAACCTTCCCTCAGAGAGCCCTCCTTCCAATTGACTTATTCACATAGAAAACTCAGCCAACAAAGATTAACTCTTTTTACAGAGGCACCAATATGAGCAGAAAATGTGACAAAAGTTGCAAAAACAAAAAAAAATCTGGAAGAAAATGTAATAGCAATGGCAAAAATAGTAAATCAGTCTCAGGTCTCCAAAAACAGAACTCCACACACATTTTACAGTGGTGGGATTCAGCCGGTTCGGACTGGTTCAGGGAAACCGGTAGTTAAATTGCTGACTGGCCCCACCCCGCCCAGTTCCTTCCAGGAGTCTCCACGCACCCTATTTTGGCTACCAGGTAAGTTCAGGGAGGCCTACTAGGCCCAAAATGGGGCATGGGGGTGCTGTGTGCCCCCCCAGGCCCTTTTTTGCTCCCAGGAGGCTGCAGGGAGGCCTGCTAGGCCCAAAATGGGGTGCAGGGGGTGCGGTGCACCCCCATGGTCTGTTTTTGCTCCCAGGAGGCTGCAGGCAGGCCTACTAGGCCCAAAATGGGGCACGAGGGGGAGGCGGAGCGCCCACCCTTAGCCCATTTTTGCTCCCAGGGGAGTGCAGAAGGCCGAGTGCTGCCTGTCACACACCCTGGCCATGCCCACCATGGCCATGCCCACCCAGCCATTCATTAGGGCAGAGAACCGGTTTTTAAATTATTTGAATCCCACTACTGCACACATAGCTTTATTGTTTAGGATCTCATCAGTAACTCCAATGGGTAACGCTAACCAAATTACAATTTTACTCTCACCTTCTCTTCCCACCCCAAGCCTTCTGGATAAAAAGAAAAGGGACATGGCACGTTTCATACAGATAAATTGTAGCTGTACTCTTGATTTTTAATTTGTTTTATATTTACTTTTGTTAAATCTATAATTAGATTTCTTTGTAAGTCTTATCTATTAAAACCTGGGATACAGTTATTGAAAATGGTGTTCTATGGGCTCACACAAATTTTGTTCATTTATGACTGAAAGCTCAAACATTTTGAAAAATCTAGCCAAAGTGCACTTTAAAAGTTAGGGAAAGCATTCAAATCATGACACCTGGAATTTCTCCAATCCTAACACCAAAACTAGCCACACAAGGTATCTATATATTCTGCACAACAAAATAACACATTAAGTCTGTTTTTTTCCTTTGTTCTATGTCTCGGCATGTTTACATGAATACCAGGGGTGAAATCCTCCCGGTTCGCCCGGGCCAGTCCTTCGGCGTATAGCCGATGGAACTGGCGGCGGGCGCGGTGCGGAGCTTCTCCCACCCGCTTTCCCGGCCCGGCTGAACACAATCACCGCTTTCCCGGCCCGGCTGAACACAATCATTCGGGTTATTTTTCCCTCTGTGCATGCGCGCGCATGCACAGAGGGAAAAATAACCCGAATGGCGGCGTTCAGCCGGGTCAGGAAAGCGGGCGGGAGAAGCTCCGCGCCGCGACCGCCGCCAGTTCCATCGGCTATACGCCGAAGGACTGGCCCGGGTGAACCGGGAGGATTTCACCCCTGATGAATACCCTGGGAAACACAGTACAGGTTGCAGACACTCTATTCTGGGTCACATGAACGAGGGTGGCAACTTAGAACAAATGATTTTCAGCCTACCAGGAAGACCAGATTAAGAATCAACTCCACATGAAGGCTAAGACTGAGACTTTATTGAGGGTGGCTAAAATATTAGAATCTTGCAAGTCTGATTATGCTGTGCTTTCTCACCTGTAGAGTGAGAATGCACAGTGGTTAGAATGCAATACTGCAGCCTAACTCTCTCCACTGCCAGGAGTTCGATCCTGACTGGCTCAAAGTTGACACAGCCTTCCATCCTTCCAAGGTCAGTTAAATAAAGACCCTGATTGTTTGGGGCAATATGCTAAATCTGTAAACCGCTTAGAGAGGGCTGTAAAGCATTGTGAAGCGGTATATCACTCGAAGTGCTATTGCTCTTTTACCTATGTGAATTAGGGTGGTTTCTATTGGAGCAAGCTTTTTGCTTTTTTTTTTTAAACTTAATCTATGTTTTGGTAAGGCTTTGGTAACAGATTTGACCTAACTTTGTCAAGATCATCTTCCTTACTGTCTATAGTCTCTACACTCCCTATTATCAGCAGCATTCTGAGCTCTGGCTCAAAGGAGCATTGGGGGATTTTGGGGAGGATGTTTTTTTCCTCAGGAGTCCATGGCCTTATCTGGTCCTTTTTAAAACTTGGTATTTCCTTTGCCAGCTTCTCCCACTATGCTATACATAATTTATTTCCAATATTTCACTGTGTTGGAAAGAATAAAAATGAGCATTTAATGACAAATTTCTGCTATTCAAAAATCTGTGCTTCCTAGTTGCATTAGAAATGCCTCTTGATCTGAAAGAGAAAAACATCTCTCAAACGAGGAATCCTTTAAAAGACATTCCATAATCGGTTTTGTTTTTGCTGTATATCAGAGAAGTCTTCCATTCATACCCAAAACTCTCGCTGTAGTCAATCTATGACTATACTATGGTTGTTAACAGCTAATGTTATTTTAAAAATAAAGTGCATTGGTCAGCACAGCTTTTGCACCATATGCCTTAGCCTAAACTCATATGTTTGCTCATGTGCTACTTACTGACATGTGGTTTAATGAAGCAAGTGTTTTAACTGAAAATAAATCTCTCTTTCGGTGGACTTCTGTCTTCGTTTTTACTGCAGATGTGGTTTAAATGTCAAAAGGAAAAGCAATCTAAATTCCAACACAGAAGGGTTGTGATTATACATTTGCTCAGGAGCAAATTCCACTAAAATGCATTGGGATCTATTCTTCCATAGGATATAAAATGGATTGCACCAAAGATTTAGTGCTGATATAATTATAAGCTGTTCTTCTATATTAGGGGTGGGTTCCTCCCATTTCGGACCGGTTCACCCAAACCGGTAGTGGCCCGCTGGTGACGTCACGATGACGTCACCAAACTGGATCGGTCGGTGCCGGTCCGTGGGCGCCTCCATCTTTTTTTTGAATTTTTTTTTTTGAATTTTTAAATTTTTCCCCCTTTTGCGCATGCGCAGAAGCCAAGTTTCCGGCACTGTGTATGCGGTTGCCATTTTGTTTTTGGCATTTTTTAATTTTTGGGGGGGTCTTTTGTACTGCGCATGCATGCACGTGCAAAGCGCTCGCACGCCCATAAGGTGCGGCCATGCGGCACAGGAGGAAGAGAACCAGCAACGAGGTAAGTTGGAACCCACCCCTGTTCTATATGAATTATCACCAAAGGAAGCCAGCTTTCCTCTTTACAGTATATCTAATATTTAGAGTGTATAAAAATCTGTATAAAAAACTCCAAGCTCTCTTATATGACTTCTGAAATTGCTAAAACAATACATCTAACAGAATAGAAATACTGGTGTTCTAAAACTAGGATTAGCAAAACTTCGAAAACTTTTGGTCAATTTAGGCAAATGGTTTTGAAATGCAGGTGTTTATTGACAAAAGAAAAAGAAAACAATTTTTAACTGAAAATATTCCCAATATTGCATTGGATTCAGTTAGATTCCAGGTTATGAATATGATTCATCATATAAATATAAATGAAGTAAAACACAATGAAATAAAACACCACGAAGTAACCAAGTTATCTTGGTTAAGTTAAACCAGCTGATCCAATAATTATAAACCATATGCCATGGTGGCATAACGGTTAGAATGCAGTATTGCTGGCTAACTCTGCCGACTGCCAGCAATTCAATCCTGATCTGCTCCTTTCAAACATACATCACAACGTTGCATACAAGTCAATAGTGGATGGAATCTGCATCACGATCTCACAATGCGTTCTTAAGACTGCGAATTTAACAATCAAGAAACTGATAGCTTTTTTAATGTTTCCACTAAAGTCAAAAAATATTCAGCTGCAAAGATGATAGCAAGATATTCACTAAGATCACGTTAGGGTATGCTATATTAACCAGGTGTTCACCTTTTATCTTACCAGGGGTGAAATTCAGCAAGTTCTGACAGGTTCTGGGGAACCGGTAGCAGAAATTTTGAGTAGTTCGGAGAACCAGCAAATACCACCTCAGAGTGGGGTGGGAATGGAGATTTTGCTGTATCCTTCCCCTGCCACGCCCACCAAGCCACATCCACAGAACTGGTAGGGAAAAATTTTGAATTTCACCCCTGTTAATCTTACCTTATGGCTTCGAGTACAGGAAGTCCTTGATTTAAAACCATTCATTTAGTGACCATTTGAATTTACAGTGGCACTGAAAAAAGTAACTTGTGATCATTTTTCACATGACCATTGCAGCTTCCCCATGGTCACACAATCAAACTTAGGGCACTTGGCAACTGGCATGTATTTATGACAGTTGCACTTGTCCTGGAGTCATGAGATCACCATTTGTAACCTTCCCAGCCAGCTTCTCACAAGCAAAGTCAGTGGGGGAAGCCAGATTCACTTCACAATCTTGTGACTCGGATAACAACTGCAATGATTTGCTTAACAATTGTGGCAAAAAGGGTCATAAAATGGAGCAAAGCTCACCTGAAAACTGCCTTGCTTTGCAATGGAAATTTTGGGTTCATTTGTGGTCAGAAGTCAATAACTACCTGTATTAGTTTTCAATCTTCAAGTAGTGTAATTTTTTTTTTGTCTGAGTCTGGCTAACAGTGGTTAATCGAGGTTAATATGTTTAGGAAAATAAGCCAGCTTCAAAATCAGGGTATCTGATGCTTATTTCTCAAAATTGTAGTTGGTCTTACTTTTCACTTTCTTTTTAATAATATACTCAGCTGACAATAAACTAATCTCACCAATTCTGTACATCGTAACAATAAAATAAATCCAGCTACATTGATTTGTTGCTCATAATTTAGCAGCAGAATCTTAGGCAGCAGAACGGAAGTAGGGATATGAAATTATAGTTGACTTCTGAACAGATCAGGGGTGGGTTCCTCCCGGTTCAGACCAGTTTGCCCGAACCAGTAGCGACCCGCTGGTGATGTCACTGTCAGTGCCGGTCCATGAGTGCTGCCATCTTTTGGGGGGGGGGGTTGCAAATTTTTCCCCTTCTGTTGTTTGAAAAAGGGCCCTCCCGCCCGCCCATGGGTTAATACTGACCTTTATTTCTTCGCCCGAAGCACAGCTGATCAGCTCCTCAGCTGTGTTTCGGGCTGATTCCTGCTTCTGAGCATGCACAGGTGCCATATTGCATGAGGGGACGCACGTGCACACGCAAACAGAGCAAGCACTCGCGCGTGAAGCATCGCGATGCGAACCAGTGGCGAAGATAAGTGGAACCCACCCCTGGAACAGATATATGGGTGAGACTACCAAGATTTATTCAGGGGCATGGAAGACTTCCATGTTGTTCTGTTCTTGCACAAACAGGCCAGGAAGTCATGTTGTAGCTTAGTTTTATAGGCCAGTTTGATGTTAGATATTTAACCCAGAGAATGTAAAACTAGAAATATGTCTCTTAAACATCCTCATTTAATCACAAGAAAATAACCACATGCTGTGCAACTAAATTAATTTCAGTGAGGCATTGTAAAAATGCTGCATTGTAAAGAAATTCCATAGCATAATAATGTACAAAATTATCCCCTGTTTGTTCAGCTATTTATTTGATTAATGTCGTATAACCATACAGTATATTACATTAATTTAACAAATCAAAACAACATTTATCATTCAAGGAAAGCTATTTAGAAAACAGTCAATATGAAATGTTTGAAGCAAAAAGTATCCTAAGGCAAGACACAGATGCTTAACTGCTCTTGAACCAAACACACAGAATTTATTTAAATCCACAAACCTTTTGAACAGATGGTACTAATCTGAAACATACAACCAGTTCACACAATTTGGACAGTTCTGGGTTTCCTGTCTTTCCCTCACCTCCATAGCTCTTTCCCTTCCTCTCTCTTACATCTTCAGAATAATATTACTCAGAGTCCCACACCTCTATCCTGTGGCTGTTATCTATAAGTAGTAAGACTCTTATAGTTCCTCTCCACATCAAAAACCTGGAAGCTGTTAAACTGGTGTTACTTTTTTTTTAGAGATGATTACTAAATTTTAGGGTTTTGTTTTTTTTTTACAAAGGCGCTTGCCTGCTAAATTAATTTAAAAATGAAATCCCAGCTAACAAATTCAGTGGCTTGAGGGGGTTAAGGTAAGGCACATTTTTTAAAAAGTTGTTAAATTTACACACTTTTCTGCTTATGTAAGCACTCAAGACAGCTCCAGCTACTTCTGCCAATTAAATTGCTTTCTTCCAACCTAAACCACAATCTGTCAGCTGCTTCCACAATCTGCCATCAGAACAGAAAAAAATATGCCAGCAGAGGAGCAAAAAAGGGAGGAGAGGGGGGGGTAGAGGAAGAGAGAGAGAGAGAGAGAGAGAGAGAGAGAGAAGTCATGGGAGGAACCAAGTCATATTACGAACCTATGGCGAACCTATGGCACGGGTGCCACAGGTGGCACGCGGAGCCATATCTGCCGGCACACGAGCCATTGCCTAGTTCAGCTCCAGCGCGCATGTGCGCGCTGGCTAGCTGATTTTTGGCTCGCAGGGAGGCTCTGGGAGGGCATTTTCAGCTTCCGGAGGGCCTCCGGGGGGCCTCCGGGGGGCCTCCGGGGGGACTGGGAAGGGTGTTTTTGCCCTCCCCAGGCTCCAGGGAAGCTTCTGGAGCCTGGGGAGGATGAAAAATGGGCCTACCAGGCCCACCAGAAGTTGTGAAACGGGCCATTTCCGGCCTCCAAAGGCCCTCCAGGGGAGCGGGGGAGGCCGTTTTCGCTCTCCCTAGGCATTGAATTATGGGTGTTGGCACTCGCACATGCGCGATAGCACGCGCGCATGCACTTTCGGCACCTGAGGGAAAAAAGGTTCGCCATCACTGCTATAGAGCACTGCACACCAAGACAACTAGACACAAGAACAATTTTTTACCGAACGCCATCACTCTGCTAAACAAATAATTCCCTCACCACTGTCAAACTATTCACTAAGGCTGCATTACTATTACTATTAGTCTTCTTATTGTTCCTATCATCTCCTCCCACTTATGATTGTATGACTGTAACTTGTTGCTTGTATCCTTACAATTTATATTAATATTGATTGTTTCCTGATTGCTTATTTGTACCCTATATGACAATCATTAAGTGTTGTACCTCATGATTCTTGACAAATATATCTTTTCTTTTATGTACACTGAGAGCATATGCACCAAAGACAAATTCCTTGTGTGTCCAATCATACTTGGCCAATAAAGAATTCTATTCTATTCTATTCTTTAAAAAAAAACCAGATAAGGAAGATTTTTACAAGGCTTATACCAAATTAGGCAAAAAGAAACTGCTCCTTAGTCCTAGACACAGCTGTAGTTTATCTTGCTGAGACACAACAAGGATATGGGGCAGATCACTTTGAGGGCACTGCCACAATCAAAGCCCCCAAAGCACATAGAAGAAAGGAAGTACAGTAGTCCTCAACTTACGACCAAATTGAGCCCAAAATTTCCATTGCTAAGTGAGACATTTGTTAAGTGAATTTTGCCCCATTTTATGACCTTTCTTGCTACATTTGTTAAGTGAATCATGGCAGTTGTTAAGTTAGTAACAGTTAAGTTAAGTGAATCTGGGTTTACCCATTGACACTGCTTGTCAGAAGGTCACAAAAGGTGGCCACAGGACCCCAACTGTCACAAATGTAAGATAGTTGCCAAGCATCTGAATGTAAATCATATGACCGGGGGATACTGCAATGGTCATAAGTGTGAAAAATGGTCAAGTCACTTTTTTTTCAGTACGTTAGGACAATGTGTGGTGATTCTGTTTTTCTATTTAGGTAAAGAAATATCTCTGAAACAATGACCCAGTGGGTAAACTGACATTTAACTTCAGAAGAACTATTTCCAAACCCTAAAGGAATTAAAAGGGAGAAACAAGTAGAAATAGTTCACTCCAAAATACTTGGAAATAATTCAAAATTACTATATTAGACCCTCAGGTGAGAAGAATACTTCATGTAAGATATCACAAAGACAAAGAAATCACCAAGTGTGATTAACAAACAAGGTCAACGTTGTCATTTTAAAAAAAAGCCCAGATAAGAACTTATAGGAACTCTATCAAAGGAAATGAAAGCAAGTGATGAAAAAATAAAAAGTACTTTCAGGAGCACATGAGAAAGGTCATTTAGGCAAGTAATAAAGCATTTTTCTAATATATCTGGAATAGGAAACAGACCACAGAAGCCATTGGGCTGTTAGATGACGAGACCATTAAATGTCTCCTAAAAGAAGAAGAAGATAGTAGAAAAGCAGAATGAATTATTTGCTTCTGTCTTCACTGTTAAAGACATAAGCCAGAGATCTGTGCCTGAGCTGGCTACGGTATTTCAGAAGATGAACTGAGACAAATAGGGGTAACAAGAGTTAAAAGCAAAATGAGAAACTAAAGCTAAATGAATCCCTGGATTAAGATGGTATCTACTCAAGAAATCTTAAATAATTCTTAAACCTAAGTTAGCAATTTATTTCTCTGAAAATATGCATCTTCTGTTTATCAACTGCTCCTTAGCACTGGGAAAAAAGACTGGGTGGTGCCAATTTTTTTTAAAAAAACTATGAGTAAAAAACAAAACTATAGGCAGATAACGTAATATCTGTTCTAGAGGAACATATCAAAGTCAAAAGTATTATTAAAGGGGAAATAAACAAATTCCTAAAAAGTAAGCTTTGTAAAAAAAAAAGAACCAAAATAACATTAAGAAAGTAGGACTTTTCTCACGATCTATTGGGGTATCTTGTGTGCAACCACACAAACTAGATGTCCCAATAGATATTGTATGCTTGCACTTTCAAAAAGTCTTTGACAATATCTCTGCTAACATCTCCTGAGTTCAGTTGTTATGGGATACGGGTAAAGCCCTCTAATAGGGGGGAAAATGGAATACCGTATTTTTCGGAGTATAAGATGCACCTTAGTTTTGGGGGAGGAAAACAAGGAAAAAAGGCCTCTGCCTCCAAGCAATTTGCCAAACAGCAAACAGTACAGATAATATACACTGTTTGCTGTGTATTTCTGTGCATGTGTGCTTGACCCATAGAAATAGCAAAGAATTGGAGAAATGTACATTATGCCAGAAAGTTTTCTTAAATGTAGTCACACTAACTCCTCCCAATTATTTAAATTTTTTTAAATTAAATTAAATTTTTTTAAAATTAAATAGATCTACTCCAAGGTAAGTCAGGATTTAACTCTAATACTAAACAGGACACTGTTACATTTCATACTATACTTGTACAGAGCTGTTAAAATTAATTAAAATTTCTGGAAGTATACATTATTCTCTATTATTTAAAAGAAGATACAATAGCACTGGGCCTCTTCAGAGGAAGCATTTATTTTAAAAAGCTTCTTCATTTTGTTAAGTTGTCTAGAACAATAATAAAGCAGTCTTTAAAAAATAAGTCTAATAATTTGAACACTCTACAAACATTTAACAAAATAACATATTAACAGAATCTGCCTGTACCTAGGATAGAACTCACAACCTCCTGATTGTGAGGCAAGAGCTCTATCACTGAGCCACAGCAGCTCTAGCTTGTCTTCTTGCAATTTTAGCAGTCTAATATTGCCAGCAGTTTATCTCCCAGCAATATGTCTCCCACACCATAGTTTCAGTTTCATTTTACCATGTGGCTTGCAAGCCTCCGTCAGCTGTAGGTCGGGAGGCAGTTTATCTCTTCTTGTGCTCTTCTCCCTCCAAAGGGTGGGGATGGCTGGGTGGGGCTGCATTCGGTGTATAAGACGCACCCAGGTTTTCACCTTCTTTTTGAGGGTAAAAAGGTGCGTCTTATACTCCGAAAAATACGGTAAATGAACATTTCTCACACTGGTGAGATTTGTAAGTGGGTCTTCAAAGAATAATTTTTGGAATGATGCTTTTTAACTTGTATATAAGTTATCTGGAGGTGATGAGTAAAGTGGTGGTGCTGATTTTAACAAATTGTTCAAGGGGTCTCTGCAAAGAAGCTGAAGAAACAATGGACCACTTAGTTAGCCACTGCAAGGTAATCCACAAAGACAGACTGCAAACTACAGCATGACAAAGTAGCAACAATGGTGCCCTGGAATATTTGCAAAAAATACAATTTGTCTGCTAGCAAGATCTGGTGAGGCCACAAAATAGACAAATAGAAAATGAAGAAGCTAGAATGCTTTGGGACTTTAAAATTCAAACAGACAAGCACTTGCCACATAACACCCCTGTCTTAACAATTGTCGATAAGAAAGACAAAACAGTCTGGATAGTGAACATTGCAATACCTAGAGATAGCAGAAGAGAACAGAAAGAATTGGAGAAAATCTATTTTTCTATTTATGTAAGGAAATATCTCTGATACAATGACCCAATGGGTAAAGTGACATTTAACTTCAGAAGAACCATTTCCAAATCCTAAAGGAATTAAAAGGGAGAAACAAGTAGAAATAGTTCACTCCAAAATACTTGGAATTACTATATTAGACCTTCAGGTGGGAAGAATACTTTATGTAAGATATCACAAAGACAAAGAAATCACCAAGTGTGGTTAACAAACAAGGTCAATGTTGTCATTAAAAAAAAGCCCAGATAAGAACACATAGGAACTCTATCAAAGGAAATGAAACAAGTGATAAAAAAATAAAAAGCATTTTCAGGAGCACATGAGAAAGATCATTTAGGCAATAATAAGGCATAAAATAGAAAGACCTACACAGAGACATAAAACAGGATATAATATGGGTCGGTCACACTCTGCTAGAGAGAAGTGCCCTGAAGATGGATTCCAGCATAGTCTGAAACCTTGGCAGACTAAATATCTGGTCCCAGTGGCCAACCCAGATTGGATCCTGCAATCTGGGTTGGATCCTAGAACACATATATTTGTCTTCATTCATGAGAAGTAAAACAACTGTGGAAAAAGAAAGTAATGATAGTACCAATAGTCATGGGTGCCTTGGGTGCAATCCCCAAACATCTGGAGTACCACTTGAACACCATCAGCATTGACTAAGTCAACACCGGTCAATTGCAAAGAACTTCTTTACTTGGAACAACTTACATCCTGCAAGGATACTTTTAACACCATAAAACAACATCTGTCCATCCCACGTCCTTGGGAAGGGCTCGACAGATTGATAAAAATGCCAGTCTAAATATCTGACTGACTATATGACCAACCATACTAAATGTGTAGTTTCTGGAATTTGTACTCTCATTCTGATAAGGAATTTAGCTTCTCCCACATCCCAGCCACTCTGCTAAGCTATTGGGGGGGGGGGGGAAGAAAGCCAGAATACCCTCCTTCTTCTGAATAAGAAGAAAGAATTTTCTCTTAAAGAGTTGATCTGGTAGGATACAGAATGTGCTTTCCTGGAGGAGGGGCTGGGAGTTCCAAAAACATAGATTATAAGAGTAGGATATAGGGATACCCCATGGTATCTCTGCTTGAGATACCATGGGGACCAATCAGCTATGCAAGCCCATGTTCCATTAGCTCCATAAAATCCATTGACGTATAGAGAGAAAAAAGCTCATAATAATTATTATTAACAAATAAAGGATGTTCCAAAGTCTAATCCCTTCTGCAATACCTATATATGTTAGCACTTTGTCAAAGCCAGCCTTGAAAACTGAAAGTTTCCTCGATATAATTTAGGAATCTGCTAATTGTGCAGAAAGGCTAAACTGGACTCTTGCTATTTCCATTCATTGGGCAGGAGAAGGAGCTCCAGTAGATATTAATGTTGCTGCCTTGACCACTCAGCAGAAAAAGAAATCTGTTTTATCTCCATTAGACACGTCTGTTATAAATATTGCTCACAATCGAGACAAGACCCAGTAAGCTGGCAGTGATTGCAGATGTGCGATTTGAAGATGCTTGAGGTGTAAGCTGAAGAGATGCCATTCAGGGACTAAAACCTTTCATCTCAATTCATTACTTACAGCTGGGGGACTCAGTCAGCAGATGGGGTGGGGTGGGGGAAATTCCTTGTGATTTCCTATAAAGGAGAATATCTCACACACATCCAAACTCTCTCAAGAATCCTCATAGTGGCAGGCTTAGCATTAGGTGTTGGCATAGACAAATAGCTACTGGTGCCTCCAACACTGAGTCACCCCAATCATTAAGGGGAAACAACAATCATTCACCTCACCACATAGCACATACCACTGGCAGGCAGCTTTGAGAACTGAGCTGAACCAGTACACTCATCACTAGTCATGATTAATTGCCAAGCCGAATTCAGTGGGCCTGATCATGAGAAGGCTGAACACAAATTCCATCCAGAATCCCAGAGAAAGCAAATTTAATATTTGGGGAGGGGAAGGAAGGCATTCAGAAGAAATTCCAGGAGCTATTCTGTTCCTCGCCAGAGGAAAATCTGTGGGGTGGATGATTTGTGTTGTGTTTAGTTGATGCTGTTTTTTGAGGTGGCTGAAATATCCCTTCTACGTTTCTTTTTAATGTTTATAAAGCCTGTCACATTTATAGCAGCACCAGGCTGTTTGAAGAATACTTTATTCTTAGAACATTTGAGAACTTATTTCCAATTTCTCTTCATAATGGGTAGTTTTCTTTATTATTGGAGGGACAGTGTTTGCCTGTCATATTATTGTTACTTTTGATTATATCACTTGGAAGCCTCCCTGTTTGCCCACATCTCTTTCTCTGAAAAAGTCCAATGAGGTGAATTTCTTCATGATGCATTCCCTTTGGAACTGAATCAAAGAGTAGGAATCTGAGGAGACTACAAAGCATTGATCTCTACAATGATAGACATATCCCTTGTTCTTTTTGTTCCTTACGAAATAGAATAATTTTTTAACCATATAACTTTATCTAAATGCAAATTTAGAAATTTAAAAAGGAAATTATGTATATCAAACTAAATTATATTTGACGGAAAAAAATGCAGGAGAAATTTTTGGCATGACCCCATCTTCATTTTCTCTCACCAAATCCAGTGTCAACTCGCGGAGCTTCCCTAACCTGCTCCCGAGTTGCCATAGGCAGGGGGATGGGGAATCGAGCCTCGGAGCTGCATCGAGGAATTTGCACCTCAGTCAAAACAATGCACATCCTAGCCGGCCAAAGTCAAGGCCATCTCCACAGAAACCAGTAATGGCCGGAGGGAGTGACTTCTACGACCCGCGAAATTGCTTCATTGGGGAATGTGACTGATGGTACACCTTGGGGGGAGGGGAAACAGGGTCAGAGGCAAGGCGCGGAATGAGTGGGGTCAGAGCTGGCTTCATTAGGCCGATATGTTGCTCCTAATAAACAACTGGATTTTTCTTGAAACTTTGCTTGAGGCTCCTGCTTTCATTAGGGCATCGGTCAGAACCCTGACATTTAGCACTTTTGCTCATTTCACAACCAGTGCATCAGGGAGCACAGAATGTATCCACTACAAAAAAGATTTATTTATCATACAGTATAATAAGAAAGACCTTCAATTGGTGAAATGTGCTGCAATCTTTGAGATTCTGAAACCAGCACAACTCGGCTGGAAAAGGCATGTTTGACTGGCCTCCAATAAGTTTCAAGTAACAGAGTCTTCAAAACGTAAGGTTATTAGAGTTACAAAAATCTGGAAAAATAATAGGAAAGGAATTATTAATAACACCAGACAGTTGAAGGGGGGGGGGGGAAGAGCATTGGAAGAATATCTGAAGGACAATGAAGAATAGAAAGAAAGCTTACTGAATACCAGAGAGACCAAACTGACATACAAGAAGGACCAAATGAAAAACAGAAAAAGCGGTAAGGATTACATGGTTAGCACACATACAAAGGAGGAGGAGGAGGAGGAGGAGGAGGAGGAGGAGGAGGAGGAGGAGGAGGAGGAGGAGGAGGAGGAGGAGGAGGACAAGGAGAAAAGAAGAAGGAGGAGGAGGAGGAGGAGGAGGAGGAGGAGGAGGAGGAGGAGGAGGAGAAAAGAAGAAGGAGGAGGAGGAGGAGGAGGAGGAGGAGGAGGAGGAGGAGAAGAATAGAAGAAGGAGAAGGAGAAGGAAAAGAAGAAGAAGAAGAAGAAGAAGAAGAAGAAGAAGAAGAAGAAGAAGAAGAAGAAGAAGAACAACAACAACAACAACAACAACAACAACAACAACAACAAGAGTTAAGCAGATAACAACAAGACTTAACAAAGGCTAAGAGAAAAGCTAAAGAGAGAGACAGAGGTGGTAATTCTGGCTGCACAAGATGAAGCCTTAAGAACAAATGCATACAAAGCCAGAATTGAGGATTGGGGAAAGAAAGTGTTGAAAAATGAGGCAGTGATGTGGATGGAAAATTACAAAGGTGCTGTAAATAGCATGAGGGCCAATGGATTTGAGAGAGAATTAGTACTTTCAGGGCAAGATTCGAGGATGAGAGTCCAAGATTCAGTGCAGAAAACAAGTTAGGAAGCTCCCATATACAGGATGACCAACTAATTCCTTTGCAGTATTATTCAAAGAACTTTCCCCAGATAAGATGATTGCTGAATCCAATTAACAGGCCATACAACTAGCAGGAAACTACTAAAAGGTGCTTTTTCAAAAGGCAACTGGACTTTGTTTTTCTTTCTGATTCAAGAAGCTTCTTCAGATCTGAAGTTCTGGTGTTTTTTATGAGTTCTGAAGAACTCTAAGAACTCTTCTAAGAACTCTAAGAACTCTTCTAAGATGAGAAGCGAAACGTCTTCAAGGAAGGAAAAACAAAGTCCAGTTCCCTTTTGAAATAGTACCATTGGGATAACCATGGCTCGGATGAGTGAGAATCTCCATAGACATTTAGCAGGAAAGAAAGAGAGATAAATGGTAACCTGACCACTACTTTAGTTATTAATATGATTTAAAGGGAAGAAGAAAGGACAATTTTAAAGGCAAAGTTCTCCTTTGACATTTTCACAGTTACTGATACTTAGATGCTGAGCCTGGTATGTTGAGTATGTTCATGGAGCACATTACATACTGTAATATATATGTGACTCCAGAACACTCCCATATCATGTAGTCAGAACTGTGCTAGGCTTAACACATCCACCAAACTCCAGAAAGGGCTGAAAATTTTGACCCATCACTAGGGGGGAAAGGAAAAGGATGTGTTTTATACTATGGTCCCTGAACACACACACACACACACACACACACACACACACACAGACACACACTCACACACACACACACACACACACACACACACACCGTTGGACTTACAATGCAACTAAATTATTTGTATTGTTTTCAGCATTGCTTTATATGAGACAATCCTAAAAGTTCTTAGGGTGCCCAGATACCTTTGATCCAAAATCAGGACAGTTTTTTTTTAAATAGCACTTCTCAAGATAACATTTATTACTCCAACAAAGCCAATAAAACATCATATTCACACGTATTTACTATTAGATGATATCTTATTCAGCAAATTTTCATCACCCAAAATCTTTTTATACATTTCGCCACACGATGAAGAATAATTATTTATTTTAATTTGAAGCAAGCATTTCACAGTTTTAACATCCAATCGATTTCGATCGTCTGTCCACTGCTTCTTGCACAGGGAAAATACTCTTTCCACAGCCACGTTTGACGTAGAAATTGAAAAAATTATGCTAACTAGAATTTTCAGATCAAAGAATTTGTTGCTTCGAAACAAAGTGGACCATTTTTTATCAATCGGCAAATTATTAAATTTGTCTGGAGAGACTTCTAGCAACGAGTTCAACTCGCTAGTTTCATCAAACAATGAATCTTTCATGGCTAAAAATGCACACGAAATCTTCCGTAACAATACATAAGAGAATCTGCCTGAAAATGAAGCGATTGAACTAAAACACAAGTAGTGCAAACATACTTTTATTTAACGTTCATCTTGATTATCCTAAAATTTTACAAAAGTTCAGGACAAATCAGGATGGGAACTCGAATTTCAGGACAAAATCAGGACATTTTCAGAATCAGGACAAGCATCTAAAAATCAGGACAATCCTGATAAAATCAGGGCATCTGGGCACCCTAAAAGTTCTTTATGGTCAAAAGTCAACCTTTTCTAACTCATTGTTATCCAAAGGTGTTGGATCTCAACTCCTATAATCTCACAAAAATACACTGTAGCTTAAAACATGGGCAGAACTGCTTTGTGGTTGTTAAAAGATCTTTTTTGTATTATCACAGAAAATAACAGGAGTTTGGATTTCAAAGCTCAGTGAGGATTTTTATCGCTGCTGAGCATAGACAAAGGTAGAGCCAATTAGACAATCAAAAAAAAAGCATTATAGAATGCTTTATTTAAGCCAGAACAAGGATGAGACAGAATGTCTCTTTAAAGAATTCTTGGTGCTTTAGAGGTTTTTTGAAGCTAAGAGAGATGAGGAATGCATTGTGCACAAAACTGTCTCTCAAATATGTCTCTGTGTGGTCTCTCTCTCTCTCTCTCTCTCACTTTCTTTCTGAATAAAGTGTAAGTGAAGGTAAACCTCTGTGATTGCTGGTATTTATGTATAAAGAAGGATGGTATTGTACTGAAAATCAAACCCTGCAGTTAAGCTGGGAAGCTTCTCAACTTTTTCCTTGGGCAAACAAAACAGTAGTTCAACTCCTATTAGCACCAAAGTACCTGTCAGATTAACCAGAAACAAAGCACAATCACGAATATCTGGATACAAAGATAGATACTCAACAAAAAATGTACATAGGAATTGATAGTTGTGCTATGATTTCAAACATTTTTCCAATATGTAAATAAGTTATTTAGAAATATTTCAGTTCTGGTTCGTTGCTTCTACTCCAGACCTTTTCATTATTCTTTGTTTACACACACTTTATGGAGAATTAAGTACCGTATTTTTCAGAGTATAAGACGCACCTTTTTACCCTCAAAAAGAAGGTGAAAATTTGGGTGTGTCTTATACACCGAATGTAATCCCACCCACCCAGCCACCCCCACCCTTTGGCCTCTGCCTGCCAACAATTTACCTCTTTGCAGCAAACAGAACAGAAACAGAAGCCTTAATAGCACACTAAGAGATTATATGCCTCCCGAACTACAGTTGACAGGCTTGCAAGCCACGTGGTAAAATGAAACTAACTATGGTGGCTGTAATGAGACAAAATGCTGGGAGATAAACTGCTGGCAATGTTACATTGCTGAAATTGCAAGAAAGTAAGCTACAGCTACTGTAGCCTAGAGGTAGAGCTCTTGCCTCACAGTCAGGAGGTTGTGAGTTCTATCCTAGGTAGAGGCAGATTCTGTTAATACGTTATTTTGTTAAATGTTTGTAGAGTGTTCAAATTATAAGACTTATTTTTTAAAGACTGCTTTATTATTGTTCTAGACAACTTAACAAAATGAAGAAGCTTTTTAAAATAAATGCTTGCTCTGAAGAGGCCCAGTGCTATTGTATCTTCTTTTAAATAGCAGAGAATACTTCCAGAAAGCCACATCAATTTTAAAGATCTGTAAAAGTATAATCTGAAATGTCCTGTTTTAGTACTAAGTATTAGTATTAAAAGAAGGCAGCTGAGAAACCCTGACTTAGTCAAGTTTGGAGTGGATCTATTTAAATAAATTGGGAGGAGTTAGTGTGATTACATTTAAGAAAACTTTCTGGGATTAATATACTGCCATAATGTACATTTCTCCAATTCTTTGCTATTTCTATGGATCAAGCACACATGCACAGAAATACACAGCAAACAGTGTATATCATCTGTGCTGTTTGCTGTTTGGCAAATTGCTTGGAGGCAGAGGCCTTTTTTCCTTGTTTTCCTCCCCCAAAACTAAGGTGCATCTTATACTTCGGTGCATCTTATACTCCGAAAAATACGGTAGGTATTACAGTGGTGTCAAACATTGCAAACAGGCCAGTATTTTTTATGCCCTATTACTCCAGTCTCTATTTTGTGTTACAGGTAGTCCTTGCTTAGCAACGATAATTGGGACCAGAATTTCCATTGCTATGTGATGCCAATCCAGGCATCATGTAACTGTGTGACATCATGTAACTGCATCACTTAGTGATGCCAATCCAGGCAGTCCCTGTTGCTGTTGTTAAGTGAGGATTGGGGGTTGTTAAGCAAGCATCTCCTCACAACTTCCTGCAGCTTCCCACAAGCAAAGTCAGTGGGAAAAGTGAGCAGGAAGTTGCAAACTCCTGGAGGCTTGTAAGCCGGTTGGCAGGCAGGAAGCAACTGCTGCTGGGTGAGGGAGGGTATATGAACAATTTTGAGGCTGGGGGTGGCTGCTGCCAGATAGAGGGTGTGCGTGGTCAGCCAGTAAGGTGCACCATGAGAGATGCAGGGCAAGGAGTGGCTGCTATTAGGTGGGGGAGACTTATCAAAAAGACTTGCTACCTTCTCTGCCGGTTTCCCCATTGACTTTGCTTGTGGGAAGCTGACAGGGAAAGTCACAGATGGTGATTGTGTGACTGCGCTACAACCATTGTAAGTGCAAGCTGATGGCGAAGCACCAGATCTCAGTCATGAGACAGTGGGGATCATGTGACAGCTGGAACTTTGAAGGGTCACTGAATGAGTGTTCAATAAGCGAAAACTACCTGTATTTAAGTGGGAGGCTGAATAAAACATACCATATTTTTCGGAGTATAAGACACACTGGAGTATAAGACACACCTTAGTTTTGGGGGAGGAAAATAGGGGGGGGGGGAAATCTGCCTACCAGGTATTCATCTGGCTAGAGTCCTCAGTCTGGTCAGCTTCAGCACATTATTTTATCCCCTGGTTAGGGCTTAAAAAAACCTTATTCAGAGAGAGTAACAATGAAAAAGCCAGCAAGCCAGTAAGAGCTGGGAAGATCATTAGCACCTGGTTAGGGCTAGAAAAAAACTTATTTGGAGCAAGTAGAGCAATGAAAAAAAGCCTGCGAAGACTTAGAGCTGGAAAAACATTCTTTGGAGAGAGTAACAATGAAAGAGCCAGCAAGCCGGTAAGAGCTGAGAAGATCGTTAGCAGCTTGTTAGGGCTGGAAAAAAAGCTTCGAAAAAGCTACATTCAGAGTATAAGACACACTCAAATTTTCAGCCTCTTTTAGGGAGGAAAAAGGTGCATCTTATACTCTGAAAAATACGGTAACTGCAGAACCAACCTATCCAAACAGAAATACTGAAGTTTTTTAGGTCCTTGTGTCTTTCATTAACAGTTCCCTGTTTTCAAGTCAAGGAGCGGGTGGTGGTGGTGGGTATTTTATTTTATTATATTATATTATTAATTTATATGATTATTCTCTTTTATTAGTTTTATTGTTTTATATATGAGGTTTTTATATTCATGTAAGCTGCCTTGAGTTGCCATGTGCAAATAGGCGGCAATATAAATTTCCTAAAATAAAAAAATAATTTTTTTTAATGCTCCTTCTTGATTATGTCCAGCATCAGCTTTTGATTTCATGAATGAAGGAATACTTTAATTTGTTGTTTTCATCGTGTATGTATATATATATATATATATATATATATATATATATATATATATATATATATATATATATATATATATATATATATATATATATATATATATATATATATATATATATTAAGAACAAAACATAATGTAATTAAGAGGCCCTTTACCAATTCTTCCACTACTTGATACAAACAGTAGACAATAAATTAAGATGAACCTGCAAACACAGCACTCTTAAATAATGCTGAATTAATGCTTCCTTAATTAGATTCTTATTTATACATAAACATTACAGAAAAAACTTCATTGGGGAATAAAGAATCCATTGCCGATTTCTGCTTGCGCTATATTGGTTATAGATGGAATCCATATGTTTAATACTTTGTATCCCATATTTTAGCTATGTAAAGGATGTCATAATTATCTAGGGAACAGACACTAATATGTTCATCGCTCCTTTGTGTAGATAATTTTGACACATCTGCGAGATGTGATTTTGCAAGTGATTCATGATGAGCTGTCAGGAGCCTGGAACATCAGGGCTATAGTGTGGTACATAATTTACAAATCCAAATTGATGCAGTTGGTTTCCTACCTCTTCCTTGTGTTTCATCCTGTACTGTTTTTTAAAAAAAAATGAACTGACATTCTAAAACTGAGATTAAAACAATAAAAATTTGCCACCTTGTGTCTAGAGAATATCTGGCGATTTCCTTACCTTTGCAGTTTCCCCTGTAGGCAATGTCTAGCTGAGGATCTTTGCATTTTGCCCGTAGAAATTCACATCGAGACAAGAAAGTCCTGCCGTCAGACGCACACAAGGACTTCTGAGGGGAACCTGTGCATTCCAGACTACATTCTTTGTCTTTGTCTTGTTCCACTCTTAAAAACTTTACAGGGTAGAGGGATGCGAGAGAGAAAGAACAAAAAAAAAAGATGTGAGAGACTGAAGTAACATTTAAAAGAGATTGCAAGTTATTGATTGGTTGACACAAATTATCTATTCGTAGTCTTCGCTAAATGACAGACTATATAAATTTGTGTGCAAAACATTCCAGGTTCAATACCCATCATCCCAGATTAAGTTGGAAGAAATGCCACATCTCTGAAATAATAATAATAATAAAAAAGAACAGTTTTGATTTTGATTCGACTTCTTGTGTTTTGACAGTGTTCACTGAAGACTGGTACACAAGCAAGTTCGTATTTGTTGCTCTCAGATAGGAGGAACTTGGACAACTTGGCTGAAAATGAAATTCACTCCAAAGGCAAGCTGACTTCTCTAAAATCGCAGGGTCTTTCCTCAGAAAAATATATATATATATATCTAGCTCCTATAGCTGTGGGGGAATTCAATCTTTTTTTTAATGGTGGCTGATATTTGTTTGGAGCAATCAAAACTGTAGCAAAAGGCAGAGTAGCAGCTAAAATAGGAGCACCACCTGAGCAAGCTTCTTGCAAAGCCCAGAAGAAATGACTGTTTTCCACCATTAATAGGAAGAAAACTATCTATTTTCTTCCACTTCCTCAATAAGCTACAGCTTATGATAAAAGTCTACTCTGTGTGTGCATGTGTGTGTGGTGAGTTATTTGCTTCAGACACAATTTATATTTGTACTATTTTTTGGTTGTTCACCTGATATTTTATTTTGGATGTCAATATAAATTGATATAATAAATAAGTAAAATAAATTGGTCAAGTTTCTCTTTCATCAAATTGAAACAACAATTAGTAGAAGCAGCAATGCAGGAGAATGCCCCTACATAGCAAATAGTAATAATAGCAACAAGAATAGCTATTTGCTATTTGAAAACTCCATATGGTATTAATTTTGAAAGACAGAAAAGAAAGAAATAACTATGGCCCTCCATAACTCTTCAAAAGTATAATCAATTACTTGGTTCTATGAAAGCAGAAAGACATTTGATTTTCATTTCCCATAAAGGCTGGCAACACATAAAAGAAGTAAATAAACCTTAATTTTTCAGCAAATGTCTCTATCTTTCAACTGCTCTAAAATACCAATAAAGAATGCAAGGCATGTATTTATTCAGGAGATCATAGCTGCAAGGCACAAGGGAGAGATTCTCAGAAAAGGTTCTGAGCCAGAGAATGCCAACAAGCCCACACATACAAATCTTTTAATACTGCTTCTGTTTTTATCAAGCACAAATGGCTAAAAGCATTAGAACCTTAATCTTTTAATGTTTCTCTCAATGCCATTCTATCAAGTCATTCACAAATCTTGTTTTTCCCACGGATTCCATGTGTGGAATTCTAGGAATAAAGTTTGTCTGTCTTTCTGCCAGAGGCCAGAAACTGTAATGTAGGAATGGCTTCTTAGTGAAGGAACTAAGAAACGTTTCTTATGATGCCACTCCTTCTTCTTGGCTGGTACTGTGAGATGCCCAGGCCAACGTTCTATCTATCTGGCTTGCCCATCTTACACCTTTCTCCTCCTTCCTCAGGAAAGTTACTGAAATTTGCAACTTTGCTGTGTGATGAATTGTCTACTCATGCAATTTAGCCACGCTATTTTTGGATTAACAACTGATGAGATATGCTATGCTAAGATCTTAGACTTCTAAGCTCACAGATATTTCTTCAGCACGGGCATGCCTGTGCTTTATTCGTATGGACTCAAAATCATTTCCATTTTGAGGAGAATAAATATTATCGTATTATTTCCATTTATGTGACAGATGATTGTGACTACAGAGATATGATGAAGGACAAACAAGTTAGATCCATAATGTGAGAAATCTTACTGAATTACCACCTAGGAAATCTGGTGATTTTTTAAAAAAGTATTCTACAACATACTTTCATTTACAGTTGATTTTGTTTTATTATGTGAATTTTGGGTTTTGCCTTCAAGTATTACAGTATATAGGAACAATAGTAATGATGATCAGAACTTCATTGTCCAGAATTGTTTGAAATTATGAATTCCTATCTGTACAAAAATGCCTTAGAGAACTGGGCATCAAAACAATTGACTTAATCACTGTCATCCGCTGCAAATAATTGTGATGGTGGGGTTTTTTTGTTGTTGTTGTTAAATATGAGATTTCCAAAGCAAGCATAGAGAATCTATGAACCATAGCTAATATTTATATGCATTTACGTGTGCATGTACCAGCATGCATAAGGTAAACCCACTTCATTTTTGTGTAACAGCTGCAGTCTTTGCATTCCCTCACATTTCATTCTAAAATATATATATAAAAGTCTTAAAGGGAGACTTTGATAATTATAACTTTCTGTAAATTGTGCAACAAAGTCATGCATTTCATTTTAAATCCAATATTCAGAACTGGAGTGCATGTTTAACGATGGAATACTAACAAACAATAGGAACATTCTTTGCCCATTGTCCCTCTGTTCGTCAGCAACTTTTTCTTCCTTTGTTTGAATAATGAACAGATTCAGAATAGCTAAATCTGCTCATAGAAATAAATCCTTCATCTGTGAGGCTATGCTGCCTTTGGTACAATTTTTATATATGTATAAAAAGTTTATTTTCATCTCTAGAAATGAACTTTGAGAAATAAAATTTCTCCACTTTTCTATATTCTTGACTGAAGACTGAAAACTGATCAAGATTACTATGTTATTATATGGCTAATTGAAATTAGCATTAAATGTGCTGCATAAAGAGTTCTAACCTTTATTAGTATTAATTAGATCCTGAATCAGTGGTAGAATTCAAAATTTTTTACTACCAATTCTGTGGGCGTGGCTTGGTGGGCGTGGTGTGGCTTGGTGGGTGTGGCTTGATAGGCATGGCAGGGGAAGGATACTGCAAAATCTTGATTCCCACTCCACTCCAGGGGAAGGATAATTGCAAAATCCCCATTCCCTCCCTACTCCTGGGATATTGCAAAATCTCCATTCCCACCACACTCTGGGGCTAGCCAGAAATGGTATTTGCCGGTTCTCCGAACTACTCAAAATTTCCGGTACTGGTTATCAAGAACCTGTCAGAACCTGCTGAATAGCACCTCTATCCTGAATACAGGTCTTCGTGTTCAAGGGCAGTTATAAGCTGCAACTGTAGGCATACTTATCAAGAAGTCTTAGTGCAGTGATGGCGAACCTATGGAGTCATATCTGAGGGTACGTGAGGTGTTCCCTATGTCAGCTCCAGCCAGCTGATTTTTGGCCTTCTTTTTGGCTGTTTTTGCTCTCCCCAGGAAAGCCTCCTGAAGCCTGGGACGGCAAAAAACGGCCCAACAGCCCAACCGGAAGTTCATTTCTGAACTTCCAGTAGGCCCGTTGGGCCATTTTTCGCCATCCCCAGGCTTCAGGAGGCTTTCCTGAACCCTGGGGAGAGCGAAAAACAGCCCAACAGGCCTACTGGAAGTCTGGAGGCTTCAGTGAGGCCTGTGCGCATGCGTGGGGGGGACAGCACGGGGGTATTGTGTGCATGCACAGGGGGCAGCTCGGGGGTTGTGCGCATGTGCGGGCATTGCATTATGGGTGTGGGCATGTGCACACGCACCCTCTTGGCACCCGAGCCAAAAAAGGTTCGCCATCACTGTCTTAGTGACTTCAGCAAGCCAGGCTTCAACAATTCAGCTTACAACTGTCTGCAAAGGTCCTCTACGGCAGCTATGCTGGCTAGGGAATTCTGGGAGTTGAAGTCCACAAATCTTAAAGTTGCCAAGTTTGGAGACCCCTGGTCTATGGGCTTCCTAAGATCAGTCTCAGCATTCTTAGTGAAAAGATCACAAAAGATAATGTGATCATCAATGGCTTCCTACTGATGCAACACACAGGTGAAGCCCAAGTCAGAAGAAGCACCAAGGAAAGAGAGCAAGAAAATTAGAAGCAGCCCTCTTCAAGCATGTCTTTCAA
Source organism: Diadophis punctatus similis (assembly GCA_023053685.1). Lineage (NCBI taxonomy): Eukaryota > Metazoa > Chordata > Lepidosauria > Squamata > Dipsadidae > Diadophis > Diadophis punctatus. Next base: position 78,302,098 of record JALIGW010000001.1, read on the forward strand.
TCCTATAGCTCTTTTATAATGAAAGCACAATTTCATTTCTCAGGCATATACAGTTCTTTAATTATTCTGATAAAATGGCAAAGGCTGGGGTGTCTGCAGTGTGTTGTCAAAAAAGTCAAAATGGCAGCCACCACAGGGTTCTTTTTAAATCTGTGTTGCATGCAATGCCCATCAACCACAGGCACAGCATGACTCGCACCATCGTGGGCACTATGTGGACAATTTTAACAATGAATCTTCTTAACCTACACGTATGAAAATGACCGAGTTCAAATAGTACACTAAATCAAAATGAAATACCACTGTATCATGACATTTTTCTTCCCTGCAGAAGGCTCTTGGGAAAGATGGAAGGAAAAAGAAAAGGAGAATGACTAGCAGCAAGGTGGATGGACTCTGTTACGGTGGAGATGAGAGCACCATTGAAAGACCTGAAGGACCAGGTTAGAAACAGATCATCATGGAGAAAATCAATATAGGTGATCAGCAACAACTTAATGGCACATTATCAATCCATCAAAAAAAAAAATTTAAAGCGCCAACTCAGGAAGCTCAAACTGCCCAAGGAGCTGCTGATACAGTTCTACAGAGGAATTATTGATTCTGTCATCTGCACCTCTATAACTGTCTGGTTTGGCTCTGCGACCCAACAAGACAGACACAGATTTCAGAGGATAATTAGAACTGCAGGAAAAAAAATTACTACCAACCTGCCTTCCATTGAGGACCTGTATGCTGCACGAGTCAAAAAGAGGGCTGTGAAAATATTTATAGACCCCTTGCATCCTGGACATAAATTGTTTCAACTCTTACCCTCAAAACGACGCTATAGAGCACTACACACCAGAACAACTAGATACAAGAACATTTTTTCTCGAACTCCATCACTCTGCTTGTCAGGCAGTGATTTTATATTGCCTGTTATATGTATATGCAGGGAGAAGCATCCCTATCTAATATAATGGTTTATTCCTGAGCACGTGATTGATATATTCTTGTATGCATGTGCACATTCCTTTCTCCGTCCATTCCTTCTGCTCCTAGCTTCTATTGAAGCAAGACCTATTTTTTATATCAGAAATGTAGACTAATGAGGATTTATTTGTTTTGTACCGAAATAAATATTTTTACTTAGACTTTTAAACTATGGTTTCTTTTCTAATGCCTGATGTCCGGGAAAAGATCCTTTCTCCTTTGTGAGATAAAAATCGCCTCCCGTCACTGCACCTGGACTATCAATAAGTGTTGTACCTTATGATTCTTGATGAATGTATCTTTTCTTTTATGTACACTGAGAGCATATGCACCAAAACAAATTCCTTGTGTTTCCAATCACACTTGGCCAATAAAATTATATTCTATTCTATCAATCCTATAGACAGCCCTGCAAAGAGTTTCCTGCTAGCTGGTAGTATAAAGGATGATTTGAAGGGCTATTTCTAGACCAACTGCTGCTGAGCATCAAGAGGAGAGATAAAGGGGGGAGGGGGGAATGAGCACCTTGTATGCCAGAAACAGCCTTTCAATCCAAAGAGGGCTTTGCTGTCTACCCTTCTCCTCTTGTGGGCATTCATTTGGAGCCTATGTAAAAAATCCTGATGCTTTTCTACAGCTTTTGTTCAAGCCCATACCTCTAAGGCTGTCTTCACATGACAGGTCCTGATTAACTGTGCAGCAAAATGACCCAGTCAACCAAGCAACCATTTCCTAAGACCTCCTGGTCAATACTAAAAGTGGGAAGGAGGCTGCACTCACAACCTAGCCTTTCTTTTATTTTTACAGAGAGCTCAAGCTCAGTGTTACTCTGGAGAGAGCCAGTGGACCTTCTTCCCATCTACAGCCTCCCTGTCTGCTTATGAGGGAAGGGGAGGAAGTTCATAGGGAGGGCCCATTCTCATAGGCTCTCCAGGACTTTGTTCCTTGGAAGAGGAAAGGGGTAATTAATACCGTGTTTCCCTGAAAATAAGACCCTGTCTTATATTTTTTGAATCCCGAAATAAGTGTTTGGCCTTATTTTTGGGGAGGTCTTATTATTTTGGGGGACGTGAAGCAAGACGGGGCTCCTCTTGCTGTCTTACCTGATTTCCAGCTCTGTCTTCCTAACCTTAACCAGAGGACATGGTATTTTCAGGGGAGGGCTTATTTTCAGGGGAGGACTTATTTTTGGGGGAGGTCTTATTTTCAAGGACACATGGTATCTTAGAAACTGGTTCAGATGCTTCAATTGATTTCAAAGTAGATAATTCCCAAAACAGCTTCTGGGTTATTTGGGGTTAAAACAAATCCCCTCTGTGTTAGTTTTCAAGGCTAATTTTCTCTTAAGTGTGTTATGGTAACATGACACTTACAGCACTTAAGGAAAGAAAAAAAACCCACCTCTTTCAGTCCTGATGTTAAAATACCAGGTCATCCACTGACACTAAATGCAGAGAGATTCATGACTGACAGAAGGAAATAGTTTGTCACCCAGCACATAGTTCAACTGTGGGATTCTCGGCCAGTAGTTGTGCTAATGAAAAACAATTTAAATGTTTTTGGAAGGGGACTGGATAGGTTCATTGAGGATCAGGCTGTCAAAAGTTACTAATACTGGTGTCTGTTAACTCCTGATTTATAAGGAGAACTTCTTAAATATTAGTTTCTGAGAAGTGATGAGAACTTACAACTGACCTCCAATCCTGATTTGTGAGCATCTCAAATATATCCAGTTGCAACTGGGTGACAAAAATACTGAACAAAACCGGCCTATGACCTGATCTAGCATGGTGCTTATGCTTTCCATATGATCTTACGACACTTAAAGCAACCATCAGTTCAAAAACAAAAAAACACCCCAAAGTAAAACACGTCAATCAAACTTGTATTCAATTGTTTCCTGCATTCCATCTCGCCAATTTCATACATTTTCAAATGCAGCTGAAAAGCAACCATGCTGACCTTCAAAAATTAAAAAAAGAAAGAAAAGAAAAACTAATAAATTCAAGTCACCAGGAAGATTGGAAGTGATATTGTGTATGCCTTCAAAAATATAGAATAGAATAGAATAGAATAGAATAGAATAGAATAGAATAGAATAGAATAGAATAGAATAGAATAGAATTCTTTATTGGCCAAGTGTGATTGGACACACAAGGAATTTGTCTTTGGTGCATATGCTCTCAGTGTACATAAAAGAAAAGATACTGTACATTCGTCAAGAATCATAAGGTACAACACTTAATGGTAGTCATAGGGTACAAAATATAAGCAATCAGATCACATTAGGAAACAGTCAATATAAATCGTAAGGATACAAGCAACAAAGTTACAGTCATGCAGTCATAAGTGGGAGGAGATAGGTGATAGGAAGGATGAGAAGACTCATAGTAGTGGAGACTATGTAAATAGTTTGACAGTGTTGAGGGAATTATTTGTTTAGCAGAGTGATGGAGTTCGTGGAAAAAAATGTTCTTGTATCTAGTTGTTCTGGTGTGCAGTGCTCTATAGCATCGTTTTGAGGGTAGGGGTTGAAACAGTTTATGTCCAGGATGTGAGGGGTCTGTAAATATTTTCACAGCCCTCTTTTTGACTCGTGCAGTATACAGGTCCTCAGTGGAAGGCAGGTTGGTAGTAATTGTTTTTCCTGCAGTTCTGATTATCCTCTGAAGTCTGTGTCTGTCTTGTTGGGTTGCAGAACCAAATCAGACAGTTATAGAGGTGCAGATGACAGATTCAATAATTCCTCTGTAGAACTGTATCAGCAGCTCCTTGGGCAGTTTGAGCTTCCTGAGTTGGCTTCCTGAGTTGGCACAGAAAGAACATTCTTTGTTGTGCTTTTTTAATGATGTTTTTGATAGTAGGTTTCCATTTTAGATCTTGAGATATGGTAGAACCTAGAAATTTGAAGGTCTCTACTGTTGATACTATGTTGTCTAGTATTGTAAGAGGTGGTAGTATGGGAGGGTAGTCTACCACCATTTCTAGGGTTTTGAGTGTGTTCAGTTCCAGGTTGTTCCGGTCGCACCACGAGATTAGTTGTTCAACCTCCTGTCTGTATGCGGATTCATCATTGTCTCGAATGAGACCGATCACTGTTGTATCATCTGCGAACTTCAGTAGTTTAACAGATGGATCGTTTGAAATGCAGTCATTGGTATATAGAGAGAAGAAAAGTGGAGATTGCACACAGCCTTGGGGGGGGGGCTGGGCTAATTGTACAGGTATCTGATGTGATTCTGCTTAGCTTCACCTGCTGCTTCCTGTCTGTTAGGAAGCTTATGATCCACTTACAAGTGTGTTCAGATACTGCTAGCTGGTTTAGCTTAGTTAGGAGACTGTCTGGAATGATGGTATTGAATGCTGAACTAAAGTCTACAAAGAGGACCCATGCGTAGGTCTTTTGAGATTCAAGATGTTGTAGGATGTAGTGCAGAGCCATATTAACAGCATCATCTGTTGATCTATTCGCTCGGTATGCAAATTGCAGGGGGTCTAACAGCGGATCCATGATGGTTCTCAAGTGGGACAGCACTAGCCTTTCAAAGGTTTTCATAACTACAGATGTTAGAGCAACTGATCTGTAGTCATTCAGTTCCTTGATGGTGGGCTTCTTCAGCACTGGGATGATAGAGCATTTGAAGCAAGAAGGAACATAGCACATCTCTAGCGATTTATTGAAGATTCGGGTGAAGATGGGGGGCCAATTGGTCAGCACAGACTTTTAAGCAGGAAGGAGTTATCTTGTCTGGGCCTGGAGTTGTGAAATAGGTCTTGCACTTCCTTTTCTGTGATCACTAGGGTTGTGAACCCAATGGGATGGAGTCAGTTGTAGGAGGTTTGGCTGTTGTTGGTTTTGAGATGGGGGTTGTGGAGATAGGTGGCTGTAGTTTCCTTTCAAACCTGTAGTAAAACATGTTCAGATCATATGCCAGTTGTTGATTTCCTTCAGCCTGGGAAGGAGGTTTGCTGTAACCGGTGATATTTTTAAGAGTTTTCCACATATTTGCTGGTTCATTTGTTGAGAACTGATTCTTTAGCTTTTCAGAGTAGCTTCTTTTTGCTGCTCTCATCTCCCTTGTTAATACATTTCTAGTCTGATTGTACAGCATTTTATCACCTTTTCTGTAGGCTTCCTATTTGGAATGATGTAGCTGCTTAAGTTTAGCTGTGAATCAGGGTTTATTGTTACTGTATATTCGCATGTTCCTGGTCAGTACACATAGGTCTTCATAGAAGCTGACATATGATGTTACAGTATCTGTGAGTTCATCCAGAAGTATCTTCAAAAATATTCCAATCGGTGCAGTCAAAGCAAGCCTGTAGCTTTAGCTTTGCCTCCTCAGTCCAAGTCTTCACTGATTTAATTGTTGGTTTCATGATCTATTATTTTATTATTATTTTATTATTTATTCTCTCTCTCTCTCTCTCTCTCTCTCTCTCTCTCTCTCTCTCTCTCTCTCTCTCTCTCTCTCTCTCTCTCTCTCTCTCTCTCTCTCTCTCTCTCTCTCTTATATATATATATATATATATATATATATATATATATATATATATATATATATATATATATATATATATATATATATATATATATATATATATATATATATATATATTATTCTTGATTCACAGGATCCTTTGCAGGAAGGGAGCCTTCAGGTGTACAGCTGCATGTTTAAATGCTTACAACCTGGAATCCTGATGGCACAGCATTCAAGATAGCCTGGGGACATTACTGAAAAATGCTTTCCCAGCAGGGATCCATTATATGAATGTGAATGCCACAGAGGTAAGGGAATAAGTGTTGGCACACTTCATGATGAGCAGATATAGCAATTAATCATGGGGCTAGTTGATGCATGCATTGATAAATGTACCTGGATAGGATTATTATTTCTGCTCAGTTAAAATGGAACTGAGGAAGAAGTGTCATCAGAAATAGAACTCTTGGCTACACATCCACATTAGCTGTGATCTGGTTTGCCTTATCAAGGGTGACAACATCACCAGGTCTGGACAGTTGCAAAGCTCTTGGGATTCCTATGAAGCATTTCTCTGACCTGGTTCAGTAGTGGGTTCTAAAACCCATTGCTACCAGTTCACGTGCATGCTTCTGCTTATGTGAAGAAGCTTCCCGGGTGGGTGGGCGGAGCCTCCCACCGCCGGCGCTACTGGTTCGCATAACCGGGCCGAACCAGGAGCAACCCACCGCTGATTTGGTTGGTACTCCAAACATCATTAATCAACTTGGTTTAAATCAAGAGAACAACTGATGGCAGAGGGTCACAGTTATTAATAGTTTACAGCAGGGGTGGCCAAACCGTGGCGCATGCGCCAAATGTGGTGCATTGGATGATTGCAAGTGGCGCATTGCAATCATCCAACTGACAGAAAAGGTGACGCAGTTTTAGAGAGTGAAAGTGATTCTGACCTTCTTATTGTCCGATCCCCTTCTTCCTGCATAATTCTGGAGAGCGCACGCAGTTCGAAGTCAAACTCCGGTAGTGACGAAACGAAGCAAGCAACGTGCCCTAGGGCAGAGGATGAAGTAGTCAGTCACAAGTGCCGGCCCCACCACTCATGTGCCGCTCGATCCACCGTGTCTGGAGTGGGATCCATTTACACAAGCCAACCGTTGCAGCAGAGCAAGCTTCAGAGAAGGGCCGCTTGCAAATACGCCACCATAGTTGCCCTTTAATGTCAGGCTGTTGCGGTGGCGGTTGCGTGACGTCTTGGGAAACCTGCGCTTGGTGAGTTTATTTTAATTCGTTGTTGTTCTTGTGACGATCTTGTGGGTTGCTGATGCGGCGTGTTCAACAGGCAAGTATATTTTGGATGTTCGGGAAGGTTTGAACCATCTTAATGGGTTTTTTGCTTGGAATGTGTCACTCATGGCACAGATAGGAATCTTCCAATTTTTCTTATGTTGAACATAAGAAATTGCTTACTTATATGTGCATACGTATATGTGAAATAATAATTATAACTCATACAAAAACGACCGGCATACAAAAACGACCAAATAAATAAATAAATAATAAATGGTGCATCTAAACTCATCTGCGAAAAAATTTGGCGCATGGTATGCTTAAGGTTGGCCACCACTGGTTTACAGGTAGTCTTTGATTTATGACAACGGAGTCCCAAATTTCGATTGCTAAACAAAGCAATTGTTAATTGTTATAGAGCACTGCACACCAAGACAACTAGACACAAGAACAGTTTTTCCCCGAACGCCATCACTCTGCTAAACAAATAATTCCCTCACCACTGTCTAACTATTCACTAAGGCAGCATTACTATTACTATTAGTCTTCTCATTGTTCCTATCATCCATCTCTTTCCACATATGACTGTATGACTGTAACTTGTTGCTTGTATCCTTACAATTTATATTAATATTGATTGTTTCCTGATTGCTTATTTGTACCCTATGACAATCATTAAGTGTTGTACCTCATGATTCTTGACAAATGTATCTTTTCTTTTATGTACACTGAGAGCATATGCACCAAAGACAAATTCCTTGTGTGTCCAATCACACTTGGCCAATAAAGAATTCTATTCTATTCTATTCTTAAGTGAGTTTTGCTCCATTTTATGACCTTTTATGTCACAGTTGTTTAAAAAAATGCACTGTAGTTGTTAAGTGAATCATACAGTCATTAAGCAAATCTGGCTTTCCCGTTGACTTTGTGGGAAACCAGCTGGGAAATGGTGATCACATGACCCTGGGACACAGGTGCAATACATACATGCCAGTTGCCAAGTGTCCGAATTTTGATCATGCGACTGTGGGGATGAGGCAGCGGTTGTAAGTGTGAAAATCAGTCATGTCATTTTTTTCAGTGCCTTTGTAGCTTTGAACAGTCACTAAATGAATAGTTGTAAGTCAAGAACTCCCTATATCCATATCAGAAAGATTTAAAGTAGATAGAAGAATCTGTGGTATTGAATATTCTAAGACAGCTTTTGAAATGAGATTGTTTCACCAATGAAGAACATGTCATTGCTAAAATGCATAAACCTTTACTGATATTTGAAACTGAAGGAGGACAAGTTAAAGAATGCATGATAAAAAAGGTGGTTAGAGTAGAGGTAGTCCTTGACTTACAACAGTTCGTTCAATGGCCGTTCAAACGTTCCCCCCGGCCACCCTGGAGGCCCTCCGGAGGCCAAAATCGCCTTCCCAGAGTCTCCGCGCTAGCCAAAAATCAGCTGGCGGGCACACACATGCACGCTGCAGCTGAGCTAGGGCAATGGCTCGCGTGCCGGCAGATATGGCTCCGCGTGCCACCTGTGGCACCCATGCCATAGGTTCGCCATCACTGTCCTAAACCATTATTTCTTTAACCACAATATGTTAAATAATCCATAGTGGCCTTCTTCATATGCAACATTAAGCGATACACTAGGGATGCCTACATCTTGAACAACTAATCAATGGCATCACAGTCAATGTGTTTTGCTGTAAAGATTCACAAGGTTCTTTGCGTTTTGTGAGATATACATCTGAAAGTTGGCATGGAAGTGAAACTGTTACACTGTATAGTAAAATAAATGCAAAGCAATCATAGTGGAGGACCAAAAACAAAGTCAGGTGTCTCACGGTTAATTAAGAACACCTTGTTCCAATTGCTGAGTAGTAGTTTAAAAATATTTCCTTAAGGCATCCTGTTTCTTAATTGCCAATCTCTAGAAATCTCTGCCACCTGGTAATAGTTCAATGGTCACCAAACTCAGCCTTTGAGAGGTTCCAACTAATAAGTATAGGTGTTGCAAATACTCCACCTCCTCGCTTTCTTAGAAGTCATATCTAAGGCAAAAGCACTAATGACATATGTATGTTACAGTGACTGCAATAAAGAATGAAAAACACATGTCTTGACACTGCAAGCTTGATTGTAGCCCTCCCCCAACCTTAATTTTTTCCCCTCTGGCTAATGAATGCTACTCACAACACCCATGACCACCACCCATACTAACCAGGTGCTCCACTATCAAAGCAACAACCCAACCGCCCACAAGAGAAGCTGTGTAAGGACTTTATTTAAATGAGCCCAAACCCAGAAAAAGAAAATGGAGCATCAACAGTATACAACACAGTCCAACAAAATGGGTACCCAGACAACTTTATCCAAAAGTCCCTGACCATTCAACCCAATACAGCACAACCAACACAACCCCTAAAAAGAATTGCATTGCCATACATCAAGACAGGGGCAGGTTGCTCTCTTATCTTGCTACCGGTGTGCTGCGCACGCATCGCCACATTTCATGTGCACTTGCATTCGCTACGCACGTGCGCGCCCTTGTGCAATTTTGCTTCCGCGCATGCGTAGGAAGCAAAAATAACTGAAATCTCATGAGGGGACATGCGCGAACACGCGATTTCAGCAATTTTTTGCTTCCGCGCATGCGCAGGAAGCAAAAAAAAGCCCAAAAATTCTGAAAAAAGATGGCGACATGCGACGGACCGGTGAAGACGGCACCGGAGCCGTCGTGCGCAAATTGCGTAATCGGCTGGCCGCTACCGGTGCGGTAGAGTGGACCGCACCGGTAGGAACCCACCATTGCATCAAGAGTCTCTCAGAAATCCACAAATAGACTACTACAACCACATGGAATCAGCGTAGCACACAGGCCAACTAAAACCCTTTAAAACAGGGGTGGCCAAACTATGGTTCTTTGAGGACCTGTGGACTTCAACTCCCAGAATTCCTGAGCCAGCCATGCATGCATGGCTGGCCAGGAATTCTGGGAGTTGAAGTCCACAGGTCCTCAAAGAACCATAGTTTGGCCACCCCTGCTTTAAAACATCTTAAGCAAACCAAAAGACCCAGCAACCCGAGAAGAAAAAACAGGAGTCATCTACCACATAAGAACTGCAACAATCACTATATAGGACAAACAGGCAGGAGACTGGCAGAACACATCCATGAACACCAACTGGCAGTCAGAAGACATGGCGAAAATTCTTTAATTTCACAACATATAGACAGATTTAACCATAGTTTCAATTGGGAAAATGTGACAATCCTAGACCAGGCCAAGTCCAAAAATGCCAGGGAATTTCTAGAAGCCTGGCACTTTGACAAACCAGCCATCAATAGACATATAGACATTAACAACATCTATAGACTATGCAAAAGAGACAATCAACCAGCCCAAAAGGAAAAAAAAACTCTAGCACCTCTCCACCAGTAATCAGCACTCAGATCAGTAAAATACAGTATATTGTGGGAGCCCAAGGGGGGGGGGGGAGAGAGATAGGAAGACATCTGGACTGGATAAAGTGGTGGAAATGCGGAATCTCCTGAAAAGTGATTCCTTCAGACCTCTAGAAAAAAAGAGAAGGGTTATAAATTAACATAATAATGAAGGGACAAGAAGCCCTCAAGAATTATCTGCTGCAGAGGAACAATAGTGGAAGAAGGATATATTTTTCTCCCCTCCTTGAAGACACTCCAGAGGCATCTGGTTGACCATTATGACTAATAAAATACAATTCTGAGCAAATATGAGCTTTTAAATTTAGTTTATCACTAAGCAAACTGACCTCAAAACAAACTCTTGATGACAAAATAACCCACAACTTTCGGGAAAGGAAGAGCCAAGTATCTCCTTGGCAAGAGAAGAATTTTAATTTAATTTAATTTAGTTTAGTTTATGTACTGGAACATTGTTACACATGGTATTCTAATTCTGTGGCATTAATTTTCATGTTCTTAATCTCCTGAGGAATTTCATGAAGTCAGTAAGACAAGTAATCAAACTTTCATCAACATTAATCTACATTAATAGCATTAATAAAATGTTACTACTATTCAGTTTTATGATGTTTTATCAATATAGTGTTGTTCATTTATTCTGTATTTTATAACATATATTTTAATGTAATAATATATTAACTTTAGAAATACAAAGAATGGGCAAGAAAATAAAAGGGGGAAAGAAAAAAAAGAGAAAAATGTGCTGTTAATTTCCAAAATAACAGTGGTTTAAATCTGCATATTAAAATGCCTCACATGGTTTTGAAGGTTTAAATCGATACTAAAGTAAGTCCAAATGAGATTATCAGACATTAATTAAGAACTGTGGCTAATATTATTCAAATTATATAAGAGTTAAAATAATTTCTTCTAATCTGAAAAATTTGATGTTAAATAAATCATTAAAAATGAGTATATTAATCTTAGCTCAAGGAAAGCTTTTGTGTAAGACTCCAGGAGTTTTCTACAAGCAGCTATATTTAATCCAACTATTAATTTGAAAAAGAAAATACTGTAGAATTGCTTTTTATTGAGTTGAGTCAGAAATAAAATTAAAGTCAACTTGATTTGAAAGGTACCTCTTCAAAAGTAGCATTGCCAAGTTAATATTTTATATTCCAAATTACAAAAACATTTTCCAATCTGCTTTTAAAAATGCTAGAACTGCCAATCAAGCTGTTATAAATGCAGTGTGTATTTCCTAGATTTTAACCACTTATACTGAGGAAGTACCATTCCTGTACCAACAGTAGAACAATAAACTACTTTCTATGCCAATGGATTATCCAGTGCCGCAAACATGCAATAAGAAGAGAAAACCTTTTTGCTACCAGTGGTGGGATTCAAATTTTTTTTACTACCGGTTCTGTGGGCATGGTGGGCGTGACAGGGGAAGGATACTGTAAAATCTCCATTCCCACCCCACTCCAGGGGAAAGATACTGTAAAATCTCCATTCCCTCCTCACTCCAGGAGAAGGTTACTGCAAAATCCCCATTTCCTCCAATTAGCAATAGCAATAGCACTTAGACTTATATACCGCTTCATAGTGCTTTACAGCCCTCTCTAAGTGGTTTAAAGAGTCAGCATATTGCCCTCAACAATCTGGGTCCTCATTTTACCCACCTCAAAAGGATGGAAGGCTGAGTCAACCTTGAGCTGGTTCGATTTGAACCGCCGAACTGCAGCTAGCAGTCAGCTGAAGTAGCTTGCAGTGCTGCACCCTAACCACTGCGCCACCAATTCAGCTGGGACTCAGGAGGCAGAGAATAGATGGGGGTGGGGCCAGTCAGAGGTGGTATTTACCGGTTCTCCAAACTACTCAAAATTTCCGCTACCTGTTCTCCAGAACTGGTCAGAACCTACTGAATACCACCTCTGTAAATGCTAACCTATAAAAAAGGCATGAATTGCAAGAAATTGCAAGCATCTGAAAAGAGAATCGCCAATTATAACCAGCTGGGAAGTATAGCTGCTTGGGAACATACCAAATGCTCCATTTTCTTATCCCCATCTGTAGCACATATGCCGTTTTTTTAAATTTATTACTGTAGGTGTGTGACAGTTGATGTGAGGTGTGAAATCAGAGATCCAAAACTATTGAAGATAGGAAGATGTAGAGGCTGCAGATGGTCAGTTTATCACAGCTTATTGTGATAAATATTGAGGAAGGCTTTGTTTGATGATTTTATATAATGGGCTGCTATTAAATGTACATAGCAAACCCTTATGTATTAGAAATGTTTAACATAAATTGGTAAAAGGAGCACTGAAGCTGTACTTTTAATAAATATGGGGAAGAAAGAATTCGAAGCAAATTTTCCTCAACCCTGCAACCATTAAAAGCCAGGTTTCACTTTGTATTTAGCTATCCTAGCTATATTTTAATCCTATCTACCTATTCAAAAGTAGGAAGATTTGCTTGCTTTGTACTGAAAGAGATTCTGTAGCTTTTAAACATTTTTTAAAAGATTTTTATCCCACTTCTTTTTTTATTTACAACTCAAGATGACAATCAGACCTAATACTTCCTCCTCCTTCTATTTTCCACATAACAACAATCCTGTAAGGTCAGATGGACTGAGAGTCACTGGCCCAAAATCACCCAGTTGGCTTTCATGTCTAAGGCAGGACTAGAACTCAGAGTCTCCTGGATTCTAGCTTAACCACTACACCAAACTGTCTTTTATCCTATCATTGCTATTGTTTTCTTGTTATCATATCTTACCTGGCACCATGTTTTTCCCCTTCATTAACTTTCTGTCCTGTTTTCAGCAATTCTAAACAACCAGGAATCATTGATGTTTGTATTAATGTCACATATTATTCAATTACGAGATTAGATACAGGGACTAATACAGTATAGAAATCTCAGTTTATTATACCCTGATCGCCTACAGGACAGATGGTACTATTAAAGGTGGGATCAAGAAAGCTCTGGTTAGATATCCCAAGGGAATTCTCTAGTGTTATATTCTGTTTCTTAAAAATTTAATATAAAATATGTGTTATAAAACACCAACGTTTTAACATTCATATTCTGCAAAAACTTCTCCAGAATTTTTTTTGTGTGTAGAAAGAGAGAAAGATCTGTATAGTTATCTTAACCTTTTTTTATTTTTTTTAAATGACAATAGAAAACTGACATTTATCCAGGGGTACATTAGTAAATCTACTCAATTACCCAACTTTTCCAAATTTTATTTACCATATTTTTCGGAGTATAAGATGCTCCAGACTATAAGACGCACCTATCTTTTTTGGGGAAGAAAACAAGAATAAAAAATCTGCCTCTGCCTCCCAGCATCCATCCGGTATTCATCTGGCCCGTTTGCTACCACCCATTCACTGCCGCCACCCATTTGCCGCCACCACTGCCCATTCGCTGCCACCCATTTGCCGCTGCCGCCACGGCCCGTTCACCGCCGCCACGGCCCATTCACCACTACCATGGCCCGTTTGGCACAGCCCATTCGCAGACACCATGGCCCATTCTAGAACAGCTGATTGGTGCTGCACCAATCCCCCTCCCCCCCGCCGCAATGTTCGCTGTATAAGACACACCGAAATTTCCACCCACTGTGAAAAATACTGTAGTTTAAAAAAATTAACATATGAAAACACAAAGATATCATGAGGAAAAACACACTGAGCCAGAGTTAGGCATACTTAGAAGTTATTGATTGGTGTTATGCTATGTATCCCGCATATGTTTAAATGATCCAGCTCAGTATTTTCCCCTGAAAAAAAATCACACTTTGATTCCTAAAGTACATTATGCATTTATTGGTCTGAAAATAGTGCTAGATCAAAACTGAGGTTAATGTCAAAAAATGAGAGAGCTTTCTTTTCAGTAATACTCCAACTCTTCCTTTTTATATTATTATTAAGAAAATTTTCCTTATTCAATCTGCCATTTAAAAATATTTAAAGGTCTTGGATATCTTGCACTTTTCTGGATTTTAGGTGGTGGGGTCACACTTTAAAAGATTGTCTTTTTTGATTGGGGTTTTTGTTTTTTGGGGGATGGGGGGTTGAGAAAGATAGAAAAGTAAATGCGTTGTGATTTGTCAGTTTATTAACCAAATTTTGATTACAGGATCTACTGGGATTTGGGGATTGAACAGGTTTCAGGTTGCCTGTCTTTTTCTAACAATTTACTGGAATGACCAGCCACAACACATTTTAATAACTGTGGTTGAAAAGAAGAAAGTACACATAATACTTTCTATGGAAATAAATATCAAGATCTGAAAACTGAAGTTGAAAGATTATGGCATAAACTGGCTGTGGTGGTCTCAGTGGTTATTGATGCACTGGCTGCCATAGCTCAAAATTTTGCATGGCACTTAGAAAATTCTGCATCTGCACATTGAGAAAATTTCCATCTGTCAATTGCAAAAGGCCACATTGGTTGGATGCTCACTTAGGCTATGCTGATACATTAGGACAGGGGTGGGCAACTACAGCTCTTTGCGGACCTGTGGACTTCAACTCCCAGAATTCCTGAGCAAGCCATGCATGCATGGCTGGCTCAGGAATTCTGGGACTTGAAGTCCACAGGTCCTCAAAGAGCTGTAGTTTGCCTACCCCTGCATTAGGACATCTTAGGTTCTTGGGAAGAGCTTAATGCATATGAAGGGTAACACCCAGTAAAGAACAGGCAGCTGTGATTTCACATTTTTGTGTATGTTGTTGTTGATGTTGTTGTTTTACTCTCATTTATACAAGTTGGAAGAAGAAATGTATTCCCTGTGCTTCATTCCCTGCTCAAGTCAAATGTAAATCAGAGTTCAAAACTTTATTAGCACAAACCTTAAGTGCCGCCCAGTCCTCCGGCAATAGGTGCAATCCTTTCTGTAGTGATGAATAAAAATTGGTACCTGTTTAATTCTAGAATTTTCAAGTTTAAATTTCCTAATAAAGAATAGCTTGATTTGCCGCAGTCTAATTGGTGCATGTTATATCTGGTGCTACAAGTATAACTATTTCTTCTCTTTCCTTCCTTATCTGTCCTAATTGACCCTTCCTTGCTAAATGGCATTAGGTCAACTTTCTAATAACTACTTTCCAACAATATCTATTCAAGAGTAAATTGAATTCAATTAAATGGGGCCTATTGCAGGGTAGGTGGGTTTAGAATTGCAGTTGTAATGAGAGTAGGTTTGGATTATTTTGCTATTTTAAAACATTTATAGGAAAGTTTTTAGTACCTGGCTGATATGAAAAGGAGGCATATATAAATGCAGTACAAGGTGGATAGTGTGAAGTAGAGTCTACTTAGATTTTTGCCCAATAGTCCTCTCTCTTCTGGGTTTTAGCTGTTTCTTGTCTTTCTTGACTTCTGTGTTTCATTCATCATTTGTCTAGTAATCTTCAAGCCCGAGTTTCAATTGCTTTCACATCATTTCACTACCATGTCTCTTATCTTCTCCCTTGCACTGCACTGCCTGGGCATCTTTCACGGAGTACCATATATTGCAACATATATTGTCTCCATTTCCCATCTGAAGCCATACCACCAAACTATGTGACGTTAAGATAGGTTGATCTTACCTGCCCAAAATCATCTAATAACTTAATTCTTAATAGCTGAAGAAAGAATTCTCTTAACAGATCTGTCAGGTGCTAGAAATCAGGAACCAGAATAAAGTTCAAAAGTACTACAGGTTTATTTCTGTATAGCCTATACCAGTGGTGGCGAACCTTTTTCGGCTCGCATGCCAAAAAGGGAGGGCGCGCTCGCGCGCGCTCGCATGCCCACACCCATTCCCTCCCCCCCCCCCATGCATGCGCACAACTGCCCCCTGCGCATGCGCACACACCCCACCCCCGCGCAAAGGCTTACCGGAGCCTGGGACGATGAAACCGGCAAACCGGAAGTGCGAAAAAAACGCACTTCCGGTTTGCCGGTATGCTGTTTTTTGCACTCCGGAGGGTTCAGGGAAGCTCCCTGAAGCTCCAGAATGCAAAAAACTACAAAACGGTCAAACCAGAAATGCAGAAAAGTGCACTTCCGGTTTGTCCGTTTTGTAGTTTTTCGCATTCCGGAGCTTCAGGGAGCTTCCCTGAACCCTCCGGAGTGCAAAAAACAGCACACCGGCAAACCGGAAGTGCGTTTTTTCGCACTTCCGGTTTGCCGGTGGGAACCTTCGCGTGCCAGCTTCTATGGCTCCGTGTGCCACCTTTGGCACGCGTGCCATAGGTTCGCCACCACGGGCCTATACAAACTAATGATGTGTTTGACCCCACCATCAGGCTCAGCCTTGTCCTCTCCTCCAAGGTCCTAACTAAATGTGGATCTCTCCTAACCTGAATCCAAAACCTGAACCACTTCTGCCCACTGCATTCCTATGACCTAGTTAACCACATGAATGTTACCTGCAAACAATGTATATATTGGACTCCTCTATGGTTATATTAAAATGAAGTTATACCTATCCAGATATTTCTGAGAATCTTCCATCAATCTTTACATAGCAGAATTTCATGGAGTCATCGGTCTGGAAAAGCCCTTGGAGGTCTTCTAATCCAATCCTATGCCCAAATTCTTATACCATCCCAAACAAATGGCTGTCCAATCTTTTCTTGAAAACCTCCAGCAATGGATCACCCACAATTCTGGGAAGCAATTCTGTTCCATTGATTAATCATTCTCACTGTCAGGAAATTCCTCCTTAGGTCCAGGTTGGTTGTCCCTGTCAGGAGCTTCCACCCATTACTCCATGTCCTGCCCTCAGGTGCTATGGAGAATAAATCAATGCCCTCTACCGCAAGGTAGCGCTTCAACTATTGGAAGACTGCTATCATGTCTCTCCTGGGCCTCCTCTTTGTTTCTTTTGTAGCACTGAACAACTGAAAAAGAAACATGCTATACATGTGATTCATTTTAACTTTTCCATTCTATGTTTCATATTCTTAAGTCATTGCACTTAAACTCAAACTTTTGTGTTTACCAAGTTTAGTGGTGGGTGACTAAGGATGGGTTGCAAGTGTTTTCAGCCCCTACTGATAAAAACAAAGTCACATTGTTCTTGGGCTCCCTCCAGCGGCTCATTCAAGCAACATCATAGAGGTCAATCTTAATATATTAAGTCCTGGAGGGCCTTTTGAATGCTGACTTCTTTCGTCCTATGGCCATGCCCAGCAGGACTTACAAATACTATCTTGAGAGGTATTGCTGATATTTGATAACTTCATGTTCAATCACAAAGAATACAAATAATGCAGAATATCATGATAAAAAATGTGCTGAGACCATCATTAATGTTACAGCAATTTTGAGTCATACAAACACAGGGAAAGAGAGGGGGGGAGAGGGGGAGAAGAGAGAGAGAAAAAAAAAGAGATTTATTGATAAGTTACAGTCAAATAAGGCAGTTACTTGGGAGGAGATATTCAGGCTTTAATCCAGAAGTCAACCAACATGCATTGTGCAGTCCTAATGATGCGTAAATAATAATACAGAGTATGTTCTCAACAACTTCAAAAGTCACGCCAAAGAACACAACTTATCCATGTGAATGGCATGCATGGGTGGGTGTCTTTATCTAGTATCCCACAACCATATGTTTGATATTGCAGGCAAGATTCCAAGTGGTGAAAGGGAATACAATCCCAGTTGCTGAGTGTTGGGGCATAGGGATTTCAGTCGAGTAAGAGATGCTACCTGGCAATTTTACTTTTTTTTAAAAAAAGAAAATGTGAGATCGTGGTTGCAGAAATGCATGATGACTTATAGCGGCAGATTTACATGTACAATAATGGGGAAAACGTGTCTGTATGAAAAAAATGCCTAAAAATTACAATTACAGTTATGAAAGGGTACATATTTCTGAAACTTATGATTATCAAAACACTCAAAAAAGACTATGCAATTTATGGTTCTCAGTGTTGAATCCTACATTAATCTAGCTTTTCATTTTAAGTTTAAACTAGTTTCTAATATAATGTCCACCTTAAAGACAACTGACGTTGGGTGAGGTAATCTGTAGGAGTGGGTCATAGCATTATTATTTTCCTATTATTCAAAATTATTTCTAGCATTTTGGCATGGATGTATATTTATCTTTGACATATTGCCAGCTTCATATACAATTACTACACATTTTGTTTTTTTTTAAATCACAAAATTGTAGCTTAATTACACAGGATTGCCTTTTGTGGAACGCTACATCAAGACATGTTTAAAACATTGTACAAGTTCAAATGAAGCAAATTTATCAGTCGTCTCTAGATTCTGAAAACCTTTCAGTCTCTCTTCCCCCCCAAAAATGTGGATTCCACTTCTTAACAGCATTTTTGTTACACTCTCCCTCCTTCCAAAAGATAAATACGCTTAATCCTTATGCGGGCAGCACGTTTCTTCAACTTGGTGGCCTCCAGATGGGCTACAATTATAATTTCTAGGATAACTAATCAGCATGGCCAATTCTGGTGGAGAATTCTGGGATTCTGAGTTCAAGGTTAGGAGGCTGGTATAATGCAATGGTCTGTTTTTAATTTCAGCATTAAGAATACGATCCCTTTTTCTTGCAAAGGATTCTTCTATGTTTCTTTAACTTAATATTTACTGTATTATTGATACATGTCAGGTTCTTCTTTCTTATTTAAATTGAGGAATATTTTTTTTTAAAAAAGACAGTGGAATGGCCTCTGTAGCAAATACAAGAGCAAGCTCATTTGCTGTGATCTCTAATCAGCATGCTTTTGGTACAGGCAGCTACTCAAAAGATTCCCTTATCATGATTGTGGCAATGTATGAAGAAACTCCAGCATTTGAGGAATCTAATGCAATACTCAGTTACAAAAAAAGGAAAAGGGACACACACACACACACACACACACACACACACACACACACACACACACACCCCTACCTCAGAGATGTAAAAGAAACAGGAGGTAATTTTAGGCTCTCCTGCAATTAAAGTCCATATTATATCCTCACACCCAAAAACAGTGCAGGAGGTTCAATGATGGTTTCATAAATTAATCGGAGCTTTGTTGGTATTCCTTATGTCAAGGAACATTTCCTTATATATATAATTTACAGTATCCCCTAGCCCAGTGATGGCGAACCTTTTTTTCCTCGGGTGCCGAAAGTGCATGTGCGTGTGCTATCGCACATGCGCGAGTGCCAACACCCATAATTTGCTGCCTGGGAAGGGCAAAAACGGCCTCCCCCACCCCCCCAGAGGCCCTCTGGAGGCCGGAAATGGCCCATTTCCCAACTTCTGGTGCGCCTGGTAGGCCCATTTTTCGCCCTCCCTAGGCTCCAGAGGCTTCCCTGGAGCATGGGGAGGGCAAAAACGCCCTCCCCCACCCCCCCGGAGGCCCTCCAGAAGCCGAAAACGCCCTCCCAGAGCCTCCGTGCAAGCCAAAAATCAGCTGGCCGGCACGCACATGCGCACTGGAGCTGAGCTAGGCAATGGCTCGCGTGCCGGCAGATACGGCTCCGCGTGCCACCTGTGGCACGCGTGCCATAGGTTCGCCATCACTGCCCTAGCCAATGCTGTGGAATATTAAAGCTTCTTTAATGTCTGATAATTTAATATTATCAAAATGTTGGCTAGTCCTGATAACCCTAAAAATTGCTGAACAAAGCGCTCCTATACTAAAGGATGGGAGTCATAAATATTGACTGAATGGTTTGAATCAATGTTATAAGCGAGATGCTACTTATTTTATTTTATTTATTTATTTATTTGTTTTGTCAAGCTTCCTGAAATGGCTTCAAAATGGGCATTGAGCTCTAAATGCCCTGTGCTAATTGTCCTCAAATTGTTCACCCACCCAATCAGCAGATTAACTGACAAACCACAGATCCCATAGAATAGAATAGAATAGAATAGAATAGAATAGAATAGAATAGAATAGAATAGAATAGAATAGAATAGAATAGAATAGAATA
The DNA here is from genome assembly GCA_023053685.1 of Diadophis punctatus similis. Classification (NCBI taxonomy): domain Eukaryota; kingdom Metazoa; phylum Chordata; class Lepidosauria; order Squamata; family Dipsadidae; genus Diadophis; species Diadophis punctatus. Next base: position 78,322,260 of record JALIGW010000001.1, read on the forward strand.
GAATAGAATAACAGAGTTGGAAGGGACCTTGGAGATCTTCTAATCCAACCCTCTGCCTAGGCAGGAAACCCTACACTACTTCAGACAGATGGTTATCCAACATCTTCTTAAAAACTTCAAGTGTTGGAGCATTCACAACTTCTGGAGGCAAGCTGTTCCACTGATTAATTGTTCTCACTGTCAGGAAATTTCTCCTTAGTTCTAAGTTGCTTCTCTCCTTGTTTAGTTTCCACCCATTGCTTCTTGTTCTACCCTCAGGTGCTTTGGAGAATAGCCTGACTCCCTCTTCTTTGTGGCAACCCCTGAGATATTGGAACACTGCTATCATGTCACCCCTAGACCTTCTTTTCATTAAACTAGACATACCCAGTTCCTGCAACCGTTCTTCATATGTTTTAGCCTCCAGTCCCCTAAACATCTTTGTTGCTCTTCTCTGCACTCTTTCTAGAGTCTCAACGTCCCTTTTACATCGTGGCGACCAAAACTGAACGCAGTATTCCAAGTGTGGCCTTACCAAGGCATTATAAAGTGGTATTAACACGTCATGTGATCTTGATTCTATCCCTCTGTTTATGCAGCCTAGAACTGTGTTGCCCTTGGTTTCTTCATCATGGTGAGAGGGACTGTATTTCATGGTAACTATTTCCCAATTTCCCCACATACTTAACAATTGCAAGCTTAACAACCACAGCCTTTGCTTAACAACTGCAGTAAAAATATTGTAAAATTGGGTCAGTCGCATGATGGCCCACTTAATAATTGGCACCATTTACAACCATGATTCTAGGCTCATTTATGGTCATAAGTCGAGGACTACCTGTAGTACATGAAAAGGATTTCTTTTATCTTTGCTTTCTATGTGCATCTAAGTGTGTGTTTGTGTGTATTCATGTCCATAACCACTCTAAGACAGACAAAAATGTCAGAGAAGTGAATGCAAACTTGTTCATTTTTCAGATGTTGTTTCAGGGGAGTTTTCCCCGGCCACTACTACAAAGATATTACCCAACTATTTTAAAATATACTTGCCTCCATGAATTGGCGTAATTATGACAACCAAAGAGAGGGGAAACCAGCAAAAAATGGTTCTTGTATGCCTTGACTTCTCTAAACTAAACTACTTCTAAACCAAAGTAATACCATAGTTCATGAAGCCATGTGATTTTTTTATCACCAACTATGAGGTTTTAAATCCACTCTAAATCATACTTATATTGATAATATATAGCCACTCTTCAATATTCTGTTACTGGGCATGGTGTTGTCTTGAGGGCAACATAGTAGTTTAAGGGATGAAGGGAAAAACTTCACCGTCCATACACTGCATCTTCCATTCCTTGCCTCCCAACATTTGTGGCTTGATGCAATTAACCTTATAGTAAAACTGATTCTGCGAAGTTCAGAGTAGTGTCTATAATGCCCTTTGGATATTTGAAAAAAATGTTTCCTCTTATAACAGAGGCCTTTTACTCTTTTGCACAATGCAGAGGCATATGTAATAGAGCAGGGGTCCCCAACCCCCCCAGTCCATGGACTGGCACCAGTCCGTGGCATGCCAGAAACCGGGCCATGCAAACAAGCTAAGTAGCATCCATGGGATGCAGGCAGCATGTGAAACCACGCCCCCTCCAGTCCGCAGAAAAAACTCTCTCCACTAAACCGGTCCCTGGGGCCACTATAGGAGAGCCTTCCTCATGACTGCTCCAAAGCTCCAGAACTTCATGTCAGAAGAAGAGATTCAATACCATTTCTACAATTCTTTCAACTGCAGACGTGTGTGTGTGTATGTGTGCGTGTGTGTGTGTGTAAAGGTTCTCCTCACACATATGTGCTAGTTGTTCCCGACTCTAGGGGGTGGTGCTTATATCCATTTCTAAGCCGAAGAGCCAGCGCTGTCTGATGACGATTCCGTGGCCATGTGGTCAGCATGACTTATCGCCAAAGGTGCACGGAATGCTGTTACCTTCCCACCACGGTGGTACCTATTTTTCTACTTGCATTTTTATGTGCTTTCGAACTGCTAGGTTGGCAGAAGCTGGGGCAAGTAACGGGAGCTCACTCCATTACGCGGCGCTAGGGATTCAAACGGCCGAACTGCCGACCTTTCTGGTGTGTGTGTGTGTGTGTGTGTATGTGTATGTGTATGTGTATGTGTATGTGTATGTGTATTCCAGACAGATATTTGGCTTTCAAGGTTACGTGTTGCTGATGTATGTTTTAATCTCATGGATACTGATGTTTTTAAATTAATCATTTTTCATGTTTTAGGCATGAAATTTTATTTTATTTGTATTTTATTGCATAATAACTGGCGATTTTTAATGAAAAGATGAGATACAAATCAAATTATCATTCCCTTGCCCACCGATAATAAGAATATACAGAATGCCGATACAATTTATTTTCCATTAGTTATAACAGAAGGGTTTGCTGTATTCCTTTATATTCTTTTCAAAGTAAGCAACATATCTTAGAAAAAAAAATTAGTAAAAAGCCAGAGATATTTTATTTTCAAGGTTAGTACTCTTGCACCAGTGCCCATTTTTTTCTAACAAGGCTGCAGCTAAGATCTGTGAGCCACACAGAGCTTTATTTATGGTCTTGGTTTGAATTAAATCAAAGTAACTTCTCCAAATGTTTGGGTTTCTAGGCGCCATCCAAGTGTGTCCCTAAGATTGGAAGGTTTTCATTGTGTTTTGGTTTTCTCTGTTCAACTACAGTGGCCCATCTAAACCGATGTGGAAACCATCCAGGGTATTAAAATCATATAAGGTAAGTGCTGGGCAAAAAGAAATGAAACAAAAATAAAATGTTATCCTAAATATTCAACATCTGGCAGAATTGGGTTGTTTTTTTTAAAAAAAAAGAGATATTATTTCATTCTATTGGCTGCCAAACAATATTTTCCAAACAACTGCAGTTGCCAATTGATATTACAGGAAACAAAAAAAAATTAAAAATAAAACTTGCAAACTGAATTTGGGGAGTTATTGTTGAAAATATCCATTTACAAATGCAGATCGTTCACTTATCCAGAGCATCAGAATATTGGCAGAGCAGTCTGAAATCTTTAGGCTTTAGGCAAAAAAAAAAAAAAGCAATTATGCCCCATGGCGCAGAAACATCAACAACCACACATTAAAATGATAACATTTGCCACCTTCAAAGAAACCCCAAATCAAACACTTGCCATCTCCTATTACTAAAGGGATAGGGCAGTGATGCATATGAGAAACCAGGATCCGTGTTATATCATTTCTGATTTATCATATTTATTCACTACAAAACAATAGATTTGGTCCTTTTTTCCTTCTTTGAGGGTCACAGCCATGTGAAGCAGAAATCATAATGTAGACACATGTAGTATGGGATTTGAAGAGCAGCTTTTTCTTAAATACACAGCAGTGGTGGGTTCCTACCGGTGCGGTCCACTCTATAGCACCGGTAGCGGCCCACTGGTGACGTCACAGTACCGGTGCGGTCGGTTGCCAGTGCCTGGGCGCCGCCATTTAAAAAAAAATTTTTTTAACTTTTTTTAAAAAAATTCTTCTGCACATGCCCAGAAACCTGACAATTAAGTCTTTCCCCATCCCTTCGCTTGAAAATAATAAGAAGCTCGCATTTGACACTTTTCCTTCACTTTTGCCTAAAGCTTCCCAAAGTGGGCGTTTTCCGAAAGCTTAACCTTTTATACTGTTAATTTTATACAGTTTTATACTGTTATTCTTTAGATGAAAACATTGAGGACTGTTAAAAGATACTGTTCTTTTAACAGTCCTCAATATTTTCGTCTAAGGAATCCATGACTGAAACCAAAAATGCTGCATGAGACTTGCTTGTCTTTTAACTATAGCATTTTCTGCATAAAAAGGTTGCTGTGTTGCCATGGTGTAACACACACTTTGTATGCAAAGCTTTTCATGTAAGGTATAAAATAGCAAAAACAGTAGTAACATCTCTCTGAAATAACTAATATATGACCGGCAAGCCACGCCCACCCGGTCACATGGCTGGCAAGCCACACCCACAAAATAAGCCACGCCCACAGAGTGGTAGTAAAAAAATTAGGAACCCGCCCCTAATACACAGCCATTTAAGCAGAAGAAAGCTTTCGGAGAGTGAAACTTGTTTGTATGCATAAGATCTTAACTGATAGGTAAGATAGTAGGAAAGACCTTCAGACACTTTGAGTCTCTTTCTTCTCACTTTTCAGTCTTTTTTTATTTCCCTCTGGTTATCACTTTTCCCCAGTATAAACCTCCCCATTTCTCTTTCATGATACATCAAAGAGCCATCACATAAAAAGACTGAATTATCTACAGCAAGAAGGCTTTTGGTGCTGCTCTTTTCATGTCCAGGTTGGGTTAGAAAATAAACTTGTTTGAAATCCTGGAGAAAAGCATTGAACTAGGTGGAGCAATTTATTTATTTTTGTGCCTTGCTCCTGGCAATAAGTACGCGGTGGCTCAGCGGCTAAGACGCTGAGCTTGTCGATCAGAAAGGTCGGCAGTTCGGCAGTTCGAATCCCTAGCGCCACATAACGGAGTGAGCTCCCGTTACTTGCCCCAGCTTCTGCCAACCTAGCAGTTCGAAAGCATGTAAAAATGCAAGTAGAAAAATAGGGATCACCTTTGGTGAGAAGGCAACAGCTTTCCGTGCACCTTCGGCGTTTAGTCATGACGGTCACATGACCACGGAGACATCTTCGGACAGCGCTAGCTCTTCAGCTTTGAAACGGAGATGAGCACCGCCCCCTAGTGTTGGGAATGACTAGAACATATGTGCGAGGGGAACCTTTACCTTTACCTTTACTTTACCTGACAATTACCTGGACCAGTCCCTGTGGTTTTCTTGGCAAAATTTTCAGAAGTGGCTTACCGTTGCCTCCCTCCCAGGATTGAGAGAAAGTAATTGGCCCAGGGTCACCCTGCTGGCTTGGTATATAATGCAGAATTAGAACTCATGTCCTGGTTTCTTTCTTTTTCCCATAAGTTTCATTTTTCTTTGTATTTTATAGTTTGATAAACTAATAAAACTTGAACTTATGTAACACAGAACTAGAATTTACAGTGTCCTAGTTTCTAGCCTTGTGCATTAACCTCTACACCAAACTAGCCCATTCGGTGGAGCAAACCTCTTACTAAAGCTATAAGACAGCCTTTTTTGTCCTTACTAGCCCCTTCTGCCTTCTTTATATATTTATTTATATCCTGCCTTTATTATTTTTTTATAAATAACTCAAGGTGGTGAACATACCTAATACTCCTTCAATTTTCCTCACAACAACCACCCTATCAAATGAGTTGGGCTGACAGAGAGGGCCAAAGTCATCAACCCAACTTCATGCTGAAAATATCTTGAACTTCCACCTTTTATACTTTTCAGCCAATGTATACAATGTTGGCTGATAATCTGTGGAAGCTGTACTGTAACAAAGATTACTCCCACATCACTGAACATAAAAGGTGCAATAAACTTAGGGCCAAGCAACTACATTTGGAGACAGATGGCCAGTCTGGTGTCATTGTGGTAGTCCCAGTCCGGTGGCTCAGAAAGTGAACAATATTCCAAATTTCCAATTATCTCCCTGTGCATGCTATTTCTAATCTAGTAACATAAATTTAAGAAAGTAATTTAAGTGATTTAAAGATTGGGAAATTAGCAGGATTAAGTACAATGCTCTGTTTATCCTGGCCAAGTTAGAGAACTGAGTTGGTAATCTGATCTTAACAGGCCTCACAACTTCACAAAGGTCATACCAAATTATCTGAACTCTCAATCAATTTATCATCATACCATTTGAAAAATGGTGATGAGTTGCCATGGCAAGCTGCAAAACATCAGCTAGTCACCATCTGGTGTTCATCACATGCACAGACATAGAATTTTCAAATGACAGTGATTGCAAATAAATAAAATATGTCTATTTGTTATTCTCAAGAAATCTTAATGTTTGCTAGTACTGCTAATAATGCCCTGATTATTAGCCCTCCCTACATCTCTCTCTCTCTCTCTCTCTCTCTCTCTCTCTCTCTCTCTCTCTCTCTCTCTCTCTCTCTCTCTCTCTCTCTCTCTCTCTCTCTCTCTCGTGTGTGGGTGTGGGTGTGGTTAATATGTTGGAATCTGGACTGAATAAGGTCAGTTTAATCCTTCCCTATATATACTCAGGATTGCAGACAATTCTGTACCCCATGCATTAAAAATATCTAGCCACTTATGTCAAGAGTTAGAATCTGTTGACTATTGACTATAACTGTTGACTATAGCGAATGTTAAAAACCAGTTAAGAACCAGCTCAATGTCATAGTCAATGCCAGAGCATTCAGTTGGTTCTTAATTGACTTTTGTGACTTTCTTACTGAATCCATAAATACATACACATGCAATCAAGCACACATACACACAAATAATACTATATCAAGTCGGATGAGGGGAAGTGCATAAAAATGATTTACAGGGACACAGCTACATTATTTTCTTGATCCCAATAAAGAAATGGTTTGTCTGGACCTTCTTCCTGTTATTTTTACTTCCAGTCTAGTGTACAGGCCAAGTACTGACTGGACATGACTGTCCTTAATCTTTTAGTTATCAAGTGATGAACCTTTTTTTTTTAAAGGTAGTAGCTCTAACCCTTACTGGATCTCCCCTATAACCAGTCTTTGTCAAGATTCTGGTTAACTTATGATTGTGCAAAGAAAGTTTGGAACTGGACAGTTTAACAGATCTTGATCCTGATATTTTAAAAGCATTGAAAAAACATCAACTGAAACTCAATGGACATGGTTTGCTTTATAGTTGCTTCTTTACTGGCAGCTTTAGTTAGCAATGAGGAGCTAGACAATTCATCAAAAACATCTTTGCAATTAGCACATTCACCATGCACAAAAAAACTAAAACAGGGTTCAGACAAATCTTCCACAAAAGCTTGTAGAGTTTTTGACAATGCTTTGGGATACTGATAATAAAGTATGATGGAATATACAATTCAAATCACATGTCATGCCATTCAGTATTTTCAGTTTTGGCTCTCAATATATAGGGGAAATTGCCTTTTAAATACAGCATTATAAAATCAAAATATGTGTGTGGGAATCTGAAAGTCACTAACTATGATTCATTGGATGGCATCAAAATCAAATAAATATGCAAGTGCATATTCATACTGTACGTTTCTGAATGATTTTCAGTCCCTTCTATTTTTCAAACCTATCAACTGGATTCCCTGGAGTATAAATTGCTGATTCCTGCTGTGTTTGTATTGTTAGAGTAACACACCTCACAAGTATTTCTGTGCATCCGACATGGAATATATCTACAGTAATGAATCTGCTTGATGTGCACATATGCGAAAAGTGTGTGATCCACCATTGCTTTTCAATCATTGTCTGCTCCTTGCCAAACCTTTCTTTTCATGACAGGCTTTCTGATGACCATAGAACCTTCTGATCCTGCTTCTACTCCTTACTCTTTCTGATTGTTTACTCGCCTTTCCCAAGAAAGTAAGTACTAATAGGAACAAGGATCAGGAGCACCAATTGGCCTTCACGTCTCCTTTGGGAGGTAGAGTACAGATCAGCCATAAAAACAGAGAGAGGCAAACCTGTAACAAGGACAGTGAGATAAAGTGGTGGTGGTGGGTCGCATCATGAAGGAAGATCATAGACAATGTCCTGCATCCCCCACCCACAAAACAGTGCTCATCTCAACTGCATATCCTAGCATTTTTCAGGTGATGCTCTTCAATTTGTTGGATTCAGACTTTGCTAGATCAGAGTTGTTGGGCTTTCCATATTTGCTATCATTCATTTCTGGGCAACAGATATCTAATATATCTGGAGGGCACCAGATTGGGGAGAGCTGGCATGTGGGTCCAATAGATACACTTAAATCATTATTACAGGCAATGCAGGAACAAAGATGGCCCATTATTTCTTGAAAAGCTCAGAACTGCATCTTTGCTATCTTTAAGTAATTGATAGTGATTCCAAATGACAGTCAAGTGCATTGGACCTTAACCTACAGTCTAAGGTACTTCTATTCTCCCTATTGAAGCTAAATTGGAACTAAACTAAGTCAGTCCCATTGGGGAAAGTATTTATGCTTGATGCTTTCCTTAACTTTGTGTTGGAGAAGGTGGAAATGAAGATGATAGTGGAACAACACAAATCCCTCAAATGTCAAGTATAACAGGTATGCCGATATGCACTGACACAAGTAAGATCTGAAAGGCTGAAGTAAAAACAAATGTTTTCATGTTCACAGGGACAAAAGATCTAGAATAATGGTTCCATGAGGTAATAACCAACATTCCAGAACATTCTTCATGGGTGAAATTTGATCTATGTGAATGCAGATTTCTAATATCATGAGAAGAATGACAATTTCCTGAAGTTCCATATTTTCTGAATACTCCATTAAATGTTAGTGACCTAGCATACATTGGGAATTTTTTTTTGAATGGATGGTAAGCCAGCAGCCAATAAAGCCCGTGTGTCTTGAAATGGTCACATTCCTAGCTTAGGAAATGTGACTTCAATACTCCACAATCTGAACTACAATTGGATATGTTTCGTGAAGCAATCCCAGTTGCCTGTCGCAGATTCATTGTGGCAATTTAAGTCATATCCCTTACATGGTAGACAATTGTTGGGTTCCCTTAGATAACTCAGGATGGCGTGATGGCTCAGTGGTTAAGATGTCGGGCTTATTGGCTTTCCAACAGCCAACGGCCAAAGTTTGAGACTTGAGCATCATGCAACAGGTTGAGCTCCATTCCTGCCCCAGCTCCTGCCAACCTAGTAGTCTTAAAGCATGCAAAATGTAAATTGATTAATAGGTACCACTTTGGTGGAAAGATAACAGTACTCCGTGACATCATGGCCATGGAAACGTCTTCAAACAGTGCTCGGTCAATGGCCCTTGAAATGGAGATGAGCAGCAACCCTTATAATTGGCCACGACAAGCGGAGAAAAATCCGCAGGGATTCCTTTACCTTTATCTTAGGTACCTCATCGAATGTGACTTATAACTAGCATACTGACAGTACCAGAACATACAAATGTTTCAATTATGTCTCAATTATTAGAAATGTGCAATGTCTTGTGCAATAGATTTTCATAGCAAGTCACTTTTCTACCTTGACGTAATTTATCAAACAGTGATATGACCTGTATTCATAGCCAACATTTATTTCTCTCCCTCCTTGCTGCTTCCCCATCGCCGACTATGATCTCCCCTCTAGAAGTAGCTGAATTCCAATCACATTTAGGCAGCTGCAAACCTCGCTGTACCTCTTGGAAACAAAGCTGCTAACCTGTAAGATAAAATTACTACTGGCGAATAGCACTGATCCGTTTGTATGATGCATACATTTTTGCTAAAATCAGGAAATTTCATGATGCAGCACAAAAGTGTGGCATGGGATAGAACTTAGAATTGTTTAAACTTTAAGAAGGAGGAAAAACACTCCATATTACTTACTGTAAAATACTTTAAGCCAAACTTTCAAATCTAGCGCCCCAGGGATGAAAATTGGTCAACATCTACCTGATTTAGTATGATCTGCCCTTGCAGAAATCACACACCATAAAATTTTTGGAACTTCTTTAAAGTTGTCAATTGTTAGCTTTTAACCCAGAAATCGTTTCCTGGTAAAGTCTGCAAAAAAAAATGCTCCAACACTAGACGTTTTTAAGATGTTAGATAACCATCTGTCTGAAGTAGTGTAGGGTTTCCTGCGTAAGCAGGGGGTTGGACTAGAAGACCTCCAAGGTCCCTTCCAACTTGATGATGATGATGATGATGATGATGATGATGATGATGATGATGATGATGATGATGATGAATGGAACCCCTTCTGAAGAATGTCAGGCATGAATGACCAGGCCATTCTCATTTTTAGTTAAACAAAAAATGATTGCCGGATAGCATTAATGGTGAGAAACTCTCATTTACTGAAAGTCTAAGATTAATAAAATGGTATGTCCGGCTGCCAGCAGTTTGGCAGATCGATTCTCACCAGGCTCAAGGTTGACTCAGCCTTCCATCCTTCCCGAGGTTGGTAAAATGAGGACCCAGATTGTTGGGGGCAATATGCTGACTCTGTAAAACTGCTTAAAGAGGGCTGTAAAGCACTGTGAAGTGGTATATAAGTCTAAGTGCTATTGCTATTGCTATTATGACTGTTATAAATAATATGTCTATAACATGGTTCCTCCTCAGAGTTCCAACCCTTTAAACAACCGTTAGATTTTAAGACATTTTATGGGTTTTAAAGTAGTTATTTAAATGCATCCTCTCTCTCAAGTGTATAGATTGTGATTGAGAAGGACCATTCTTATGGCTTTAATTTAACCTTTTTACACATGTGATTGAGTCATCAATGTCCTGTTGTTCTATTATCTTGATGCAGCTAACAAAATCACACCAAATAAAACAAGGACCATTCATGCACTGTATTTATGACCAGCCAGCTACATTTTCTTGTCAAACTGTCTTTACCAAAAAAGAGTTAACTATTGGAGCTCTCCAAAAATGGTCTGTCTATAACCTTGGAACTATATCAGTAAAGACAAAGCTGTTTGCTAACACAGCTCATTTTAAGGTGTGCTGAAAAGAGTCATAGAATCATAGACTTGGAAACGTAATAAGCACCACAAGGATTATCTAGCCCAAGTCCTAATGAGTAAAAGAACCTGAAACTTCACAAATGGTAACTCAATCACAATGCAATGATCAATCACTAACCTAGTGGAAGGTTGAAGTATCCCGTTGTATCAGCATATTGCATTGGCTTACTTTGAAAAGAAATCACATAAAACTTTGATTGATTAGACAATGAGAGCCAATACAAAAGAGCAATTTTAATTTATAATACTGTACCGCGATTCTGATTATAGTTTGCTACTGGGTCACAAATCATGATCTGTTGACAGAACCAAAACAAATCAGAACTAAAGATGGGTATATAAATGTCAATTCACATGCAACCTGCATGGCTGCCTTTTTGAAATCAGCACAGCTGATGGACCAATCCTCTTCTTCCCCTTCTCTGCCTAAGCTATAAACCAATTGTAACATCAAACAATACCTCCAGGGATGCTTTCAAGTCATGCCTTAAAGCTATAAGCTTGTAGACAGATGTATTCAATCAATTCCCATTGGAAATCCACTGGATTTAAGCCGCTAAATCAGAAGCAATGTACAACCCAGACTTGTTATATACCTGTTGTTTAACACTGGGCTGCTGTATCTATTTTTACATCTGTGTAGCTCTTCCTCTGTAGTGATGAAGATATTCAAGGATACTGGAAGTAAGGGCAGCCTTCATCTAATGAAGACACGGGCCACCAGCATCCTACTAGGTGTTGGTGAGACTGCATCGCTTATATTCTTATCATTGGCTATGTGGATCAAGGCTGATGAGAGATGGAGATGTGGAATATATGTTGCCCATTCTTTCTCCATAAAGGAAAGAATATAACGCCAATGTTCAAAGTAAGGAAATTGTCATGAAAATGTAGCATTGCAAAGGCTTTCAGGGTTATGGGGGGGGGGGAGGGATTTTAACTGGCTGTTCTTTGGTCAGACAGAATTGTATATTATTGTTGTTGCTATATTATATGTTATCAAATGTAAATAAAAAGGTTATTTGATAGGAAAATGCAGAGAAACATCTTCTACTTACCGGTACTTGTTTTCCCAGTTCATGTTTTGGAATCTGCCACTACATCATTATCCAGTATGCAATCTTTACGATATTTATTTATTTATTTATTTATTTATTTATTTATTTATTTATTTATTTATTTATTTATTTATTTATTTATTTATTTATTTATTTATTTATTTTGGTTCTTCTATGCCGCCCTACTCCCGAGGGACTCAGACTCTAAAAACGATGATTTAAAGATAAATGAAATTTGGTTTCCACTTTGGTTTTTTTCAAATTCCTTCCCACAAAAGACTTTTTACAATGAGAGAAAGGAAACTGGAATGTCCAAGAGTGACAAACTGTGATAAATTCACAGCTTGCATAAATTCATATACGGAATATAATTTCAGTTCAGCTTACATACAGGTGCTGTAATGTAAATAAACATCTGTATTAAAGTATTCTCATGAAACTGACAGTGTATGCAACAGAAGTTGGTTCTGCTTTCTTTTGTTGATGACAAGTGAGTAATTACATGTAGACTCTGGGTTTTTTAATGTGGAGCTTATTTGCTAGTCAGTTTGCATTTATTCTTACTGAGACTCACTTTAGTAAAATTCATATGCAATATCCTAGCAACATGGCTGAGGAATCTTGGAATAGAACAAGTGTTTGAAAGGAGACAGCAGAGGCTCCTTTTGGCTCCTTTTCCAAAAAGCTGGTGTTTTTCTGGACTGAACATGAAATACAGCTCAGAGGTCAATCTACAATCATAAGTTACCCATTCTGTACATCATAAAGGGGCCAGAAATGTAGCTAATCATACCAAGGGGAACATATATACACACACACACAAAACGCCTATTTATTTTTTCTTTCCCCAGCATAAAGCTTGAGGAAGGAAAGTCTTCTGTCTCATGGCAGAGGACAGTGGGAAGATTTAGGAAAGAGAATTGACTAAATTTTCTAAGTATTCTCAGCCAACACTGGAAGAGGAGATATCCTTCTGAATCTTCAAACTGTCTTCTGCATTGGATATTTTTTGTGTAGAATAACTAGTTAGCGGGTGGTTAAAGGCATCATGAACAAATGAATGCTCAGTAGAATATTTGGTCTTGAACAGTCCAATTAACTAGGGAGTCAAGCTGGAGATAGGACATCCACTACTCTCTAAAGCAAGATTATGATGTGTATCTGAAAGGCTATCCAGGCAGTTAAAAGAAACAATCATTTTACAAAATGTAACTTCTATAACTCTGAGTTTTCTCAGGGAAGTGATGGTTGGTCTTTTTTTTTAAATAAAACTAGTCTATCCAAAGTTGTTGCCCATCTACTGCTACTTCTTGGCAACACAGCAGCTGCCTGGAAGTATTTTGAAAGAAAACAGTTCACAAATCAAAATGATCAGGGTACCTCTAAGCATACCTGCTTGGAGGGAAGAGTAACTGAAATTACTAAGAATAACTGGGATTTCTGCCCACAATTTCAGTGAATCCTCAGTGCATTAATGGGAAATGAATATCCATGCCATCCCCCAAATCAAGCTCAAACACCTGGTGAATTGATATTTCAGGAAATACAGTAATCATTCGGTGCTATGTTAAATCTATTGGAAGCGGCTCAAAGAAAGTTACTCATGGATTAGACATTAGATCCATTCATTCATTCATGACTTAATGCTTAACAGTTCTATTAGTTCACTAGCAGTTTTAAACTAACTAATTTAAAAAGTTTAAGAACTTGTTAAAGTTCTTAAAAACTCTCTTGAGTTTCAAAAAAGAGCATAGATAAGCCAGGTTCCTTTGCCTCATGCCCAGTGATTATAAGCTAGCAGTCCTGAAGCTGGATATTTATCAAGCCTATTCAGCACCAGTTTGCCTCCTATTCACTCTCCTTTTTTAAAAAAAATTAAGCAGGGAGCATCTACCTAGAAAGTGAAAGTGAATCGCATTCACTGGAGTGAACTCCATCGCCAAGCCACATGATTTCAAACGGGTCTCCTTTGGAGTAAAGTGCCCTAAAATCTTTGAACATTTACTTGTATTCCAACTCATTGCGTTTAGGGTCAGTGTTTCAGACTCTTAAATCTGTATTTCACTCTGTCCCTTTATTTTTCCCCAAAAGACAATTAGTTTGCAACCGGGAGCCTAATTCCCTGAGGATTTCCAGCAAGCTGCAAAGCTGCCAAACCCAAACCATTTAACCACTTTCCTTGCACTTGCACTTCGTCCAAGCACTTTTCAGTAGAACCAAACAGGATTAAATAAATCCTAAATGCAGCACTGAGGTGTCCTTAACCTGAACACAAACTCAATACACTACATTGCTCCAAATTACTTTACAATACCTGGCAGAGGATACCCAAGGCGCAGAGGTTTACTCAGTATTAATTAATCTTATTAATGCTCCTTCAACCTCTCCGAGAAAAAATGGTGTAAATATCAGTGTCCATTAGACACAGGGAAATCGACACCCAGTAATTTTCCTTTGGTTGTGGGAAGATAATTATGAAAAATTCGCGGAGAGTACCAACTAACTTCAAACAAGCATGTCTGTGCGCACAGGAACTCTTAAGAATAGAGGTCTTCAAACTTGGCAACTTTAAGACTTGTGGTCTTCAACTCCCAGAATTCTTCAGCCAGCATAGCTGGCTGGAGAATTCTGGGAGTTAAAGTCCACAAATCTTAAAGTTGCCAAGTTTGGGGACCCCTGCTTAAGAACGATGCCAATTTTAAGATTTCTGCTAATAAAATGTATCCTATCAAACGAAGGTTACCAGCCCTGCTGATAATTGGGAGAAGAGTTGTCGAAGATCTACAAGCCACAATTGCTAGCTTCACATTTTAAAGTGGGGTGGGTGGGGTGGGGTAGGTTTAGCATTAAGGACCGGAGCCCTATTTTTCCTTTCAAATCAAGCCGGTCTTCTCGAGTGAGGATTTCAGCCAACACGTGAGAGAGAGAGACGCGTGGAAGAAGCGGGCACCCTCCAGACTTTGGGCACCGGGACCAGCGAAGTCGCCCTTTCCCGACTGCAGGGCAGGTTTCCGCCTGGGCAAAAAAAGGGGCTCAGCGAGATGGGTGGGAAGCCGGTTGGCCAGCGTGGGGCGAAGGTCGGGGCGGGAAGGGTTTTGCTGCCCCGGCGCGGCGACGAGAGGGAAGAGAAGGAAAAGAGCCCGAGGTTCGCCGGCTAGCCCGGCTGCCTTACCGTGAGCGCTGAAAACTTCTGAGCCGGCGCCAGGAGGGCCAACTCCGGCAGCAAGAGCCACAGCGGCAGCGGCAGCAGCATCTTCAGCAACAAGCGGCAGAGCGTTCTTTGCACTGTCCTGGTCCTCGCCGGCTTCCCCTTTCCAGCTCTGCCCAGGCGCGTCCTTCCTCGGTTAAAGAGTGGTGATGGTGGTGGAAACAAGCTCTCGCTTCTCGCCGACGGTTCGCGCTCGGGCTCGGGCTGCTTTGCGCGGGGATGTTCGGTCTCTCCGGAGTTGCTCCCTGCGCTCCGGCCGCTGCTGCGCGGCTCCTGACCTTTCGGGGAAGCCTGCAGCCGGGTTCAGCCTCTGCTGTCTCTAGCGGCGAAGGGCGAGCGGGGTACCCCTCCCTCGGCGTGCTGGAGCTGTCATCTGATGATGTTCGTCCCTGGAGCAAGATCAGAGAGCTTCCCTGCCGTCGCTGCTGCCTTCGGCTTTCCTCCTAAGCACCCTTGCGGGCAGCCGCGCAGCTCTGAACTCGGTAGGAATTGGGGACGGATTTGAAGGAGGGTGTTGGAGAGATGGATAGGTGCAGAAGCCCCAATCGCACACCCCTCCTCTCTCTCTCTCTCTCTCTCTCTTTCTCTCTCTCTCTCTCTCTCTCTCTCTCTCTCTCTCTCTCTCTCTCTCTCTCTCCCTCCCTCCCTCCCTCCCTCTCCCTCCCTCCCTCGCTCCCCCCTCTCTCCCCCTCTCCCCCTCTCCCTCTCCCTCTCTCCAGCCCCCCCTCTCACGCAAGCCTCTGCACTTTCTTTCTCTCTTTTTTTTCTCTCTTTTTCTTTCTTCTCTTTCTCTCTCTCTCCCTTCCTTCCTCTTTTTCTTTTTCTCTTTTTCTTTCTTTCTTTCTTTCTTTCTTTCTTTCTTTCTTTCTTTCTTTCTTTCTTTCTTTCTTTCTTTCTTTCTTTCTTTCTTTCTTTCTTTCTTTCTTTCTTTCTTTCTTGCCTCTCTCTCTCTCCCTCCCTCTCTCTCTCTCGCCAGCCCCCCCCCTCTCACACAAGCCTCCGCACTTTCTCCGCCCAGACCTGCAGCCTCTGTTTATTTTTATTTAATTTATGTATTTATTTTTGTCAAGTACGTGTTGGTAATATACATAGATATAACATTGTTTATATACATAAAATGAGTACTGATAAGAGGGAACATTAGGACAGGGACGGTAAGCACGCTGGTGCACTTATGCACGCCCCTTGATTAATTGTCTTGATTAATTGATTCACCCCAACCGCGTCTCCTCCGTCAAGCCCGCTTGAATGTCCAAACCGCTTTGTATTTATCGGCCGCTTAAAAACGAGAGAGAGAAAGAGAAAGAGAAAGTGAGAAACCCGAACGAATTGCGGTCGCCCTTCTTTGGCTATTGCCTTCTTGCAACGGTTGGCAAGAAGCCAACCTGCGCAAACAGGGACCCGAAACTTCGGCCTGTTTTGTGGCTGCGCTACAGGTTGGATTGACCCAGGGCTTAAAGGGTGAGCAGGGGCCACTTGGCACAGTTTTTATGAGAGTTGTTTGCTGTCCAACTCCGGTGGACATTTGGGAACGTTTGCGCGTTAATTCTGGTCTCTAAAGGATAAGCGAGGAGATTTAGAGCGTGTGTGCCTGACGCAGGAGGCTAACGCCCTCCCTTCATACTCAGCATTGCTGGAATATTTCAGCCGTCGTTACGCTGGCACAAAACTGAAGCCTTTTAATAGTGTTAAAAAAGAAAAAAAGAATGAGCTGCTGCCACGATCTGTTCTATAGAGTTTGCAAGAGATGGGAAGGTGTATGCCTACAGGATGCCCCCAGCCCAGTCTTGCTTCGAATTATTTGTTGAATCTAACTTCGTAAGGAGGAAATCATAATGTTCCCAAGATATTGCTCAACGGATCATTTTGGCATCTCTGCATCCTCCTGACCTAAAGGGATGTGTATGAGAAGGGGAGGAGGCTCCTTAATTTCAAATGGAAAGTTAGGTGAAAGACAGAGATAACCATGCTTCCTTCTGATATCTCAGTGTTCACGTTTATATGTTTCTTGGACATATTTAATTCGAACATGAAAGTTAGAAGAGAATTGTGAACACTAACAGGTTTATTCGGATAATGTAT